>OY282496.1:29680362-30105362 GCA_958295605.1 Ajuga chamaepitys | reverse complement strand
CCATAAAACGCCTCTACCAGAGGCGTTTTCAACAAAAAAAAAAAAAAAAATACTAGAAAGCGCATGTGGCACAAGCGTTTACAAAAAAAAAAAATAAAAAATAAAAAAAAAATAAAAAAAAAAGAATTATTAGATGTGGACAGGCGACATTGAATAGTACCAGGGTGATTCAGGTGAACTCGCCTGTGGCACAGCGAGTTTACCTATTTTGTTAAATAGATGAAAAACCCACTTATTTTTTTAATTCAGCTATGAACAATGCAGTAGTTATTTAAATTTGCCGAATAATAGGACAAAAATCTACTGTTGGGTTGTTATGAATCCCCACAAAAGAGGTGGGACAAAAATATCCCACACAATTAGTTTGCTCTATGGCTACAGAGATGAGAGATCTAATTGTGCTCCTCTTATCCCACCAAGCATGGGTAGTAAATCCAACGGGAAGCCCAATGAGTGGAGGTAAACAAGGCCTTAGGGTTTTTTTGTCTTCCCTTTTGCTGAAAGTACTTTTATTTAGTTCTCCAATTTTACTAGTGGGACTCAAAAATTGAACCTGTACGAATATCCACCAATAGCGAAAGTTGTGTTCTGTTGATCAAATAAAAATTAAAAATGTTAGATACAATTTCAACCCAAATATTTGAAATTGTTGCTATTTTCTGCGGATTACACATGCAGGATCACTTGTTAAAGTTCTGTTTTGCAGGATCATTCCTCAACCATTCCCTATATAAAAGTTTCCTCGATAAAAAGGTTCTTCAATGCGCTCACATTTTCGCATTTTCATCCAAATTTCAAACTGTACATCAAATCATCCCTCTTCTTTAATATGTGAGTGAAGAGGATATACATAACCTCACCCTTCCTCAATCATACAACCCTTCTTGGTCCCATATATCCACCAGAAAATCGACCATTTCCTGCGAAGGTATGGCACAACTGATGATCAGTAGGGATCTACACGTAGCATTCATGAAGGATTTGATGATGAATTTCATATCCATTTTTGGTTCTTAGAATTGATATGGATTCTGAAATCCATCACTTTCATTTTGAAATATTTTTAGTTGGGTGGATTTGAAATCCAGCAATGTTAAATCATTGCATCGATCAAACCGCAATCTATGTGTACAACTGTGATGAACGAAATATGAAACGAAACTCACAGAGAGAGGAATGGGCTGCGGGAACCGCTTGCTCGTCCCCAGCAGGCATTCGTAACTGGCGTTCCAACTGTACATAAAAATACCAAGGGAGAAAACCATGTAGGATTAATCAAGAAAACACACTTACACAAAACGCCGTGGGGTTTTGGTTTGGGGGGGGGGGGGGGTGGCACGGGGGTAAAAGTATGAGTTGTACATAACAACCTAAACTCAAACATGCTTTAGGAAGCATGGATGAAAACAATCACATTACATTTACATGAACCTTCATGGAATAAGTTACAAGAACTACCATTAAAGCTTGCCTCATTTTCAGAGAATCCACCCTCTTGCGGTTTGTTTTACAAATACCCCTAAACATTTGCATCTAGTAAAATCGAAGCGAATGTCAAGGGAGATAGTTGTAACATACAAATTAAGTTCATTTGTAATCAGGTCAAACCTGAAGGTCAAACATATATATTTAGCCGAACTCAATGTAAAATACCTTAATACAGGCTCCTGAAGTTTTCCTTTGGTTCGAGTCTTTTTAGTTCCAAGCCATTGAAGCCTGCTCTGGTTCCAGAGAACAAGACCTGCATCCGTGTCAAGCAGCAAAGAAGTATAGTTATGCCAGTATTGATCGCCATTGTGCATAATTGATCGCACTTATTGGTTATTTATTTAAAGGAATAGCAAAAGCAAGGGTCCACTGAACTTGCCATTATTTACAAATTCGGGATGATTGTTAGCAGTGCCAGTGAGCTGGCTGAGGTTCTGATTCGAGACACTGATTGATGAAAAGCTTCTCTGAGATTGAAGAGTGCTGATCTCCAAGTCACATGTGCTGGTGCTCCAAAAGTCATCTGAAATGCTCGGTTTTTTCACTGCCTGGCCTTGAATTTTCAGCCCTTTTGATGGTTCATCCACAGCAATGATTGGTTGGGATTTATCACAGCCAATACAACCTCTGTTCTGTTACAAATTAGGTTTATACATGTTTTCCATAAATACATCATAATACAGATATATGTCATTGCTAGAACAAAGAAATGACGAGCAATTCCAGTATCATATTTTTGACAGTACACATGCATCTTATATATTAACAACATATATTTTGGGAGCGTGTCGAGCTGACCGGATCTGTAAGAGGTCATCCCAGCCTGCTTGAAGACATCAGAGGAAAACCATCATCTCAAGGACTTCATAGATTGTTGTCATGAACATGCGCTCTATTTTCGTAAAGTGTCTGAGCTCTTGTGGTTGTTACATCACATTTTCTTCTCCTTTTTTTATTTACTTTGCTTCAATTATGATAAAACTCCTTAAAACTCAATTTTTTTTTTTTTTTTTTTTTTTTTAATTTCTTTGGCTTCTATTATGAATAAAAACTCCTTTGCAGAGAGTAACCAATTATTCTGTGTACATAGAGAGTCTAGAGCTCCTAAATTATCAAGGGGCCAATCAAGGACCCACTTTACAAGCGATAGAAATCAGAAGACTTAAGTGCTTTTAACAGAGAAGACATAAAGTCCATTTCCACAAGGGTTTAGAGGCTACAATTCATGGAAGTCTATTTGAATATTCCAGCAAGCCGAATCGTACAAATAAACAGGAAAAGGAATTAGAAGCTCAATTGGGATTTCAAGAGAACCGGTCCTTATAATCAAAAGAAGTGGGCAGTTGAGTCAAAGCAAGTGTGGAATGATGCTAACTTCAAGATTAATAGATGAAGCAGGATCAAGCTAGTCAGGTTTAGACAAAAGGGCAGGAATTTCATTCCAAGACATCACAGACTCATATTCTATCTCAACATGTCTGAAGGTGGCATTAACTTTTCTCACATCTTACCAACTTCGTTTTGGAAGGTGATATTATCATTTGTAGTTAGATGACTTTAAGACCAACCATGACATAAATTAACAAGAACAATCATTGATCATTTTGGCTATAAACTTCTCACTTCAAGTTTTCGATTCTAGAACTAAAATATACCAAATATAACACTCCCAAGTCTACATTTAAGATCACTTTTCTGTGTATCGACTCTAAGCATAATTTATGGGATCTAGCCAAACTGTCATGCATAAGTGACTCGTATAGATCTAAGGATTTAGGATAACCTCCTTGTAATATAAGAAACTGAAGATGCAAACAAGTGCTTGTCATATTTATGAGATTCATAAAAGTCGAACGGTGTCAACTTAGACATTTTTAAGGCAGTAGATAACATTTAATCCTCATTTCTCATTGCAATTATTCATATATTATGGCATTTTGATGAACAAAACAACTCTAAATTTTCTGTCCAAATCTGGTTTATGAACTACAATCTATCTGGAATATCCTGGTTTGTGCAACAACATGCCAGTATAAAGTACCTACTACAACATATGAATTTGACAAGAGCACCATAGAAATGTAACTGGTTTGAACTGATCAAAGGATGTCATTTGTACTAATCTCCTCTCTGATTTAATTCTATGACACTTCCTTGGGCAACTTTGGCAGCTCAAATGGCACAGTCAAGATGAAAGTTTTCAGATAAACGAATTAAACAAATACCTTTAGAACTAAGAGCAATAAATACTTCATAATCCCATTAATTTTCTTACATCAAGCACTTGCATGAAAGATTTGGGTTAGATCAACGGTCGCGTCAAAAGTAATACGATAACGTTATGGTAGAACTAGCAACGAAAACAAGAACGCCTAATCACGTTCCCTAAAAGCACAAGTGCATAGTGTAAGTCGTACAACGCCTGCAAATTCCCGATTTCCCTTAAAAACAGATGATAGTAGTTCACCAAATTAAGTATCATAACCATTAACTTCCACCATAATCCACATTTGAATTCACAGATAACATTTAAAATCCATGATTATAGCATGAAAAATAATCATCACTCTTTCGAGCACGTTAAAGCAGAGAAACAGAAGCAGGAAAATAAATTTAAAAAAAAAAAAAACAAATAAACCAAATAAACAAGCATTTCATTCACACACAAAGTGAGAGATAGACCATAAAAACTCCAATTCAGTTCATGATCATGTCCATAAAAAAATAAAAAGGAAGCAAATAATTGTAGAATAAAATCAGATATTAATGGGAAAAACTTGGCGGAAAAGCGGATTAAAATCAGAGCACAATACCCCATGCAAGCAAGGAAGTGACGGATCCAGGAGCTGAAAGAACTGGATAGCATCATATATCTAGTCCCCTACCAAATTAAGAAACCATGCCAAACATAAAATTCCAATTGATCAACAGAAACCCTGTCAATATTTCAACAGAAAATTTAGTATCAATTTCGCAAAAAAAAAAAAAAAAAACAAGATGTAACCATAACAATATGTGCAATGGAACTACGGTAGACAGATTCAATGATAGGTGGATAAGTTAGTTTACCTGGTGAAGGAACCCAGGCGCCGCCGCAAGTGTGGTTTTCGTTTAGAGAGATGATTAGTGAAAAGAGTGATAGGTAGATTTTTTTTCGTTTGGGATAATATGACGTGATTATGACTTTATCCACTTTTGGACTGATTTTAATAATACAGATAAACTTTATTAGTAATAGTTTTTAGGGTTTATTATGTCTTTATAAGTTTATATATATTTTCTTGGTCAGACAAGAACATGTTAGGTATGAGTAAATTAATTGAATACGTGTATTCACACACTATATAATTCTTCCGTACCCCTCAAATTTGCACACTTTTCTTTTCGCTCCGTTCCACTTAGATTTGCACATTTTTTTAAAAAAAAATTCCAAATAATCTTCACCATCAAAATTTCCATCTTCAAAATCTACCTTTGAAAAAGTCAGCGGAAAAACAAAAAATAATTTTTTCTTAACCTTCATGTCTGTCCCTATGTGCAAATCTGAACGGGATGGAGGTAGTATGAGTTTAGAAAATCAACAATATTACTAATATAGTACTCGTGCGATGGACGATTATAAGATATTTTTTTAGTATGTTTATAAATAAGTAAACTGAATAATGACTTGTGTAACATGTTCAGTAGAAATCTTATACTATACAATAAAAGACAAGTATGTTGTATTTAAATTCAAACCTTATTCGTGGTGATATATATTTGATATTGATTAAAGTTGATCTATTATTTCAAATTTATCCGAGTTAAAAAAAAAATAGAGAACAATTATTTCACAAAATAAACTTGGGGATTCTCCAAAAGTCTAATGAGTTGACAATCGAAGGTAATTGATATTTTAGTTTGAAATTAATAATGTAAAATAACAATGAATTTATTTAGAATGGTAGTGGGTTGGATCATGTGTCTGTAAATTTCTCCATATTTTAGACTTTTAATTATCGATTTGCCGGAAAAACGAAAATGAAATCGCTTTATATAATAGTAATTAAATCCTGTTGTAGGAAAATAGTAAAAGTAAATAACAGAAAAAAGGCGCAGAATAATTAGGGATTTCTCATTCATCAGATTCCTATATATAGGGTGTCAAAACACAAGGTTTCACAACTCTACAAATATAACTGAATACCTAAATTACCCTTCATCAATTACTTTTGACAAAGGCATACTAATTGTGTTTTCCTTCAACACTTCCCTTGTGCCAGGTTAAAAGAAAATTGGTGCATAACTTGTTGCTTCGTTAAAAACCTTGCCAAGTAACAAAACCCAGTGGGAAAAAATAAACCTTGGTCGAAGGGAAAAAGAGTACAACGCACCTTTGTTGAGGCTCCCTGAAGTCTACATCTCTCCCTTGATACGTACATCTATCGAGAGAGTTTGAAAATCTTTTCATCCTCAATTTTACATAAGTCATGAGGATATTCGTGGTTGCGGTTATAGAAAAGCGTTGGCGGTCAATGTTTGGTCTCGTCACCTTTGATGTGTAGCATAATCTATTTGTTTGTTGCAAATAACTTCATCTTTATAACTTCGGATAGGCTCTTCAGTGGTATAGCTCAAGTCATTTTAACTATATAGGTTAATGAACTTCGTGATCATCCATGAGTGATGTGATAAGGTAGCTTGAGTAGTTGTGATTGGTTTATCTTCGTTTTCATTGTGTTTCTCATGGTAATACATAACCGGTTTGGTAAAGACCTTTACATTGGCCACTAAGATAACCAACATTTAAACAAACCAAAGTACTATTTAGTATTTCGTAGTAGGGGGTAGCTTCAAGCATTTGACATTTCCTTTAGAGTTTATAATTTCATTTGTAATCTCTCTTGTCTCAAATATTGGAAGAACAAATATGTGTCAATGGTTTCTTTCAGATGTCAAAATACTATTTGATATCATTCCACTAATATTGCGTTATCCTAAGTAAAAATATAACTAACATATTCTTTGAGAAAGTAATACATGGTTGAGTGCATTGAGCTTTTTGTACAATAATGTGCACATTTCAATTAAGTAGAGAATTTCATCTTCCAATAACTCTTTCGTCATTTCCTTTCGACTCAAATTGATCTTTTCTTATGTCCACACTTCAACTAATCATAGGAGTGCTAACAGATTGCACTTTATCCATGTCAAATCGTCTGATAAATCTTTTGGATATATGCAAACTGAGAAATTAATATTCTACAACCTCGGTATTCTAGTTCAAGGTATAGACAATACTGAGTTTTTCCATGATCCTTTATCTCCATTTAGATTTCAAATATATAACAGTATCTCTTATTTCTTTAACAATACCTATTATGTCATTAACATCGACATAAGCTGCTATAGTTGCAAATATAGAACTCGTTTTCTTTATAAATGCATAGGGGCAATACTACTTGTTTTTGCCCTTCCCAATCAAGTAGTCACTTAGACGAGTATACCATGTCCGTCCAGATTTATTTCAATCTAATATTGTAAATGCACTCTGTGGTCTAGAGTCACTTGAGTTGGGCAATGCAAGTCTATCTGACACTTTCACATATCTTAATAACAAGATCCCCAAAGTGATATGTTGTAACCACATTAATATGTTGCATTTCCAATCCTTTTGGAAACTTATCAATAAGATGTTAAGACGTTCATTGTGGGAGAATATGTCTCCTCATAGTCAATTTCAAGGCTTTGTGAGAAAACCTTGTTCTTTAAGGTAAGTTTTGTATCTCAGGACTTTATTCTTCTCACTACGCTTACTGGCAAAATATATTTTATGTCCTACAGGTTTTACACTTGGTGAGGCTAGCACTACCAAATAATACCTGTCGTTTTATCATAGAATCAAGTTCTACCTGGATTGATTCCATATAGGCCAATATGTTTTTTGTTGATATCTTATAATAGATTGTGGTTCGATATTATTGTGCTCTATAATTCATTGAGCAACAATGTATACATCATTAATGCACGTGAAAGATTTTTTCATTAACTCACATGCACTCTCATTATCTCTAGAATCATATTAAACTTCGGAGCGTCCTCCGGTGATGATTTATGGACATAATTAATTAGAGATAATTTGAGAGTAGTTCTTTTCATTGATGATCCAAATTGTTTCACACCTGCCTCCTTCCTTGAGTAGGTGTTCACGTACCACGTGACATCCCCCATTTCCTTTTGGGAGCCACGACCTCAACCACACCTCCACTAAGTGTGGTTGCAACACCTTTATTTGTGGTGTTGTGCCCCTTACTGGGGACTTTTACCCTTACAGGCACATTTGCAGCTGGTATATATGATCTTGTCACTTTAGCGATTTTAGCAAATGCATCAACAATCAAATCTTCCATACTTTGAAGATCGATAATTTGTTTTACTTCACTTTACATTATGAAGTGTGGGGATCCTAATGAGACATACTGGGAAAAACTTCTTGTCGTTCCCTTAGAAAATTATTTTTCTTATCTCTCCTTAACGACGGGAAGACTGTCTTATTAAAATGACAGTTTGTCAATCTTGCAGTAAAAAGATCTTGCCTGTTAAAGGTTCCATATAGTGGGTAATAGTTGGGAATCCATATCCAACATAAATACTTAATCGCCTTTAAAGACCCATTTTAGTGCGTCGTGGGGGCGCAATAGGCACATATACTGCATAATCAAATATGTGTATATGTAAAAATATCAGGCTAAATCCAGTTACCAACTGGTACGCATAAATTATTGGTTAGCAGTGGGTCTGAGATAAATAAAGTAAAGTTGCGACGATATTACATAACCCCATATCTGATAGACATTTTAGTCATTTCAATGCTAATCCTCCATCTATATCCTTTGAATGGTGGCATATGTGAGACAATTTTTGTGTATGCACATGGGTTAAAGGATGTTATACATTGATCCTGACAGATATGCAATAATCATCAAATCCTTTGTGATGAGAACTCTCTAGAATTAATAAGTCTTATAGACTTTATGAAGTGAGGATGGTGAGCCTTTATATAGTATTTTCTAGGAATTTTTCAAATGCAACATATCTTGAGGACAATAATGTGATGATCAGTTAGTATATCAAAGCATTTACCAAAACCATAGATACTTTAATGGCCCGCTTTCTGGTTTTATAGGTCCACATATTTATTTTGTAAGAATGGAATGTCTTGCTTATATATTTGGCATAGGAAGGTATCAGTCCTACTTATTGCTAAATAGTAGGCTTGGTAAAATGATTGATGTGTCCTAAAACAGTTAATGTGGCAGAGTGGGATGTTGGTCGTGCTTTTAGTACTTTAGAAAGCATTGACTATGTTATAATAAAATTAGCACGGACACCGTACATCGTATCAGATTTTCATCCCTTTTGTGTTCCACTAGCAAGAAAGAATATCCATATAATATCTAAATATGGAACATCATCTCATGACTTGAATATCTAAAACTCTTATACCAAAGCCTACACGAGTTAGCATTTCAAAATCCATTATTGGTAGCAACATATGAGTCCACATTCCAAAGTTCATTGTGGAATACAACATTTTAGTTTGTGTCTCAAAGTCCATTTTGGGTAACAACAAAGTATATGTCCCAAAGCCCACTGATAATGCGGAGACCCGATTACCAACAGAACCACAATTAAGGCAGTCTAACGGGGTAATAAAAATAGCAAGAATGTAAATAACACGAGGATTTACATGGTTCGATTTCTGAGATCTACGTCCACCAGAGAAAGATTAATCACTCTCGATCCTTTTTACTATTTCCGTTTAGATACAAAAAATAGCATTAGTCCCCTACAATCAATTCTCTGGCTTAATCTATACAGATATTCCTATTTTTCCGGAGGCCCGTTGTGAACCGCCATTACCCTGGCGCCTACAATCGTGCATGGGAGGTTGAGGAGATCATGGGCCACGTCTGCATGGCGGTTAAGGAATATTTATTTGACTTTTCTTCTCTTGTTTGGGCCGCATAGGCTAGTGCGCATTCATGTATGGGCTTCTTCGTGGGTTTGTGTTTCTAGGCCCAAGTAACCTGGGTGGCGAACTGGGCCGACCCGGACAGGTTGGGCCACACCTATCAGATGCCCCCCCTAGCCAGAGCGAGGTACGAGCTTCGGCTTGAAGTGTGTCGAGAATGGCATGGGTGTGAGGTGGTTTCCGAGGTGAATTGATGAATCCCCGGGGTGACGTAGTTCCCAGGAGTTAAAATGGTACGCCCCCGAGGTGTGGTAGTCAACTGGAGTTGGAATAGTGTGCACCGGGGTGAGGTAATCAATTGGGGTTGAAATAAAATACCCCCGGGGTGAGGTAGTCAACCGAAGTTGAAAGAAAATGTTCCCGGGGTGAAGTAATCAACCGGAGTCGAAAGAAAATACCCCCGGGGTGAAGTAATCAACCGGAGTTGAAAGAAAGGCGAGGTAATCAATCAATGTTGACCCAAAACCCAAGACGCGTGATTCCCTACGCGCCTAGTTATCTAGAAAATGCGTGAAAAACACGCGTGCATCTCAATGCGAAAGGTCGCAATCTGGGCCGTTGATTTTTGAATATATATATATATAAAGCTTGTACTGAAAGATTCACTTTACCATTCATTTGCAAATTGCGACAAACAAAGAGCGGGAGAAAAGGAGAACCACCTTGCAATTTTCAGAGCAAAAATTTATTTGAAACAAGTAAGTATGTCTTCTTCTTCGTCTTCGTCCTCTATTAGGGAAGTGAGAATGGCGAAACGACCGATTGATGCAGAGCCGTTACGAAGTATATTCCCTGAGAAGAGGGAAATCAGGACTGTATTCCGGGCAGATTTTAGGAAAATTTCGACCCGAGCAGTAGACTTCAGCGACTGCCTTGAGGAGGATTTCGAGATTGCCTCGGAGGCACTCCGAATGACTCGGGTGCAGCTAGAAACGCTGATTCCCTCATTTAACTTTCCTTATAATTTAGAAACCATATTGCCGGAGCCCAGTGACCGAGTTTGTTGCCCGCCGAAGAAGTTTGTTGGGGTGTATATAGACCAGTTGAAGGTAGGTCTAAGATTTCCCTTGTGGGTCTTCGTAGTGCCGCTTTTGAGGTATTACGGAATCGCATATTGCCAGTTAGCGCCCAATGCCGTGAGGCAGGTGGTAGGGTTTTTGTTAGTCTGTAAGAGTGTCGGGTTAGAGCCCGACGTAGGTATATTTAGGTTTTTCTTCCAGCTAAAAGCTTTCGGGAAAGCAAAGGGGTGGTACTCATTTAGTCCGAGGCCTCGGGGTGGTTTTAAAGTAAAAAACCTAGTAAAGTGGATGGCTGGAAGGAGAAATTTTTGTTTGTAAAGGTGAATGAGACCCTCCCAAGGTGGAGACAGGAGGAAATAGTAGATAGTGCCCCGGTGGCGGAGCCGGAGTCAGTAGAGGATTTCCGCACCGTGGGTGTCTTTAAACAAGTCTGCTCGGAGAAGGAGTTGGAGGAGGCGGGGTTGAGCCTCTACTACTCGGAAGTACCGTAGGAAAACCCAATCCGAGGCCAGGGCTCGTTTGTTGGGGCTTCTGAGGAGGGTAGGACTATTTATTGTGTGTGTGCGTTGATAGTCTGCAAGAGTGCTAACTTTGTTTATTGTGCTTGCAGTAGGACGATTCAGAAAAGACGTTTCGGGGAGCCCAAAAATGCCACCAGCATTGAAAAAGAGAGGTGTTGCTGGTGAGGTGGCACCGAAAGGAGGGGCGTCTCTGGGACAAGTTCGGTCTCAAGGGACCGAAGAGGACATGGTGATAACCGGCCTGACGCCGAGGTCAAGGAAGAGACCGGAGCCATCCTTGACGCCACCCTCGGAGGCATCCATTATATTCTGTAATTAAGCTGACGGACTACTTTTTCACAGGGGCAAACGAGCATTCTGGGTCTGAAAGGACCAGAAACCGAGGAGCTGCTGCAGCTAGCCCGAGGAATTATGGAGCTCGGGCGGAGGAGCGAAAGGGAGAAGAAGGAGGAACTGGCCGATGCGTTGCGGGAACTCCATACCCGCAATGACAAACTCTCCCACGACCTATCCGAGGCCCGGAAAAGAGCCTCCGAGATGGAGAAGGAGGTGGCACGACTTCGGGGCGTGGAGGCAGAGGTGCTGCTCTAGGGCGAAGTGGCGGAGCTCCGCGCCGAGCTCAAAGGCAAAGACGCCGCGGTGATCGAGGGCCAAAGGGCCCTACTGAAGACGTTCGCCGAGAAGCTCCTCCAGACGGGCACGTTCCTCGACTATCAGATGAGGTTCGTGGCCGTTGGCGACACTGCTACCCGCTCCGTGCTGCTGAAGAAAGTGAAGGACGTCTATCCGGACGTGGACGTGTATCGTCCAGAGTTCGGATACGACTACAATTTAGTAGGCACCGTGGAGGAGGCCTACTATGAGGCTCTGGCCTAGATCCCCGAATAGCCCCTGGTGAAGGAGCTGGCAGAGAAGGGCACGATGTTGAATGCCGAGGAGGTCGCCAACTGCGACGTAGACCAGGATAAGGAGTTCTTGGCATACACAAGGGGGCAGTTCGTGCCGGAGGCATGAAAACGAACCCCGCCTCCAAGGATGGAGCCTCCAGAAGAAGCGTCGGGGCAAGGCTCCGGGGACGGCCAGACTTTGCCTCAGGAGGGAGAGCAGCCAGCAGCAGTAGCAGCCGAGGAGACCGAACCGGGGGAGGTCAGTTCCCCCCAATTTTGAATAAATTGTAACTGATGTAGATAGTGTAACGAATATATGTAAGTTTTTGTTGATGTATTCGAAACCTAAATGACTTTGTACTTGATTGAACTCTGAAGTAAAATTTCGAATGAATGTTGAACAATTTTGTTGATTTGTACTTGTACGGCCATGAATCATGTTGTGTATAGTACTGAATGTGTAGCTGCTAACAGGAGAGCACCGAGGAGCTGCATAGCATAATAAAGCAGCTAATTCGGTCTTTGGACTTGTTCCGGGGTGAGAGAGACAACCTGCAGAAGCACGTTGTACACCGGCTGGAGAGAAAACTAGCTGCCGCCGAGAAGAGTCTGGCCGAGGCAGAGAAGGCTCGCACCGAGGCTAAGGAGAGTGCGCTGCACTTTAAGCTCAATGCTTTCTCAAAAGATGCCGAGGTAGAGCGGATGTACGTGCACCACCGAAAATACGAGCGAATGTTGACAGAATTTGGTCTGTTAATATTTGAGGACCTCGAGGCTCGGATCGTTGAAGTGCAAGCTGAAATAAAAGAATTAATGGACCTCGGGGATCCGAATTCGGCTGAGGTGTATAGGAAATGCCTGGTGTTGGAGCTCCTCCTCGGTATGTATGAAAACCTGGAAGGTCGGAAGAGATGGCAACGCACTCCGGAAGATAACGTCGCAAGTTGCAACCGGGCCAAGGCCTCCAAAACATGCAGAAAAAGGCCAACTCATATGGCGCGGGCCGAAGGAATCATAATTGAGGAACCGAGCTCCGCTGTGGCGAGTAGGGCCAGCAAGGAGGGGTCAAGGCCCGAAAGAAGACCGGCAGTGCGGCGAGAGGCGGAGCCGGAGCGAAGCCTGGAGTGCACGGAACAAGTTCGGGAGTTCGCCCAAGAAGTCAAAGAGATGGCCCGGCAGAGTGGGACCCAGTAGAATGGGCACATAGTTCGGGGCCAACCAAGAGGGCGAGCCAGCCGAGCCGTGGACGGCAAAGCAGCCAGGGGGGCCCAAGGAGCAGAGGAGTGCCCCGGAATGCAGCCAGGTCCCGGAGGAGTTCAGGCACAGGGCGAAGCGTGCTAGGGCGCCGGAGTGCCGAGTTTTGGTTAGGAGGCAAAAATAGATAGCCTGGTGTAAATTTAAGAAAGATGTATAAGATTTGTAAAAGATAAAATTGTATGTATGAAATATATTTGTATAAAGGAAAAAAAAATTGATATATTTTTTGAGCGGAAATGTATGTGTATGTAAAGATATTTTTAAATGTGAAAGTATGCAATGCAAAGTAGTTGTTCTAGTCCTCGGGAGGATTTAGTATATTGGAACGCGTCCGAAGACAAGTTGAAAAACCTCCTCGGACGAATCAGGCAGGAGGCAAGTCTTGTCCGTAGACAAGGTTTGAGACCTCCACGGACGGATCGGGCGAGAGGTCACGCTAGTCCGGAGACAAGGTTTGAGACCTCCCTGGACGGATCGGGCGAGAGGTCACTATAGTCCGGAGACAAGTAATAAAGTAATACCACTAAGTGTGTAGTAGAGTGGGCCGGGGCGTCCCCGCGGCGCGCAAAGCGAATAACATATGTGTAAAGGAAACATTGCATTAATATCCAATGTCGGGACAAATAGGAATACAATGCATTCCAAAACTGAAAGACAACAAAATTAAGATGCTGCAAAAGTATAATAATATTGCAGAAAATAAAGAATAGAAAAGCATCTGTCGAACCAAGTAGGTTAGAGGAAAAAACGTCGCAAGTTGCTGACGTGCCATGTGCGGGGCACCGGGGTACCATTTGGATGTGCCAGCTGATAGCTCCCGGAGGCGTAGGCAGCGGTAACACGATACGGTCCTTCCCAAGTGGCATGTAGCTTGCCCTCGGACGCGGCTTTACTAGCAAAATTCAGCCGAAGCACCAAGTCTCCGACTCGAAACTGAGTCGCGCGAACTCGATTATTGTAGTATCTGGCTGCTTGCTGCTTATGTTTAGCTTATCGGGTGAATGCTTGTTCACGGCGATGTTCAAGCGCGTCGAGGTTAGTGCGAAGATCATCCTCATTGTTCTCGGGGTCATGGTTGAGAAGTCGGGGACTGGGCACACCAATTTCAGCGGGAATGACCGCTTCGCATCCGTATGTAAGGCTATAAGGTGTTTCATTGGTCGAAGTATGAGGTGTTGTGCGGTAGGCCCAAAGAACCTGTGGAAGGTTCTCAGCCCAAAGACCCTTGGCCTGATCTAGCCTTTTCTTGAGGCCGTTGATGATAGTGCGGTTCGTTACTTCAACTTGGCCGTTGGCCTGAGGATGCGCCACCGAATTGAAAATCTGCGTGATATGTAATTCGGCGCACCAGGAGCGAAAAGGATCATTGGCGAATTGCTTTCCTTGGTCAGAAATAATTGTGCTCGGGATGGCGAAGCGGCAAACAATGTTTCGCCAGACGAACTTGAGGATATTCTGGCCAGTGATAGCAGTAAGTGGTTCAGCTTCTATCCACTTGGTGAAGTAGTCGACGGCGACAACCAGAAATTTAAGCCCACATGGAGCGACGGGGAATGGACCAACGAGGTCAATGCCCCATTGGATGAACGGCCAGGCGCTATGGATGCTGATGAGGTCGGTCTGCGGTAGATGTTTCATCCGAGAGTGGCACTGACACTTGTCGCATTGTGACACCAGATTGTGTGCGTCATTAAACAGGGTAGGCCAATAGTATCCCCACTGGAGCGCTTTCTTGACGAGGGTGCGAGATCCAATGTGACTTGGACATGAGCCTTCATGGAGTTCTCGGGGAACGTAATTGGCCTGGACCGGACCAAGACAACGAAGACTCGGCTACAAGTAGGAGCGACGGTATACGACTCCGTCGTGAAGCGAGTACTTAGGCGCCTTCAGTGAGATCTGACGAGCAAGCACCTTGTCGGCGGGCAAAATGCCATCTCGGAGGTATTGGATGATTGGAGTCATCCATGATGCTCCGGCATCGGTCACCACGGATATGACCTGTTCTTGTATTGCCGGATGCATAGCCTCTTCAACAAGTGTATCAGCTAAAATGTTTGACGAGGCCGCGGAGGCTAGTTTGCTAAGGGTGTTAGCTTAGTATTTTCTCCTCGGGGAATCTGTAAAACTTCAACGGAGGCAAAAGTTAGCAAAATTTGCTGAGTTAGGGCAAGATACCGTTTCATCATATCTTCTTTTGCGTTATATGATCCTCTGATCTGGCTGGACACCACTTCGGAGTCGGTATACAAACGGACATATGTGGCTCCCAGGGCTTGGGCGAGTCGCAGCCCGGCTATTACTGCTTCATACTCTGCTTCGTTATTTGTCACTTTGAAATTGAAACGGAGGACATACTTGATATTCTCTCCGTCGGGTTTCGTGAGGAGAACCCCGACATCACTCCCTTTAGCGGCCGAGGCATCATCAACGTAAACATGCCACATATTCGCTTCGTCAACGGGGTTGGTTTCAGAGACATCCCTCGGGGGCAGCCCCCGCGCTTGCGTCTTCTAGGGCTGTTTTTTGGCAGCGAGCTTCTCCCTTTTGCGCCGAGTTTGCTCATCTGATTTAGCAAACTTACTTACAACCTCGAAGAGAGCTCGGGCAGTGGCTGGAGGGTTCCGGGCAAGTTCAGTGTAAAGCGGTCCAACCCGGAGGCCGCTCATGAACGCAGTGACAATAACATCGTCTGACCGATTGCCCACTTTTAAGCTCTCCGCTGTGAAACGCTCAAGAAACTGAGAGATTGTTTCCCCGTCCCTCTGTTCGACATTCATCAGATCGGCTAAGGTAGCCATTGGTTTTGCTCTCGTATAAAACTGGGTCCAGAACTGCTCGGTGAGGTCCCGGAAGGACTGTATACTGTTCTGAGGCAAAGCATCGAACCAAAGTCGGGCCTCATCTTGAAGGTATTCGGGGAATACCTTGCACAAGTGCTCCGGTTACAGCCCCGGTTAACCATAGCGTATTTGAATGCGTTCAGAAAGTTGCCGGGGTCCGTAGTGCCGGTATATAAGGCAACAGGTGGAAGCTTGAATTCTGCAGGGAGTGGCGTGTTGGCAATCTCCGGAGAGAAAGGGGTGACTATTTCTCCATCGGGATCGAGGCCTAACACCTTGTCAAGTTCGGCCTCAATCTGAGCTTGCTCTTGCTCATATGGGTCGAACAAACGAGAATTGTCCAGGCAAGGCCGTTTTGCGACATTAACAGGTCGGCGCCGGTCAACATCACATGATCAGCACGGTGCACCCCGGAACCTGTAGAGCTTCGGGTGTCTCTGGGTGACAATGACCGATGGCGACGACGATCCTGTCTCGCCCTGTAGGGCGGATCTTCGTTGATCGTTGGTGATCGGTGTCGGGGTTGGCGTCTTGCCACTTGAACCTCTTCTTCGCCAGCGTGTGCACCGGAGTCCGCGCGACGACGAGCCTACTGTTGGAAGAGAGCGGAATGTTCCCGGAGAAACTCTTCATGGGCATGACTCAATGCTGGAGATTGTTTGGAGTTAGCTGGCGCCGGTGAATCCGCAGGCGCTGGAGGTGGTACACGCGTAGGCGCCAGAGGCAGCAACGGGTTAAGTTGCTCCGGGAGCACATCCTGGAGTGGTGGCTGCTGCCGCGTAGGGGGCGGGTCGACAGGAGTATTCCGACGAGAAGTGTTCGGATCAACGGATCGGCGTGTGTTCACCATGGTAATCAGTACGATGATAAAGGATACTAGGGTTTTTTCTTTATGCATTCTCACAGACGGCGCCAATTGATAATGCGGAGACCCGATTACCAACGGAACCATAATTAAGGCAGTCTAACGGGGTAATAAAAATAGCAAGAATGTAAATAACACGACGATTTACGTGGTTCGATCTCGGAGATCTACGTCCACCAGAAAAAGAGTAATAACTCTCGATCCTTTTTACTATTTCCGTTTAGATACAAAAAATAGCATTAGTCCCCTACAATCAATTCTCTGGCTTAATCTATACAGATATTTCCTATTTTTTCGGAGGCCCGTTGTGAACCGCCGACTACCCTGGCGCCTACAATCGTGCATGGGAGGTTGAGGAGATCATGGGCCACGTCTACATGGCGGTTGAGGAATATTTATTTGACTTGTTCTTCTCTTGTTTGGGCCGCATAGGCTTGTGCGCCTTCATGTATGGGCTTCTTCGTGGGCTTGTGTTTCCAGGCCCAAGTAACTCGGGTGGCGGACTTGGCCGACCCGAGTAGGTTGGGCCATACCTATCACCCACAGTGGGTAATAATATATAATTTTGTGTGCCAAAGTTCATTTTTGGTACAATATTTGATCCAACGATCATCATAGTAGTGGAGTACATACCACTAGATGGACTCATTAATTTCTCTAAGATGTGCTTCCTTTCACATTCATTAGAAGTATTATAATATATTCAATTCCATTCTCACAGGTAGTTTCTAAATGATAATCTTTTACATGAGTATCTTTACTTAACAATGTTTTAGTAGCTCTGGGTGCATATAGAGCGTTTTGTGACTATAATTATTATGTTATTAGACATCTAGAGAATTCACAATTCATCATCTTTTTAGTACTTGTGATTCAATGATGGTCATTATGCAGTAATGCAGTGAGCCTCTATTCTTCGGACTTCCTATATCTCTTATGGTTAACTGCTCTAGCAATTTTTATACAAAAACTATAATATTTCCACACTTATTTAAAAGTTCATTACCAACTATATCCCTTTTGTTTAGAGGGTTCAGATGTGTCTTTTGCACATTTTTTTCATAATCACCATATGCATTTGGGGTAGGCACATCGGAAGGCCTCCAGGACTTCGATGTCCCTTACTTTGTGGTGTATCATTACCAAACCTGTAGAGACAGACACATTCGTTCCCTTCACTTTGAGGTTATTTTCACTATTTAGTTCACCATAGTTAGGCTATGGAATTTTCTTTATCCCAACGCGTTTGATGTTATATTTTAGAAGAAACTGACCATGTCTCTCAACTACTTGCACTGGTTGATTAGCTGATTGTATATCGTAATCCTTTGATTTCATACTCTAACCTATACGTGGTACACGTGTTCCGTGCATGCACTTTAGGGCACTTTTAGTGTCTTTTTAGTGTCAATAATGTGCATAATCACGTGTATTTAGTGCTTTTATACTCTCATGGGCAAAATAATGCGTTTGTGCTGTTTTTGTGTTAAGACAGGTGAAAAAAGGGTCGAAAAAGAACATCAAAAGATCGCGGAGTCGAGGGATCGATCGAGGCAACAAAAGGAAGGGCTAGCTGAAGATCTCGACTGAGACAGGATGAAAATCTCGGCCGAGATGAGTCTCCAGGGTATTCATGAAGAATTGAACAAACTGAAGATCTCGGCCGAGACAAACAACGCATCTCGGCCGAGATGTGTTTCCAGAGAATTTCAAGGCTTTTCAAAGGACCAAGATCTCGGCCGATCCAATCTCGGCCGAGATGAGTCAAGCCCTAGCCAGCCCCATTTCCCCCTTTTTACGTCTCGGCCGAGATGAAGTTGAATCTCGGCCGAGATCAGCCTTCGACCCACCAATCTGGAAAACTTTTTTTCACGTCTCGGCCGAGACACACTTCCGTCTCGGCCGAGATTCAATACTCTGTTTTGAAATCCTGAATGCGTTTTTGCCTATTTTTTTACTAGCACTTTCTCCCCTTATATATGTGTCATCCCATTCGAATTTAACCTAACTTGATAACTTTTGGAAGCACTATTCAGCCACCAAAGCCACCAAGGAAGAAAGATTGGACAAGAGATTGAAGGATCATCTTCTCCAATTGACATCTTTGGATTCATCCATACCAGTATCATGTTTCTTTACTTTTCTACTTATTTTCTGTTTGTTGTAGCTTCCATGGGTGAGTAGCACTCTTAGTTCATCCTTGATCATTGTGGAACCTTGAGTTGAAGACATTGATGTGATTATTGCGGTTAATGTTACCGAAAATATTGTGTAGTCAAGTGTTTTGTGTTATTTGCTGTTATTGAGTCACATTTATGAATTGATTATTGGATTGATCACCCTTTAAGGGATTTGTTAATGTGTTGCTAGAATAGGAAATTACTTTCCGTAATTGTAGGATTTTCGATTCCCGTGTAGCAAACAATAAATTTATTTATTGGTGATAACACAAAGTTCAACCACTAAAACCGAGCTTGCAAGTTTTATGTTGAATTTATCTCGTTGTCCTAGTGTTTAATGCATTTGGTTATTGAATCTAAGAGAGCTTGTTCAAGGATTCGATTAAATTGAATAGGGTTAGTCGCAGAGCTTATTTTGATTAACTAAGATTAAGGGACAACAAGACTATTAGAGCTTGTTAATAACCTTGAGATAAGGGGTTGAATCACAATTTAATCGGGCATTAACATAGTTGCATCAATCGTCCAAGACCAAGGGGAAGGATGATCAAGGGTTGATCGTTTTATTATTTGAAAACCAAAACTGAAAAGACCTCTTCTATTGTCCTTGATTATTTGTTTCTTTGAATTCGAATGTTAAATACTTTTAATTTCGTTTAGTTGCCTTTATTTGTTACTAGTAGATTTTTAGTTCCTTATCAAGTCCCCCCAACCTTTATTGCTTTCCTAAGTATTTATTTCTTGCATATTAAATTATAAATTGCTTGGCATCGGATCAAAACTGTTCGACCGTTCCCTGTGTGATCGACCCTTATTTACCATTCTACTAGTTAGAATAGTTGATAAGGTTTGGTATAATTTTATACAATTAATTTGGTAAAGCGACACACGACAATCGCTCGGTAACAAATTTTGGCGCTGTTGCCGGGGATCGAACCTGGGTCACCCGCGTGACAGGCGGGAATAATTTTAGTGGTTGAACTTATCTCGTTGTCCTAGTGTTTAATGCATTTGGTTATTGAATCTAAGAGAGCTTCCTCGAGGATTCGATTAAATTGAATAGGGTTAGTCAAAGAGCTTATTTTGATTAACTAAGATTAAGGGACAACAAGACTTTTAGAGCTTGTTAATAGCCTTGAGATAAGGGCTTGAATCACAATTTAGTCAGGCATTAACATAGTTGCATCAATCGTCCAAGACCAAGGGGAAGCATGATCAAGGGTGGATCGTTTTATTATTTGAAAACCAAAACCGAGAAAGACCTCTTCTATTGTCTTTGTTTATTTGTTTCTTTGAATTCGAATGTTAAATGCTTTTAATTTCGTTTAGTTGCCTTTATTTGTTGCTAGTAGATTGTTAGTTCCTTATCAAATCCCTCCAACCTTTATTGCTTTCCTAAGTATTTATTTCTTGCATATTAAATTATAAATTGCTTGGCATCGGAATCAAAACTGTTCGTCCGTTCCCTGTGTGATCGACCCTTATTTACCATTCTACTAGTTAGAATATTTGATAAGATTTAGTATAATTTTATACAATTAATTTGGTAAAGCGACACACGACAAACGCTCGGTACCAAATTTTGGCGCCGTTGCCGGGGAACGGTGATTAGAATAGTGTTGATTTGTTGACCAAGCATTATGATTTATTACATATATAGTTATCTTCTTCTTTAGATTAGTAATTTTATAATATTACTTTGTTTCCTTATTTTTGTTTACTTGTAGTGAATGTTCTCCATTCGCAAGGAGAAAAAGGATTGTTATTTGAACCTGATATTGTAGAACATGAACAAGAATTGAGAAGGAGAGCTCGAGATTTGGAGCAAGTCCGAGAAGGAGTCGAAGTATTGAATTTAAGGGGTGAAGAGATCATCAACTTGGAAGAAATGGCTGAAGGTCAAGGTCAAGAAAGAACAATGAAGGAGTTAGCTAACACAAGGGTTGCTCAAGAACTAAATAGGTAGTATTATAAAAAAAAAAAAAGAAAAGAAAACAAAGGAAAGTGCGAAGAATGTGGAGACCACAAGTTGGTCACTCACAAGACATAAACTAAAAATCTTTTCATGTCACAAGCTGACAGATAAAGGTATCCAAAATAAAATGGCTACGGAAAATATTAGCAATTACAAATAAAGCCAACTAGTGCATATCAAACTGGAACTTCACGGATTTGTTGAGGGGAATAGCCGGTTTAGGAATGTCATCGAACATACTACATAAATCGAGCTCTCAATCAAGTGCCCAATGTCACGAAACCCGAGCATGGGGGAGTTCCAACGCTCCTCACATCGGCGTGAGTCCAGATATCCCTAGGAGGAATTTCAATGTCATAGCTTAGAGCAGTCAAATCTAGAAATATGACCCGACGATAAATTCCAAACCGTGTAATCCCTCACCAAAACCCAAAATCCCAGCAGTAATATCCAAACAAAGCAACCAAACAATACTAACAATAAAACCCACGGTCTTGCTTTGCAGTCCGAAAATAATCTTGTGCAACATATCAATGTCAACCAAGATAAATAAAAAAGAAAATGCCCACCATATTCTACCGATATCACAAATGTAACACGAGATTGAACAACAAGAAGAGCCACATAAAGGCTACTTCAGCCTAGGCACGGCTGGTATTCGGGTTCACCATGGCAATGATCAATTCATATGTCACACCAAATTAAAGCAGCCCCATGGTCTAAACATACTCGACGTTCAAAGCCAATATCAGCAGAACAATTCTCATCTCAGCAGAAATAAGCATCAACTAGAAAAATAACTGGACCCCGAACCGATATGCCACCTGGTTTGGTTGACTAACAAAACCAACTGAACCGGTTCGGTTGCAACTGTCTGGTTCTAAAACCTGGCTCGGTTTAGGGCGTTGGAGCCCTAAAAAGGCGCAGCCAAATCAACTCGGCGCGGACTCACTAAGATGAAATTCAGCGGGTTGAAGCTGTAGAAGCAGCGGATTCCGGTGAGCGCCACCAGGAAACGTGACCTCCATAACAACCAAGGATGTTGTTCGTCGATGCAGATGTTGGCTGAAACCTCAGAAATCATGACCTAAGGAGTTCGCGACTGGTGCAGATCTCCGAGGAAACCTAGAAATGGGTCGCTGAAGAGCAAACCTTGAAACGAATATAGATCGATGTCAGCCGCCTGTAAAAAGAGTTCGCCGGCCAAGCTCCTTGGCGGATGAGGCTTCAGCGAAGAAAATCATTGATTCAGAATGCAAAAATCGATCTTGAAATTACTGCGATTGTAAAAAGGAGAGAAGAGTCGCGCCACTGCAAGCGTTGAAGAGGAGGGATGATCTTCAAAATCACAAGAGGATTCAGATCTTCAACACACCAGACCTCGCCAAAAAAGAATATTTTGAATAACTTGTTAATGCCTGGTGGTCCTCAAAATCCAAATAAAGAAGTAAACCAGATCTCTTCGCCGTAAATGAGATGTTACTTCCAAAAACCCAGATCCGTGCTTCATAAACGAGAATTATAAAAAGCTTCATCCTAAAAATTATAGAAATACGAACCTGACGAGACTGTTAAATAAATCAACAAATATTGAAAAACAAATAAAGAAAGAAACGAAAAAGGAGAAAGATTGGCCGGCGACTGTCGGCGGCAACAGCCGCCGGCCAAGGAGGAGCGAGGCTGCTGGTAGCTTTTGTTTAGAGAGAGGAGAGAGTGGGTTTTTGCTTTTTAGTATGAGTACCGGATGCATACAGTGCAACAAGGGTTGCTCAAGAACCCTTGTGCATCACCTTCCCAGCTATAGGAAACGATACTGCTTTCGAGTTGAAATCAGGACTCATCCACCTACTACCTTCCTTTCATGGGCTGTCCGGAGAGGACCCTCATAAACACATTAAAGAGTTTTATGTGGTTTGTTCAAGCATGAAGCCATCGAGGGTGACGGAAGAACAGATCAAGCTTCGAGCATTTCCGTTTTCCCTGAAGGATCTTGCTAGGGATTGGTTGTACTACTTGCCATCCGGATCAATCACCACTTGGGAGCAGATCGAAACCCAGTTCCTTGAAAAGTATTTCCCAGCTTCTCGAGCCACCAACATCCGAAAAGAAATTAGTGGAGTGAGGCAAATGCAGGGGAAACACTGTATGAGTACTGGGAACGATTTAAGAGGCTTGTAGGAAGTTTCCCTCCACATCAAATCACTCCACAGTTGCTAATCTAGTACTGGTACGAGGGATTGTGTCTGACGGATCGAAATATGATTGACTCGGCGAGCGGAGGGGATCTATCTGACAAGACCCCAACCGAGGCCCGAGCATTGATTTCCAAGATGGCCGCCAACACTCAACAGTTCGGATGTAGAGAGCCGGTGAGACGAGTCAAGGATGTGATCGATTCAACTGTGGAAGAAAGATTGGACCAACTCACCGACTTGGTGAAGAAAGTGATCTCGGGTGGCACTCCTACTCCAAAGCCTTGCAGAATCTGTCAAGTAACCGAGCACTCCACTGATACTTGCCCTATTCTCGGAGAAGAGATGGAGGCCCATGCCAATGCGGTTCATAACTTCAATCCTAACTCATCCGGGAGGAAGTATGATCCTTATTCACAATCATATAACCCGGGTTGGAGGGACCATCCGAATTTCAAATATGGCAATCAGAATCCAAGCATGAATCAACAAGGTGATCACAGTGGGCAAAATCGACCCCCTTTTCCTAGGGGAATGTTCCAGCAAAGACAGCCACCCGAGCAGGTACCATGTGATCCATCTCTTTCTAACATGGTGAAAAGCCTAGCCACTAGTACGCTCCAATTACAGAAGGAATCAAGTTCCAGGTTTCAGAGAATCGAGAATTAAGTTAGTCAAATAGCATCAGCGGTATCTCGATTAGAAAATGCACAAGGAGGAAGACTACCGGCTCAACCGGAAGTTAACCCGAAAAATGTGAGTGCTATTGTTGTTATGAATGAGGAGTTACTTGGAGAGCTTGAAAATCCCGGGTACACTTCACAAAGAAAGACTGAGGAAGTGGATGGTAGTCCTAGGAAAGAAGAGACATCAACTCCCCAAGTGGCTGAAGTTAAAATTCAGACACCTAAGTGGAAGATTGCCAAGGAGTTGCGAAAACAAAAGGAGGCATTAGCTGCATGCTTCCCCGACCACCTATTGTCTTTTCCTACCATGAAATACTCTCCACAAAGTGAAATTGAAAATGTCAGTGTGGGGGTTTTGAGAAGTGGGAAGGTCCTTGAAAAGGGGAAGTCGAGAGAAGGAGAAAGAAGAGTCGGAAGTGAAAGGGAGTATGCTGAGAACGAAATCTCGGCCGAGATGCATCAAGATCTCGGCCGAGATGTCCCACCTCGCAAAGAAGAGGAAATCCCCTGCACACTTGTCTCGGCCGAGACACAACATAATCTCGGCCGAGATTCTCCGAAATCCAGAATCAATCCTGAAATTTCACCACTTCCGTTTCTGAGTTAAATGAAGAGGATTCCAGATAGAAATAGAGACAAGGAGATAATGGAGGTATTCAGGAAGGTTGAAATCAGTATCCCCTTGGTGGAGGCCGTAAAACAGATTCCTCGATATGCAAAGTTTCTGAAAGACTTGTGCACTAACAAAAGGCAGTTGCATGGGAATGAGAAGGTCCTAATGGGAGAAAATGTCTCGGCAGTTTTTCAGAAAAAGATGCCACAGAAATGCAGGGATCCGGGAATGTTCGTCATTCCGTGCAAAATTGGTAACACTAGAATAGAGAAAGCCATGCTGGATCTAGGGGCATCGATCAATGTGATGCCCCGTTCCATTTTCGATAGCTTAAACTTGGGCCCACTGAAGGATACGAGGGTAGTCATCCAACTGGCGGACCAAAGCACCTCGTTTCCGGACGGGGTGATTGAGGACGTGATAGTTGAGGTGGATAACCTCATATTTCCAGCGGATTTCTATGTACTGGATATGCATGGAAATTCGTCAAATTCCACTCCAATCTTGCTTGGGAGGCCGTTCTTGAACACCTCCCAAACAAAGATTGACGTGCGAGAAGGAACTCTTAGCATGAAATTTGATGGCTAAGTGGTGCAATTCAACATCTTTGAATCAATGAAGTATCCTGAGGATTTGCATAGGGTGTATTCTATTGATGTTATTGATGCTATTGATCCCCTTGTAGAGGAAGTGTTTGAGTGTAATTGCAGGGTCAAGAAGCAATTGAATTGGCGAATGATCTAGAGAAGATAGAAGCCATTCCGAACTAAGTCCTTTCCCAAGTTCATACCATTGCCGGAATCTCAAGAAAAACTGCTACCCTCTACCATCAAGGCACCAACCCTTGAGCTCAAAACCCTTCCCCCCCTCCCTCCACATCTCAAATACGCATATCTTAGGGAGGAAGAAACCCTACCGGTGATTATCTCATCAAAGCTCACACTCACTTAAGAACAAGCATTGATCGGGTCCTCAAGGTGAACAAGGAAGCTATAGGATGGACCATTGCCGATATCAAAGGCATTAGTCCGTCCCTATGTATGCATCGGATATTGCTTGAGGATGACGCAAAGCCTAGCTGGGAGCCTCAACAACGACTCAACCCGCCAATGATGGAGGTCGTCAAGAAAGAAATAATCAAACTGTTGGATGTGGGGATCATTTACCCCATATCCGACAGTAAGTTCGTGAGCCCAACCCAGGTTGTCCCGAAGAAGTCTAGAGTGACAGTGATAGAAGGAAATGATGGTGAGATGATGCCTACACGCCTACAGACAGGTTGGAGGGTCTGCATGGACTACAGGAAGTTGAACTCAGTAACAAGGAAAGATCACTTCCCTCTACCCTTCATCGATCAGATACTCGAAAGGCTAGCAGGGCATCCTTTCTACTGTTTCTTGGATGGATTCTCGGGGTACTTTCAAGTGCCAATAGCACCCGAAGACCAAGAAAGGACAACTTTCACATGCCCGTTTGGAACATTCGCATGGAGGCGCATGCCGTTTGGACTATGCAACGCCCCCTGCAACATTTCAAAGATGCATGGTTAGTATCTTTTCCGAGTTTATTGGTCATTTCATAGAAGTTTTCATGGACGACTTTAGCGTCCACAGTACATCTTTTGAAAATTATCTTGATAACTTGGTAAAAATCTTGCAACGATGCATTGAGAAAAATCTTGTGTTAAATTAGGAGAAGTGCCACTTCATGGTGGAACAAGGAATTGTGCTTGGCCATGTAGTTTCTAGTAAGGGAATAGAAGTAGACAAAGCGAAAATTGATGTTATTTCTTCTCTCCCTTACCCTGCAAATGTGCGAGAAGTGCGTTCTTTTTTGGGCCATGCAGGATTTTACAGGAGGTTTATCAAAGATTTTTCGAAGATCGCTGCTCCTTTATGCCGGTTGCTACAAAAAGATGTGGATTTTGATATGAGCAGGGAATGCAAATTGGCATTTGATGAGTTGAAGAAGAGATTGATTACTCCTCCGATCATTCAACCGCCAGATTGGGAATTGCCTTTTGAGCTAATGTGCGATGTTAGTGAACAAGCCTTGGGGGCAGTTTTGGGACAGAGAAGAGGAAAGGTGACCCATGTCATCTACTATGCCTCACGTACTTTAGATCCAGCTCAGATGAACTATACTACCACAGAAAAGGAGCTGCTGCCTGTTGTGTTTGCATTAGAGAAGTTTCGGTCTTACCTTGTTGGGACAAGGATCATCGTATATACCAACCACGCAGCATTGAGGCACCTCATGGCTAAAAAGGAGGCAAAGCCTAGGCTTATTCGCTGGATATTACTTCTCCAGGAATTTGATCTAGAGATCAAGGATAAGAAAGGATCAGAAAATGGTGTTGCAGATCATCTCAGCAGAATAACCCAACAGGAAACGAACTTGCCTCTCCGGGAAAGCTTTCTGGACGAGCAACTACTAGCAATGACAGGCGCGAAGGTTCCTTGGTATGCCAACATGGTGAATTATTTGGTGTCCAAGAGGTTTCCTATTGGGATGAGTAAACCTCAGAGGAACAGGTTGAAGAGTGAGTCGAAGCATTTTGTTTGGGATGATCCATACCTTTGGAAATATGGTTCAGATCAAGTAATCAGGAGATGCATCCCCGAAGACGAAGTGCAGTCGGTGCTGAATTTTTGCCACTCATACGCTTGTGGAGGCCACTTCGGGCCGAAGAGGACGGCATACATAGTTCTTGAGAGTGGATTGTTTTGGCCCACCATATTTAGAGATGACATTGCTTTTTGCAAGTCATGTGACAACTGCCAAAAAAAGGGGCAATGTCTCTCAAAGAAATCAAATGCCCCAAAACCCGATTGTAGTTTGTGAAATTTTTTATGTTTGGGGTATGAACTTCATGGGACCGTTCCCTTTGTCTTATGGGAATTTGTACATTTTGCTTGCCGTTGCCTATGTGTCCAAGTGGGTGGAGGCGAAAGCAACCCGAACCAATGACTCTAAAGTTGTGGCCGAGTTTGTCCAATCCAACATTTTTGCTCGGTTTGGGACACTAAAAGCCATTATAAGTGATAGAGGCACACACTTTTGTAACCGAACAATCGACGCATTGCTGAAGAAATATGCTGTATTGCACAAGGTTTCGACGCCTTATCATCCACAAACCAATGGGCGAACCGAAACTTCGAATCGGGAAATCAAGTCGATATTGGAGAAGACCGTTCAACCGAATCGCAAGGACTGGAGTTTGAGGCTCAATGATGCATTATGGGCGTATAGGACCGCCTATAAAACTCCAATTGATATGTCTCCCTTTCGACTTATTTATGGAAAGCAATGCCATCTCCTGGTTAAACTTGAACATAGAGCCTATTGGGCTATTTGGAGAT
This sequence comes from Ajuga chamaepitys, assembly GCA_958295605.1. Taxonomy (NCBI): domain Eukaryota; kingdom Viridiplantae; phylum Streptophyta; class Magnoliopsida; order Lamiales; family Lamiaceae; genus Ajuga; species Ajuga chamaepitys. The sequence goes on along the minus strand of OY282496.1, from coordinate 30,077,460 downwards.
GCAACATGAACCTTGATGAAGCCGATGTACACCGAAAGTTCGAATTGCAAGAGCTTGAAGAAATTCGAAATGAAGCCTTTGAAAACGCCATGATCTACAAGGAGAAAATGAAGGCTTTTCATGACTCGAGAATTACCCGGAAAACATTTATGGCTGGGGAGAAAGTGTTATTATATCACTCCCGGTTGAAGTTATTTTCGGGCAAGCTCCCCTCGAGATGGATAGGACCCTTCGTTGTCACTAAGGTGTTCGATCATGGTGCCATCGAAATTGAAAGTGGTAAAACAGGTAAAATCTTCAAAGTCAACGGGCATCTTCTCAAGCCTTATCTAGAGCATTGTCAAGAAAGTTCCGGTGAAGAAGAACGAGTAGAAGACCCACCACTGAGCTAAAAGAGCTTCCGACGAGCCAACGACGTTAAGCAAAGGCGCTTGTCGGGAGGCAACCCGGCGGTTACTCGTTTTCTCGCATTTTAAATTCATAGTTTAGTAGCTTTACTATTATTTTAGTATTTTGAATTGTTTTGGTTAAAATGTGTGTAGGTACCAAACAAGCCAATCAAGACAAGATATGGTGTGGAATGGGGGTGAAGAACACCAAAAATGAGGAAAAAATACAGGGGAGGACAATCTCGGCCGAGACGCAGAAGAAATCTCGGCCGAGACGTCATGCGGGTGAAAAGGGCAATCCTCCCTGGAAACATATCTCGGCCGAGATTCAGAAGGGCCCAAAATGGAGTAAATTTGCTGGAAGCGAATCTCGGCCGAGACACTACAGCGTCTCGGCCAAGATGGATTTGTATGGAATTTGAGCTAAAATTGCTGGAAGATAATCTCGGCCGAGACACACATTCATCTCGGCCGAGAACCACTTGTCCGGAATGGGGGTAAAAGTGCTGGGACATTATCTCGGCCGAGATCCTAAAGCATCTCGGCCGAGATCCACTGCTGAGTCAACTGGTCTTGAAAGCGAAGAACGGATCTCGGCCGAGATACTGAGCCCAGAATCCAATCTCGGCCGAGACGCAACACAGGTATAAATACACCTGTGCGCAGAATTAGGTCAGTTCTTCCCCCAAATTCGCGAATTTCATACACACGCACGCACGCACTCTCAAAAATCACCCTTGCACCCCCTTTCCTCCTATCAAATTCACACCACACCTCACTTACATCACCACACCCAGTTCTCTCCGAAATTTTTTGGATTTGGAGCGGATTTGAGATCGAGTCAAAAAAGGCGCGAACAATCCAAATTCAAATTTTCTCGATTAAACTCGACCGGTAAGTATGGCTATCTCACTCTTTTGATCTATTATTGCGTATTATTGAATCCATTGTTGAGATTGGGGGTTAATTTTATGTTTATTTGCATTTTTATTGAAATTGGTTATACATACAACTAGTTGTATTGATTTTTTGCCAATTGATATGTAGTTATGCATTCGAATGATAGAATTAACATGGTAGCTCGTATAATTGCTTGATGATTGAGTGGGTATATTGTTGAGTAAAGATCTGTAAGTTTTGGAAAGATAAATTCATTATGGCAATTCATCGAACATGTGATATGCGTTAAATTGTTGTGCCTAAGTTAGCCAATTTTGACTATTTTATCTAGTTTTTAAGCCTAATTGTTGATATTATCGTAATGTATAACCTCATTTGAGTGTGAATTAGTTGTCATTGCATAGTTGATACACTTTGACTTGTTTTTGTTGGATATATAGTCGAATTCAAGTAAACTTAGGCACCTCATACTTGAACTTTAACTCGTTGTATTGCCACTAGTTTTAACGATTGAGTGTGTTGATTTTAGGTACCCATGGCACCTCCTAAAAACCCGAAAGGCACCACTCAAGAAGGCAATTCTGGCAGAAGGGTCACACAAAAAAGTAAAAGCCAAGCTAAGGGCAAAGAGAAAGCTGTTGAGCCTACTCCGAAGGCTCCCACGCCGGAATTTCCATCGACTACCACCGACAAATCCACAAAACCTATTAACTTCGACATAGTGTTGATCACGAAGGATCAGAGAAAAATATTTGACAAGTTGATGAGGAGGGGGGTGTCAGCTACCCGCTATGGCGATCCCAAGATCTTGGACGCCATGGGAATCCGACAAAATGTTCTGGAACTGTTAGACAGAGCAGGTCTAGCCCAGTGCCTAGCATCCCGCCCGACTTTCCTCAAATTCGTGCTCGAGTTTTTCAGCACACTCGAAATCGAGGAGGAGGTTCTTTCCTGCTCAACTACGATTCACCACTTCAAATTCCAACTTCTAAACGAAGAAAAGATACTGAGCCACGACAACCTGAAACGCATATATGGCTTTAAGAGTCCAGCCGTTTATGATGGACATGTGTTGAAAGAGTTTGACGTGCAACAATTCTGGGGGCAAATCACTGCCGCCCTGGAATAGTTGCACCTCAAGCATACGACCCGAGGAGCTCCAGGCTGACCTCCATCAGAAGCCCAGTCGTGAAGTATATATAGAAGTTGTTGAGCTCCACCATATGTGGAAGGAAAGAGATCAGTTCCCCCCGATTGTACGAGATGGAGATCCTCTGGGCCATTGTGGATAGGAAGTTGAGGAACTTCCAGCAGGACCTGATATCAAGCTTTCAGAAGATAGTAAAAGAATTGAGGACAGAAAGGAAAAGAGAGACAAAGATGCCCGACCCGATCTATTGTGGGGCTTTGATAACCCCTATACTTGAGCATTACAATATACCCCTCCCGCAATACACACCCATCACCACTGATTACTATTTAGACTAGGAGGAGATGGAGAATATGCGTATTGCCATGCTTGGGTATCAAGAAGGAATATAGGTCCGGCTGTCCCTTATGTTCTCCAAAATGAGGGACCTTAACTCCGCCTACCCAACCCCGGACTGACATACATCAGAGATTTGGGAAGCAAGATGAACTTGGAACTGAGCTCCGTGGCACACATCAATGCCTCTTTGGAGCCAACCCGTGAAGAATTAACCAAGTTCAAGAGAGCTAAAAAGCCACGTCCGGTGGCACGGATTCGGAGCACGGGAGTTGAGGGAGAAGGAAGTAGCCAGCCAAACCAACCATCAAGGAAGAGATCATCAACAGCCGTTCTGTCTCAATCCGAGTTCCAGGAACGGCAAGAGGGACTGATGGCTGCTATGGGGGATGAAATCAAGGGCATAAGAGCCGAGTTGGTGGACATGAGGACATCCATTGGGGCTGAATTGAGAGGGATCAAAGAGACGATACACGAAAATCAGATAAAGCTCCTCGACCTCTTCATGTCCATAAAGGGATGCTTCACTGGCTCAAACCCCCGACCTTCTCGCTCTCTGTGAGTATAGTACCGAAAAGCCTTACCCCTTTGTCCCAAACTTAGTTGAAAAACTAAGTTTGGGGGAAAACAAAGAGGTAAGACAATTTCGGCCGCTCGAAACCCCCTACCCCTCGTTATTTTCCTTTACTATCTTTACTATTGGCCTGTGAGCCACTTGGTATGATGTGTTTGACGGATTCAATGTGATGGCCTGTGTGCCAATATTGATTTGTATTTTAATTGCCTTTTTGATATGTGACTCTGTTTTGATTGTTGATAATGTTGCCGGCCTGTGAGCCAATTGTCATCTTCTATTGGTCTTGGTTTAGGTGATATTATTGCATATGCATTTGGATGCTTTGGGTTTTTTGATAATCTATTGGGTGCCTTTGAGCCAATTTGCTTGATTGTGTTGATAGTACACACACATTTTCCTTTTTTTTTAGGAGTAGGATTCTTAATACATTAGTTAATTAGTTAATGGCTGTGAATAATGGTGCATAAAATGGTTAAGTTCGGTGAGCACCAAATTGTACTCCTCTTTTTCCACAAACTTAGTTTGAAACTAAGTTTGGGAAGGGGGTGGGGTTCGTACAAATTGGCAGCTCGAGAAAGCAATTGGATGAGTTTAGGAAGGAAAAATGTGGCATTGATTAATGATGAAAAATTTTGACAAATATTTTTGAAAGAAGCACATGGTAGAGCATGATAGACTTTTTGAAACAAAATTGAACTTACACTCAAAATTTTTGATCAAAATTGCAGCCGAGTGAGTTTTTGAGCCTTAGAAGATACTTCCATCTTTGGAGTAATTTAAACTTTCTTTCGGTGTGAATTTCATTGATTGCATTTAGTTGTCTCTAGAACTTGCCTTGATTCTCTATTTTGCATGTGTCGGTGCATTGTGTGACATTGAAAATGATCTTAGGCAATTCTTGACTTGAGCCTATTTTCAAGCTTGAAAATACTTCCTTTTTACCAAATTTGATATTGTCTCTAGTTGAGCCCCTTGAGCTTTTAGCCTCGTGTTTGACAGCCCAACTCTACAAACCGAAACCCTTTCAATTAGCCTTTGAACCTAATTGGACTACATGAGTATGAGGGAGGCGGTTGGAAGATAGTCGGGTATCTTTTTAGGGTCAATTCGGATAGACTAGTGGAATTATGTTGAAAGATGAAAGGGAATCTACAAAAATAGGCAAAAATCGAGAATACTAGTCCTCTCCAATTTTTGTTTATATTTGTTATGCAAAAAAAAAAAAGTCGAAAATCGAAAAAAGTCGAAAAATCAGAAAACAAAAGAAAAAGTTAGTTGTATATACTTAATTGTTGCTTTTGATTTGGAGAGACTAGTAGTGTAAATGCCTTTTAATCGATGTTCTCAAAGTTGTAAAAATTCAAAAGAAAATACACCCCAAGGGAGAATTGAGAAAGCATTTAGGTTGTGGACTTTGTGGTAAGGAGAAGAAATTAATTTTTGGGATTGGTTTACTAAGGAAGTAAAGAGTGAGGTTGAGTGACCATTGTTTGAGGGGTAGATGGGTAGTGCCCGACTCATCTAATCCGTTTATAATAACTTATACCAGAAATTTTCCCACCTTACCCCAAGCCAACATTACAACCTGTTAAAGACCTTTTTGATTCTTTGTCACAAATGTCAGGTATACATCGAAGTTTAGATGATTGGCAAGCTTATGGTAGGCATTTTATGCATTTCAATGTGAGCGTATACACTACCCATTTGATACACTTGAGAGTCGAGAGATACACTCACCATGTGAGGATCTTAAGTTGAGAGTGTTATGTCTCGAGAGTAGTGGATCTAGTCTATCACATATGCTTGCTTTTATCAGGATCTCTTACTCTTTTTCATGTAAATTCTGAAATCAAATGCCACTAAACTCTGCCCTAAACACGTGTCCTTTGTCTTTCTCTTTATTGTTCGGGACAAACAAGTTTTAAGTTTGGGGAGATTTGGTAAACGTATTCCGTGCACGCACTTTAGGGCACTTTTAGTGTCATTTTAGTGTCAATAATGTGCATAATCACGTGTATTTAGTGCTTTTATACTCTCATGGACAAAATAATGCGTTTGTGCTGTTTTTGTGTTAAGACCGGTGAAAAAAGGGTCGAAAAAGAACATAAAAAAACCGCGGAGTCGAGGGATCGATCGAGGCAACAAAAGGAAGGGCTAGCTGAAGATCTCGACCGAGACAGGATGAAAATCTCGGCCGAGATGAGTCTCCAGGGTATTCATGAAGAATTGAACAAACTGAAGATCTCGGCCGAGACAAACAAAGCAGCTCGGCCGAGATGTGTTTCCAGAGAATTTCAAGGCTTTTCAGAGGACCAAGATCTCGGCAGAGATGAAATCCAATCTCGGCCGAGATGAGTCAAACCCTATCCAGCCCCATTTTCCCCTTTTTACGTCTCGACCGAGATGAAGTTGAATCTCGGCCGAGATCAGCCTTCGACCCACCAATCTGGAAAACTTTTTTTCACGTCTCGGCCGAGACACACTTCCGTTTCGGCCGAGATTCATTACTCTGTTTTGAAATCCTGAATGCGTTTTTGCCTGTTTTTTACTAGCACTTTCTCCCCTTATATATATATCATCCCATTCGAATTTAACCTAACTTTTGATAACTTTTGGAAGCACTATTCAGCCACCAAAGCCACCAAGGAAGGAAGATTGGACAAGAGATTGAAGGATCATCTTCTCCAATTGACATCTTTAGATTCATCCATACCAGTATCCTGTTTCTTTACATTTCTACTTATTTTCTATTTGTTTTAGCTTCCATGGGTGAGTAGCACTCTTAGTTCATCCTTGATCATTGTGGAACCTTGAGTTGAAGACATTGATGTGATTATTGCGGTTAATGTTACCGAAAATATTGTGTATTCAAGTGTTTTGTGTTATTTGCTATTATTGAGTCACATTTATGAATTGATTATTGGATTGATCACCCTTTAAGGGATTTGTGAATGTGTTGCCAGAATAGGAAATTACTATCCGTAATTGTAGGATTTCCGATTCCCGTGTAGCAAACAATAGATTTATTTATTGGTGATAACACAAAGTTCAACCACTAAAACCGAGCTTGCGAGTTTTATGTTGAATTTATCTCGTTGTCCTAGTGTTTAATGCATTTGGTTATTGAATATAAGAGAGCTTGTTCGAGGATTCGATTAAATTGAATAGGGTTAGTCGCAGAGCTTATTTTGATTAACTAAGATTAAGGGACAACAAGACTATTAGAGCTTGTTAATAGTCTTGAGATAAGGGCTTGAATCACAATTTAATCGGGCATTAACATAGTTGCATCAATCGTCCAAGACCAAGGGGAAGCATGATCAAGGGTGGATCCTTTTATTATTTGAAAACCAAAACCGAAAAAGACCTCTTCTATTGTCATTGATTATTTGTTTCTTTGAATTCGAATGTTAAATGCTTTTAATTTCGTTTAGTTGCCTTTATTTGTTACGAGTAGATTGTTAGTTCCTTATCAAATCCCCCCAACCTTTATTGCTTTCCTAAGTATTTATTTCTTGCATATTAAATTATAAATTGCTTGGCATCGGAATCAAAACTGTTCGGCCGTTCCCTGTGGGATCGACCCTTATTTACCATTCTACTAGTTAGAATAGTTGATAAGGTTTAGTATAATTTTATACAATTATTTTGGTAAAGCGACACACGACAATCGCTCGGTACCAAATTTTGGCGCTGTTGCCGGGGATCGAACCCAGGTCACCCGCGTGACAGGCGGGAATAATTTTAGTGGTTGAACTTATCTTGTTGTCCTAGTGTTTAATGCATTTGGTTATTGAATCTAATAGAGTTTGTTCGAGGATTCGATTAAATTGAATAGGGTTAGTCAAAGAGCTTATTTTGATTAACTAAGATTAAGGGACAACAAGACTATTAGAGCTTGTTAATAGTCTTGAGATAAGGGGCTTGAATCACAATTTAATCGGGCATTAACATAGTTGCATCAATCGTCCAAGACCAAGGGGAAGCATGATCAAGGGTGGATCCTTTTATTATTTGAAAACCAAAACCGAAAAAGACCTCTTCTATTGTCATTGATTATTTGTTTCTTTGAATTCGAATGTTAAATGCTTTTAATTTTGTTTAGTTGCCTTTATTTGTTACAAGTAGATTGTTAGTTCCTTATCAAATCCCCCCAACCTTTATTGCTTTCCTAAGTATTTATTTCTTGCATATTAAATTATAAATTGCTTGGCATCGGAATCAAAACTGTTCGGCCGTTCCCTGTGGGATCGACCCTTATTTACCATTCTACTAGTTAGAATAGTTGATAAGGTTTAGTATAATTTTATACAATTATTTTGGTAAAGCGACACACGACAATCGCTCGGTACCAAATTTTGGCGCTGTTGCCGGGGATCGAACCCAGGTCACCCGCGTGACAGGCGGGAATAATTTTAGTGGTTGAACTTATCTTGTTGTCCTAGTGTTTAATGCATTTTGTTATTGAATCTAATAGAGCTTGTTCGAGGATTCGATTAAATTGAATAGGGTTAGTCAAAGAGCTTATTTTGATTAACTAAGATTAAGGGACAACAAGACTATTAGAGCTTGTTAATAGTCTTGAGATAAGGGCTTGAATCACAATTTAATCGGGCATTAACATAGTTGCATCAATCGTCCAAGACCAAGGGGAAGCATGATCAAGGGTGGATCCTTTTATTATTTGAAAACCAAAACCGAAAAAGACCTCTTCTATTGTCACTGATTATTTGTTTCTTTGAATTCGAATGTTAAATGCTTTTAATTTCGTTTAATTGTCTTTATTTATTACCAGTAGATTGTTAGTTCCTTATCAAATTCCCCCAACCTTTATTGCTTTCCTAAGTATTTATTTCTTGCATATTAAATTATAAATTGCTTGGCATCGGAATCAAAACTGTTCGGCCGTTCCCTGTGGGATCGACCCTTATTTACCATCCTACTAGTTAGAATAGTTGATAAGGTTTAGTATAATTTTATACAATTAATTTGGTAAAGGGACACACGACAATCGCTCGGTACCAATACGGGTTCGCTAGTATAAACACTGGAGTAGGAAAGTAAATAGATTTTCTATATCATATCACCTTCTGTGATTCCTTTACACATAAAGAGAGTTTTCTTTTCAGACGAAACATGTCGTTATTAAAGTCATGGACCCTTTTGTAGTCTAGTAAGTGGATTTCTTTTCATAAAACAATTAATTCTGAAAGTAGAAAGTTGTTTACTATCCAAAATTTCTTTTATGACAACCCAATGTTCATCGAGGTATCCTTTAACCAAGGAATATTTTCAAAGTGAGTTAGGATTTCCGTGTCGCCTTAGTTTCATTGGAGCATAGACTTTGATTTTGTTGGACGATTCTTTGTCCTTAGGATTAGTGAATGGCATGATTTGTGGAAATATTTTTTTTTTCAAGTGTGGTACTCAATTTCTTATAAGTCCAATAATTCAAATTGAGTATGAGTTGATTTAGTCATTTACTTATGAATTAGATTTCGGGACCATATATCACAAGAGTTCTTGATTTGTCCATGAATCTCCTTTATCATGAACATACATAATTTATCATAAAAATGCATTGGCAAAATACTGACCAAGTTCATAAGCTATAAGATAAATAAGCTAATTTACGAAATTGTAAAATCCACTAATGCATAAATGATTGATTCGTAACTTTCAACTCCATAAGAAGTTGAAATTAGACAAAACACAATTAGGTACAATCAATAAATTTTAAAATCAAACAAAATTCCATTAGTGCCAGAATTGTGCATAATAAAAGTCAAGTACACATATAAATTCATTCTCATTTTATCAAGTAGTTCCATCTCATAGGAGAAACAAATATTTATGCAATTTCTCATGTCAGAGATAAATATACATCATCTCGCATGTCTCTATAAGCAAATATAGTTATTCCCAATTAATTCACAAAGTAGGGTAAACCAATTTACCTTGCAGGAAAGACATGATTCTTTCCTATTGTACTTCTCAAAATTTGCAGAGGAATAATTATCTTCCAATATTAATAAATCTCTTTCTTTAAGAACCACCAACTTCCGATCCAATCTCACTCAAACAATGAAGATATTATTTGCAAGCGTATATTGGCCAAATTCGTACAAAAAAATAATCGTTAAATATTGAATTATAAACACCTCAGTAATAGAATGAAAACATGATCAAGGAACATAAATAATTAGTTCTTAATCATGATTTAAATCAAAATATAAATCAATTAACCTAATAACGTAGAACTTCAATTACCAGGATATTACTTATGTATGCGACAATTCCAGTTGTGTATGTTATTAGCAACATAATTTCTTTTATCGAGTGATGCGATTACTCATGAAAAATTAAGGTGGTGATAATCGCCTACTATAAATGCCAACAGTTAAACATGCTTCGGGAATACGAAATACTTCTAAATAACATATCAATTTCTAAAAAATAGATTTTGACCAGGTTCTGTATATGGCCGAGAAGAAACGCGAATCAGTATTCTAAAAATTCAATCATAGCAAACTAGGTAGCATTAGACTTTGAAACCTCAATTGTATTCATTAGTGTGAGATATAATAATGATAAAATATGGCAAACCATTTCATAAAACAATATAAATGCACAAATTTACCAGTATTCCTTTTTTGTTATTGGTCACAATTCTTACCACTGACATCGGTCGCACCACAAGCCTTGTTTCATATTCATCTCTTGGCAATCTTTTTCTTGTTTTTTATTTAATTTAAAAGCAATTCGTGCTGATAACATTTTGTAGGAAAATAGTAAAAATAAAGAATAGAAAAGAGACGCAAAATAATTAGAGATTTCTCATTCATTAGATTCCTATATATAGGCTGTCAAAACACAGGGTTTCACAAACCTACAAATATAAGTGAATACCTAAATTTTCCTCCATCTATTACTTTTGACGAAGGCACACTAATTGTGGTTTTCTTTAACAAATCCATATTTTATTTGAATATTGTATGATTTGTTCAATGAAATTTAAAATATATTATATTCATATATTTAAAATTTAATTATATTAATGTATTTTGATTTAACATTATTATATTGATATGTTTATTTTTTAGGATTTATATTGTTTTCCTTTTTTAATTTTAAAAGTTATTCTTTAGACTTATTAATATTTTAAAGTCAAAATAATACTTTTTTTATTTTTCTTTAGATTAATTATTAAAATTTGTTGATATAAAAATGTCCACTTAAAAAGTTGGGGACTAATCCATTTGACATTTCACTTTAAGTAATACCATATCGACTGTAACCTGTTATAAGTTATGACGATTTGTTGTGCAACCTTTGTAGCAAATACACACAAAAAAAATTACAAATTCTTTTTAAGTTTTAGAATAATTATATATTACTACTTAAAGTGCGAAAGTCAAAAGGTGGTGAGTATATACAGTAAAATCTCTCTAAATTAATATTGTTGGGACTGTGAAATTTCATTAATTTAGGGATGTATTAATTAATCGATAAATTAATAATTTACTAATTAATAGAGGTATTTATATTCAGCGGGTGAAGATGAAGCATGTTCAGAGGTACAGAGCTTAGAAGAAATTGTCAATATCATATTGAAAATCCGGAATAGGATTAAACTCAGGATGGTAGAATAACATTAGAATCGTTAAACATCGACAACCCTTCATAAGTTTTTATTGCAGTTGGAGAACACCACACTAGAGCTTTTGGATGCCGTGAGACAAGTTAGATAAAATTATTAACTTAGAGAGATTATTAATTTTGTAAGTTCATAGGAGGTTACTAATTTATATAGAATTAAATGGAGATTTTACTGTAATATCACACGGTCAATCTTTTAGCTTGCTCCCCCCAAAAGAAGCTTCAACCTTTCCAAAATTTAAATATAATTTTTTGTTCCTGAAGTTGATTAAATGATTGAACTCGACATGAATATGTTTTTGTGAGTTTATTGCAAAGATCTTCAATATAGTTCTAAGTATGTGAAAAAAGATCAAAATATCATGAATCCTTTTCTGGTGAAAAAAATATTATTTCATCAGCCAAAGTTATTATTTTTTATAAAAAAAATACATTTGGCCAGTTAAGTGATACCTTATACCTTATTCAACTGGCATACACAGACTTAAGAAATACGCTCAACAAAAGAAATGGCATTCATTTAGCAAATCCAATAACGTCCGGTAATTAATATATTTACACGAAAAAGTAATTCCTTATCGAGAAAGTACATTACTATTTTTTCTAAAATATATTATTCTAGATCATAAAATATCAATATGGGACTTATAAGATTCCCCCCCTCCCCCCTCCTCCCCCCCAAACAATTTTTTTCCCTTCCTTCCTCCTGGTAGAGTTATGTAGAGAAAGTTTGCTCCCTAGGGTTTCGCTGCCAATGGTTGGCGGCTTTTTTGCCACCAGTCATATCACCCCTTTACTATCTCAATATATGACTTATAAATGGTATACTTGTATGAACTTGATGGTGAAAATTTTATGTAAAACTTTGACAAAACTACCTTAATATTTGTGGCTTTTTCTCTGGGTAGAAGAATTTTATTTAATTCCACCTGAGACCATTATATACTATATATATTTGTGAATGTCAGGAAGCTAATAATATTTTTAAAATAATTATGTTTGCAGTTGCTCAATGTCCATATATGGAAAAGAGAAAGTCTTTTGCTTCCTTTGTTGCTTTCAAAATCTTCCCATAAACAAATCTTTTACTTCTAAATAAAAGAGAAACATACATATTCACAAGGAATTACATGCTTATATTCGCATACTTATATGATTAAAAGATAATAACATATCATAAATAAATATATAAAAGATTATCCAAATGACGTGTTCGTGTATATAAAATGCAAATATAAAATATCCTATGAAATAGAAGTAATTAAATATGGCTTATTAGTTTTAGCAAGTGAAAATTTAAAAAATGTACTCCCATGGTCTATTTTTATTATGTTCCATTTTTTTTTAAATTTTACCGATATAATATGATAGTTATATATATATATATATATATATATATATATATATATATAAGTTTCCATTTTCTTTGGAAATTTGTTGTAACTTAGTTGGTAAAGAATCTTGTAATCTAGACTAGTGGTAGAGATTAATTCCCACCAACCCAATCTTTATTAGAAATTATATTGAAAAAAGTTTCCATTTTCTTTGCGCAATTTTTCTACATAAATAAATATCTGTTACAACTTGTAATGATGCAATTTTTATTTATAATTATTTAATCTGGAAAACTTGGTTGAAATATTCTTAAATATAAAAATAAAATGGTCTCAAAATAGTAACTTTAGAATACTCCCTTCCAAATCTCTTTGTCATTTCAGGAAAATATTATTTTTGTTTATCCACTACTACAAAAAATGTAAATTACAACACCTAAACGACAACGCTTTTACGCAAAAACCATTGTCTTTTAGTGTTCAGCCGTTGTCTTTGTAGAAGGTTTTGGAAAACCTTTATCGTTTAAGCGTACTCGAATTTTTATTATCCGCTTAAAGATAACGGTCAATTCTTCCGTTATTGAAAGACCATTGTCATATATAATTTTTTAGTAGGTAATATAAAAGAATTATTTTTGTATGATCAATGACAACGGTTATGCTAACCGTAGTTAATCGAGTGTTGTCATTATCCTTTTTAGTTTCCTTCACTTTTTTAAATACATATTTACAAGATTAATTTTTTTTAATGTTTTACAATTAAAAATTATTTATTATTATTTTTTTAAAATTGTTCTTAATTTCCTCAATGTCTACTATTGGCCTATTTAGTATTTTGAATTTAGTTGTACAATTTTTTTTTTTCTATCTACAATATTAATGGATTATTGTTCATTATTAGCAATATATTTTATTTGTTGTATATATAAATATATATTTATATATCTTTATAAATAGATTGATTTTTGGATTTTTAAAGTATGATTAAAGTATTCAACCCTTGATCAAATATCCCCTTGTTTCAAATAATCTACATAATTAATGTCATTAATCAATTAGTTAGCCATGTAACTCCTACTCCAAGATTGATAACAAGCTCTATCAATCTAATTGTCTCTTAAGTATGATTAATCAAAATAAGCTCTTCAATTAATCCTACTCAATTTATCAAATCCTAAAACAAGCTCTTTAAGAATCAATAGTCGAGTGCTTTACGAATTAAGACAATGGAGTAGATTCGACATAGAACTCATAAGCTCGGATCTAGTGGTCGAAATCTATGTTATCCCCAATAAAATGAATCTATTGTTTACTACCCGGGAATCGAATTCATAACAATTACGGATTATAAACTAAATTCTAGCAACACACTAACAAATATTCAAATGGGTGATCAAACCACAATTCAATTCATAAGTGTGATCAATAATCCCATATAACATAGAAAATTCCAAAGACATAATCGAATCGATTAACAACAGTAGAAATTACATAAACATTCTCAATCCAAGGTTCAACTAATGATCAAGGGCTGAAATAAGGGTGCTAGCCACCCATTACGCCTAATACAATCAGTAAATCAAAGGAAATACAATAAGACATGATAAAATTGTAGAAGAAACCAAGAACTTGGGTAGAAGGAATGAAAAGCCTTCATTCTCCTTCCTAATGTAGCTCTTGAAGATGATGGAGGCTGGAAAATATGTTATTCAATGTCCCAAGATAGGTTAATTTCGAAAGGGAGGATATATATATAGGGGAAGAGTTGTTACTTCAGTTTAAGGCAAAATCGCGTTCAGAAATTTAAAACAGGGCAAGGAATCTCTGCAGAGATGCAAGTGTGTCTCGGCCGAGACGTGAAAAAGGGCTTTTTCAAATTGCAAACCTAGGGATGATCTCGGTCGAGATTGGGTTGCATCTCGGCCGAAACGTAAAAAGGAAAATTTAGGGCTTTTAGGGTTAGGATTATCTTGGCCGAGATTGGGTTTCATCTCGATCGAGATCTTCATCTCTTGAATTTTTGACTTTTCCTTGGAGAGGTATCTCGGCCGAGATGCAATATCCGTCTCGGCCGAGATCTTCAGTCTCTCAAGATTCCTGGATTTCCTTGGAGAGGTATCTCGGCCGAGATTTGTGCCCTGTCTCGGCCAAGATCAATCCTTCAGCCCTTCCCTTGTTGGCTCGACTGATCCTTCGACTCCGCGATCGTTTAATGTTTTTTCGATCCTTTTGCACCCGTTTTAACACATAAACACCACAAACACATTATTTTGTCCATGAGAATACAAAAGCACGAAATACACGTGATTGTGCACATTATTGACACTAAAATGACACTAAAAGCGCCCTAAAGTGCGTGCACGGAACACGTGTACCACTTTAAAAAATAAATCCTCCGACGGATTGCCGAAAGACTAACAACCTATTGTAGCGACTAATTTTTCGTCTCGGTATTTAGTAATAAAATATTGTACTAATTTTAGTACGACAAAATAACGACTATTTAGCAACGAAAGTCCCATTAAATGAGTCATATTGTGGTATATAGCTAATATAACACTTTGAAGTGTCCCAAATGCTTACTCATAGTAAATTTCAACAAAATTACATTATATTCCCTTCGTCCCACTTGATTTTTGTGGGATGATCGGACACGGATGTTAAAAAAAACAACTGCTTTTGCTTTTAAGTTGACTTTATCAAATGTGTAGATTGAGGGTGGAGATTGTGAGAAAAATTTCCTTTTTAAAGGAGTTCAAATTCTCGCTCAAACCAAAACTGTGTTCTTCGACCTCTGCCCGAATCCGCCACATTCCGCCGCTATTCGCCGCATTCTGCCGAACTCCTCCGATATCCACGTCTCAAACCAAAATTGTGTTCTTCGATGCTCCCCTAATCAACTGTTATTCGCCGCATTTCGCCGAACTCCTCCGATATCCACGTATCTATTTATCCATGGTGGTGCCGCTTTTCAATCATGTACCGGACATTACAGTCCAACATACCACTTAGGTTTCCATCTTCAAATTCTCCTTACTCTTGTCATTCCTTAATCTCTTTCTATCTCTATAATTTGATTTATAGTTGTTATTGTTGCGATTCAGGCACCCTGACATTCGATGAGCAAAACTCATTTTCGTAGTCATTCCAGCTCCTCGATAAAGCATTCCATTCTGGAACAAGTTCTTCAACTCCTCCGAAATTTAACTTGCATCTGCATATCTTTTCTAATTTCAATATCTATTACTCTTTATTACTTTATTTTCTTGGACTGTTGTAGGTATCGGCTGCCACAACG
This sequence comes from Ajuga chamaepitys, assembly GCA_958295605.1. Lineage (NCBI taxonomy): Eukaryota > Viridiplantae > Streptophyta > Magnoliopsida > Lamiales > Lamiaceae > Ajuga > Ajuga chamaepitys. The sequence continues at coordinate 30,061,817 of OY282496.1, read as the reverse complement.
TGCAAAAACTCAAGGTAAACGTGGGAGTATCTCGGGCATTGGATTAGATCCCGGAATATACCACCACATCGCTTAGTATTTGCACAAAGGTTTCATTATAGTATCCCACATCTTTAAACTAGTTTAGGGAATCTAGTTTTCATTTTGTTTTCCTTTACAGTTGCAATATTATGAGATTGTCTAAGCACTTAGTTGTTATTCTTTTTAGAAGTTTATGTTGGTGATATTGGGACATTACTACCTGATGGATTAAGCATTGTACCGTCAAAACCCTTTCACATGGTTGAATAATGGAACACGTGCAACTATAAATCCCTAGTCCAGTATGATTTTTCAAGTGTATTATGCAATTCTTTATGTTATGCACATTTCAAATGCTGCATATTTATTACTTCCTAAATCATGGTTGTTCAAGGCGCAAGGCGCACCAAGGCGCCAGCCCCTTGGTAGCGCCCGAGGCGCGAGGCGCGCGCCTTTGGGACGCGCGAAAAAACCCCCTAAAAAACTGCTCCTATGCCCCAAAACACAACTTCTAATGATATTTTTAGGTTAAATCAAGCATTAAAAAGAAAATAATTACACATATAATGACATAAAAAAATTAAATATCAAACACACAAAGTGAAATAAAAAACAAGATCCAAATAAACAAGTAGACTAGTTCAATACTTCAATTCAACAATCAACAAAACATGCATGCAAACATTAACTAAAATTACAAGTCCAAATTGAAATTTAAAACCAAGTGCCTAATCCTAATCAATTAATCACCAATTCATCATCAATCATCACCCACAATATCATCATACTCCTCCTCATCATTATAGTCATAAAACCTTATATCCTTCTCCCCAAATTCCTCTTGTCCTCCTTCACCTTCACTGTCCTCATCATCATCATCATCATCATCATCATCATCATCATCATCATCATCATCATCATCATCATCATCATCATCATCATCATCATCATCATCATCATCATCATCATCATCATCATCATCTCTAAGTCTTAAAAGAGACTTCAAACTATTGTTCAAATTAGTTTTCTTGGGGTTGGGGGCCTTTTCCTTTCCTTTTCCTTTGTTCCCTTGTTTTGGTGGCGGCGCCCTAGAACTAGAACTTGGGGCTACGGTCGATTTCTCCACCTTTTCTCTAGTAACTTATGCCGGCTCATCAACCCCCATAGCCCTACTGACTTGACCCCACGTCAAGCTTTCACCTTCAAAGACAAAGTCATCTTCTCCTCCCTCATCTTCATCAAAATCATCATCCATTCTGCCCGTCAACCATTCACAACTTTCATCTATATCCTTCAAGCTAATGGGGTTAATGCTATCTCACTGAAGATATTGGAGCTGAAGTGCACGGTTGTATTTGACGAACACAACCTCCTTCAATTTTTCTGGTTCAAAACTACTTCTTCTTTTGCTGTGAATCTGCAACAATGAGGAAACAAAAAGTAATTATCCATGAAAAACCAAAAAATTGATAAAAGATTTAAAGTAATAAATTATAATGTAATATACTAGTTAACTTACATGCTCAAAGACGCTCCAATTGCGCTCACAGCCTGATGAACTACATGTGAGGCTAAGTACTCTCATGGCCAACATTTGCAATTCTGGAGTACTTGAACCAAAGTTTTCCCACCAAAGAGCCGGAGGTATTGTTTGTCTCTGTCTAATGGTCATTTCACGTGCAAATGAAGACTCGGCATTCCGATACTTGGAGAGTTGGATGCTTATTTTCTCTTGATCATTCAAGTCCGGGATCAATCTCTCCACAATACCAAAAAAACCGTCCATCACATCTTGATCCATTGGACCCTTGTGTGTATAAAAGAATTGAGGATTTAAGAGGTACCCGGCCGCATGTAAAGGCTTATGAAGTTGATAATTCCACCTATTGTCAATGATCTCAAACGCCCTTCCATACCTCTCCTCTTTTCCATTGAACGCTTTTATAATTGCCTCTATTACCCTGTCCATTGCCTTATAAATATATCCCATTGGTGGTTTTTTCTCACCATCGACCAATCTCAAAACACCGACCAAATGTGCATATATCTTCACGATATACTGCACAGTCTTCCAAAACCTTACCGATAGTAAGGTTGCTGTCACCTCCTTACTCTCTACTTCCCTTGACCACTTACTTTCGAACCATTCTTCCGAAGTAAACATGTTCCTCAAATTGTCCTTCAAGACGTGCAATTTTTCCAAGTTAAGGTAGCACGTGGCAAATCTTGTCACACCCTCTCGAGAAAGCTCTCTTTGCCCCGTAAAGCTCCTCAACATGTTCACCATTCCCGGGCGATTATATATGTATGAAGTGACCTTCATTGCCTTCTTGAATGTTCTTCTTATCTGGGGCAGTTTCCCAATGTCTTCTAGTATTAGGTCGATGTAATGGGCAGCACAAGGTGTCCAGTAAAGATGAGGCCTCCTAGCCTCCAACAATTTTCCTGTAGAAAAAAAAAAACAATAACTAGATAAGTGAACCAGTTGAAGTTAAAAATTAAAATAATAACTACAAGAAAGTAACTAAGTAAGAAACAAGAAATATATTAAATGTTTCATCTGCTGCGACCATGTTGCTTGCATTATCAGTGATAATTTGTATCACATTTTCTTCAACAATACGTTCGACAAAGGCATTTATGAGTTGAAACAGCTTCTCTCCGGTCTTGGCGTAGTTAGAAGCATCTACAGAGTCAATGAAGACCGAGCCTTTGGGAGAATTGACCAAGAAATTTAACAACGTCCTCTGTCTTCGGTCCGTCCAACCATCGACCATAAGGTTGTAACCATATTTAGCCCAATCAGCTCTACAAATACTAACATAGCTCTCATCCACATGTGATATGGCTTTCCTTAGGTAAGGAACACAAGCCTCGTGATAAGAAGGCTTTCTACAACCTACACCGTACGCACCAATGTCATCAAAAGCCTCTTGCAAACTAGCCAATTTCACGGTGTTGAATGCTATTTCACTGTCATACAACCATCTAGTAAAGCTAGCAACAACTTTATCTCTTAACTTCATTTTGGTTGCTTCATCCAACGTCGTTTGTCTATCCTTTTTTCCCACCTTACTTGGATCAACGCTCCTTCTTGTGTATAAATCCATAGGACCCCGAACAGTTTGCCTCCTTCTTTTTGAGGCCACAGATAAAGAACTTGACCTAAGTGTGTCATCATTCTCATCTTCATCATCATCCACATCCAAAGGATCAACATCCTCATAAATTGGGTTTGCAACCCTAGCAAAGTTCATCTTCTCTCTTTCCTTCATATACTTTCCAATCTCTTCCCTAACATTTGATGGACACTCTTGGCAAACACTAACATTTCTAAAACCACCAACTAAATGTTGTTTTGCTCGACAAATTCCTCCTTTTGTCACCTTTTTACAAAAGTTGCATACTAGATTATTCTTATTATTAGGTTTCTCTAACACAAAATACTTCCATCCCGGATCTTTCATACTCTTCAATGAGCTACTACCGGAACCAATATCACCCCCATCCATCTTCAACAATTCCACTAAATTGATGATCTTCAAATGATCAACTCAAGTGATCAATAATTCTGAAAATTTTGAAAAGAAATAAGAATCTTGCATTGAAAATATTGCAATAGTGTATACTAGAAAGGCAAGAAAGCATATAAAATACTAGTTTAACTACTATACTAGAAACCATAAAAAATACTAGTAACTAACAACTAACAAGTAACAACTAACAACAATAAAAAGATATAATAACAATGCATCAACAACTAACTGAATATAAAATTAAAAAAAAAAAAAAAACTTACCGGAGGTGGCGGGTCAGGCGGCGGCGGCGACTGGCGGCGGTCGGCGGCGGTGAGGGGCAGTGAGCAGCAGAGCAGGGGAGAGGCAGGAGAGGCAACTATTTTGTGTGTTCTAAGTGCCTAAACCCTAGATATGGGCCTGAAAACTAAAAGTGCTAAAAAGGCTAAAAGTGCTAAACTACTAAAATAACATAAGAAAAATGTAGTTTTTACTTAAAAAACGTCACCCAAAAACCAGCAAACGAGGGCGTCCCAAAGGCGCGCTTGAGGCGCACCTCGTCGCCTGGGACTAAGGCACAAAAGGCGCATATAGGCGCGCGCCCCTTGGCCCGCGCCCGCCTTTTTTGTGTCAAGGCGCTAACCCCTCAAACCAGCGCGCCTTGCGCCTCAGGCGCGCCTTTAACAGCTATGTTCCTAATTAGCCTAATTTGCTAGTTGCATTATAGATGACATGCCAAAACTAATGAGAAAATCTATGTGTAGGATTTTGGGTTGATTGGATTAGGCTAATTAATGCATGATTAGAATTTCTTTCAAATGATGAAGTTTATATTAGGTACAAGACAGGCTAATAATCTATTCATTGTTTCTTTGTTGGGGTGGGGTTGGGGGATAGGGGTTTGTAATGTGCTCCTTGCCATCCTCTCTTTATATTTATTTATTATTTATTATGTGGGAATATGTGTGTGTATGTATGCATGTTCCTTGCTAACTTCTTATAATGTAGTTCCTCATTTGTAAGAAGTTTCTTTTAATCTGTTAAGATGAGTTAGATCATTAACTTCCTCAATCTTTACTAATTTGATTACATAAATATCCAGGTACAAAATGTGAATCTTTTTTGTAACAGGGGAGCATTAGCTATTTTATGCTCCTGATCATTTGACGTGTTGCACTAGCCATTTTATGCTCCTCCTCGTTATTAAGTTGATAGTGATTGCATTCTTATTTTTGGAGCTTGTCTCGTACAATCAGGCTGAAGTTGACAACATATTAGAGCCTAAAGAAGGTTGTTATTGATTAATTATTTTCAGTTTTTCCTATATTGTTCCACCCCTTCTGCCTATCTTCCTGAAGCCGGCCCAGGCATAGTCTTAGCTCTTCACTGGATCAGCTGCTCAAGTTGGTCCTGCAGACCTCAAGTCAGTTTCTCTTAGATTCTAGTTGTATCCTATGAGAGTTTTTAGTAATTTTATTGTTTCTTTTGCAGGAAAGTAGTTCATTGAAATGAAAATTTCAGGAGTTTCTTCCTCTTCCAATGAATAGACTTGTCTAGATGAGGTAATACATAATACTTCAGTACACTTTTCTGTTTTTCAAAAAGTTATAGGTGCAATGTAGAGGACAGGTGATCAGTTTATTGGAGTTTTTTCTTAACTAGATATGAATCATTTTGTCAAAAGAGAAAAAAAAAAAAAAAAAAAACTAGCTATGGATCAATTCTACACTTTGAAGTTGATTCTTGCATTTTGTTCATATAATTTTACTATATCTATTTTTGAGAGCTCAAAACAAACTGCTATAACAATGTCTTCCTTAGAGAAATGCTACTACATAATTAGGACATGTTCCATTATCTGCCCCCAGTGGGTGATTATCATGGCTTTGCCAGGGCTTTAGCAGTGGACTTGTCTATCTTAGGTCATCATTCTTGGATAATTAAAAGAAAAAGGACTTGATCCCTAAAATAGAATTGAAATAACAATCTTGAAAATTGTTTTTGTTTGAACTTATTTTCATAATATGTTTTCATGTTTCTATGTTCTGTTTATTTTTATTGTCACTATTTATTCTTGACCATGGAGAGTTTTGACAAGTTTTGACAACTGTGGCTCAAATTTACTAGTATTTGAAAATAGGGCAGTGTTCTACTAGTTGGTTCTGTATGAAGCCTTCCTTGACCAATTGCTTGTGGCTTTGCTCTTGGTCAGAGAATACAGAGAGCTGATCACCTAAGTGTGAGGCTGATAATTCTCTTGCTATTCTAATTTCTGCATTTATTGTAGCTGATGAAATCCTAAAGCACCACCCAGAGGAGCCAGTCAAGTAGCAATTTGATGAAAGCAAGGAAGCGAATCTGGTAGTCTAGTACACATGCTATCTAAAGGGGAATCAACATAGTGTATTGACTATAGAGTTCCTCACATGTGTTTGTTGTTGTAGGCTTTTGGTAATTGATTTTGCTTTCAAGAATCTCATGGCGTTCTGCTTGTGATGAGGAAAAGTGGTTTGAAGATTATAATCAAGTAAGAAGAAATAATTTAGTTATACATGTGCTTATATATCGTACAATATATATACTATTTTCATATCATACTCAAATGTGTAAATGTTAAATATGAAAGTTTTCATCTCAACATTTTAGATATCTCTTATATGGCCAAAATGTAAAATTTCATAACTGATTAATAAAATTTAAATATGTAAACTTACTGTATGTAGCCAATATAAAAAATTTCATAGATTGTTATAACTAACTGAAATATTTGTAAACGTGGAAAGGGCTTCTCCTATAGTCACCATGTCCTAAAAAATTAAAATTAAAAATCCAGAAGCACCGTAAATGATGAACCAGTAGAGAACAGAGTTTCCTATATTGAATAACAATTTGTTAGATAAATTGACTTCAAAGCTCAAGTTTCACCCTTTTGCACAGATTAGAGCAATAGATAGGATACGATCATCTCTGTGGGTCCATTCTTTAGATGCTAACATGTTAGCATCCTATTTTCAGTTTAGAGCAGAAAGACAGCCACGGAGAACATGGAGATCCTAATGATCCACGTGTAAAATTAAAGCGTGACTGTGTAGGAACATATTTTTGTTAGCATCTACTCATGCGTATTTATCCAAGTAACCTACAAACTTGCATCCTACTGAAGTGGGAGATATAGTTGTGAGAACTATTTTTGCTCCAGGTTCACTCAGATGTATTGATCACCAGATATATATATCTCTACTCTCTCTTTTTTATTCTTCTTTTTCTGAATCTGCACTTTGCTCTATCACAGATAGAGAGCTTTGCTAAAGCTCATGACTGTCTCCTTCCGATGGGCATTACTTCTGAAAATGTTGCAGAGCGCCATGGAGCAACCCAAGAAGAGCTGGATCAAGCTACAGTGAGTTTTCTTCATCTTTTGTTACATGCCTAGTGCATAAGATATTTATCTACGGGAAAGATTACATTTTTTTGGAAATGCATTAATAGGTTGTTTCTCATCGAAGTTCCCCTGCTACAATTGTGTCGGGAAAATTCAAAGATGAAATAATTTCGGTTTCTACAAAAGGTTAGATGAAACACAGAATACCCGGTGTAGCATTTATTAGTTTCTAACTGATAATTTTGGCTCAAAGATTATGGACCCTAAAACAGGTGAGGCAAATCCTTTTACAATCACAGAAGACGATGAAATTGGACCAAACGCAAATTTGAGGGACATGGCAAAGTTGAAGCCTGCATTGAAGAAAAACGGGACTACAACTGCTGTTAAAGAACTTGCTTCGTGAAAATATACTGGTGGAGGAACTATTGATGTTCTGTTGTATGGATTGTGACCCTTTTCTTTTCTTGTTTCATAGGGAATAGCAAGTCAGTTTAGTGATGTTGTTGGAGCTGTTCTTCTCACAAAACAAAGTTTAGCTATTCGAAAGGGTCTTCTCATCGAGGTATGCATTGGCCTACTTCCTTTATATAGATCATAAGGAAAATCCAACAACCTGTTTTTGTTAAATTTTGTGAATGAAAGTGCATCCTTTGTTTTTTACCTATTAAAGAAAAAAGAAACATAATGATAATAAAGTTAAGAATTTGACATTCATCCTCGTGGAGCTAAAGAAATGGGTTTGTTTGTACAGAGTTTTGGAATCAAAGTTGGAGGTGCAGGACTTCCTTTAATTTGCTCCACATTCTCCTTCAGGTACATGTAATCACTTGATAATGAGTTGAGGCCTTTTTATTATTGCTCGTTCTATACTTAATTTCTCTTAATATTTATTCATATATTATAGCATATCTTTTAAAAGAACTCCTCGGTAAGAGCATATTTTGATCTGCTGAAAAATGCGACCTGGGTTTGACTTCAGATCGTGAGATTTAAGTAATGAAAGATGATTCTATCTTTCTTGTGTTTATTTCTATCTTTTTTGGTGTTCTTTTTTGCAGGATAATGAAAGATGATTCAAAAGAAAAGATGCATCTCTGTATGGATTTAAGTATAGAGAAATTAATTTTAAATTTTTTTTCTTTTCTAGCTTTGAGACGTAATGTAACTTTAATATTTATAAATGAATTTTTTCAATCTAATATGTACTCTTTCTTATGTGATATGTTATTGAAGATTAAACATCACACATAAATATTAATTTATGTTATATATATATATATGTATATATATATATATAAATTACAAAAGAAAAAAATATAAAAAAAAAAATGATAAATGAGCATCATCTACGACAATGGTTTATGAAAAGGAAAAGACAACGGTCTGTGACCGTAGTCTAAGAAAGTCACCAACTGTGGTTATATATACCGTAGTCGTAGATTCTACTATTACGACAGCGGTTATAAACCGTAGTCTTTGTCGTTAATTACTACGGTTCAGACCGTAGTTGAAGAAAATCACCAACCGTGGTCATACATACCGTAGTCGTAAATGCTACTATTACGACAATGGTTATCAACCGTAGTCTTTATTGTTAATTACTACGGTTCATTAACCGTAGTTATTGGTGGTAGGTCTACCATAACGGTATCTACTACCACTGGATGCCTTTAACTACGATTTTTTACCCTAGTCTTAAAGATTTTTTGTAGTAGTGATCACATTTGACAGCTGTGAAAATGCGTTAATATATTTGGTATATATGTTAATGTATCCGTGGAATTATTTAGACAGATTTTTAATGAGATTGGTTCCTTAATTTAACGCGATTAATTCCCTACTTTTTAGGTTAATATTTTTCTGGTTTCTATAATGTATAATATCTTTCTATATATTCACTCGTTATTTTATGTTATCCGTTGGCCTTGATTACCTAATTTTATGTATGTTATTTTTTAAGTAGATATGTTTCCATAGTTCTTGATATTTGATAGCTTGGCTTTTTGGAATATATTATCTTTTCCCATTTCAACTTCTAAAGACCTTGAATGAATAACCCTAAGTATACTCTATATAAATACGTAATTATCTATTAATGCAGAGTTACCACACATTATCGTTCTTTTGTTCTTTTTCTCGCAAGGCTTCTCCAAAATCATCTACTTCACCTGCAAAAAATAATGGAGACATCCATTTGTTAAAATTTTTATTTTTCTAGAAACATTTGGTAAAAAATGATGTCTCTATCGATTATATGAAAAGTGGTTTTCTGTATATGCTTTTAATGTGATAAGTGTGGATGTTTTGATTGAACTTATCAGTTATCTCGTGATTTGAAGATAGAGTTGGTGACGGAAGGCTTGTCTTCTGGTTATGGGGGCAGAGAATTTAGTAAAGTTAAAGGCATCAAGTGTTCAACTCAAGATATCTACACATTTTTGTTGGAGGAAGATATGATGAACTGCTTCTTGACGGATAGTTTGCTCTGAATTAATCTTGGTTATTTTACGCCTCATTCTTTTCTAATAGTTTTGCATAGACTTGCTTATTTTAATACAGTAGTTGATCAGAAATTCCTTTTTTATTTTTTCTCTTGATTCTTATTATATATTCAATTTTTGTTGCGGTGTTCTCTCAATAAAATATTATATCTTACCACATGCTTACTACCAATTATAACTGACTCATACAAATTATGTAGTGAGTTCGTAGCTCTATTGACTCCCATGAATTAATTTCTGTACACTATGAATGTTACTTTTTTGTTGATTATCATCCAAATCGTCAATTCTAATTTGCTCTCTTTAAGTCTGCTACATACATATAGCAGTTTTAGTACCAAATCGCGAAGTGTAACAGCCAAAATTTCTCTGACTGCAAAAAGTTTCACACTACTTTTGGTTGGCATAATTATTCCATCAACCGTTAATCTTTCTTCATGTTTATGCGTTTATGAGGAACCATACAAAAAGTGCGGGGTTCCGTTTAACTGTGGAAAATTCTTTGGAATCACTTTTTGGTTTTGGGGCGGTGATAGGGCGGAAGAATGCTGCTTCTCTGGTATCAAACTCGACTGCTTAAATGGCCCCACGATAATGCAAATAGACAATGTAATATATCTGGTTTTGGAGTTAAATCTGAAATCAGAACTTTTCAAAATCACCATAGATGATCTTTCTCGAGGCCTCTATCCCTTTTCCTGGAACAACACCAGTAAGTATGGCGATTGGTTCAAAGGTCTCCAGTCTCATCCTCTACGTAAAGTAGGGTAGGGAAGGTGGTGGGGAGCCTTTCAAAATAGAAATGGCGAGCATCGTCACCATGGAGTTGAATTCATTACTTCTGCTTTCAATTTTTTTTTCTCTTCCTCTCTATTTTTAACCTTTTTATTCTTTGAAGACCGATGAGATGAAGGGGATCAGTGGAGGAAATGTTGAAGGCGGTATATTAATCGGGGAGAATGCGAGGGTCTTTGGTGATTCGAAAATTGTATAAATGCAGCGACAGTTCAAATTTTCTTACAGTATTTAATACTTTGTCCTTTTTTTTGCTTTCATTTTCTTTTTTAACTAGGGTACGAGATGCAAATCATTTTCTTGGATAGATTAAGGATCCAGAACTGTGATCAGAACAACATATGGTGCTTGCATTGATAGCTTTTTTGTTCCATCTAAATTATTGATTTTTTTCGATAAGTTTATGTTTTGCCTTATTTCATTGTTAAAATAAAATGCGAAAAACTAACATATAATTGTTGGAATTATCCAACATTTTGGGCCAACACGTGTCAAGTTTAATTTGTATAGCTGTCTAGTGATGGCTACTAAAGATTTAAGTTATGGGCCTTAATGAGAATGAAATAATCATGGGCTTTAAGTGTAGATACCATAAGAGATTTTCAATTTGTTAAGGGACCATACTGAAAATAAAAGAAACATATTATTATAAGTTAGGGTTATGGTCCCCAAATGTTAGTTTTTCTATCCCACTTATGTACTCTCTCTGCAGAAAAGTGATTAAGGGTGAAACTCATCGTTTAAAAGACCATACCGATTTTTGCACAAGATAGTATATGGGTTCGGGTATGCTTCCGCTTTCGAGATTATTATTCTTCCTAGTTTGGATTATCACAGTAGAGGGTATTTTGGTTATTGATGGACATGCTTATTTGGTTTGATTATAATGTATTAATTGTTAAGCCATGCAATTCGAAATTAATAATTCTAACAAGTAGTATTAGAGCCACTCTACAGATGATTTTCTGAAATTTTTGGGAAGAAATTCTTCAAGTTTTTTTTTTTCTTCAGATGATGAATCAAACATCATTATCGGTTTTCTATTTCGGTGAATTTTCTTTAGTTCATTATAAATTCAGTTTATGATTATCTACGTGATATTTAAGGAATACGATTAATAAATAGATTCTATTGACATCACACACTAGAGATTAAATAATTAATTATGCTTTGAGAATATTTAAATAAAATTGGATATGGTTATTGAATGACGTGTTCCCATCAAATATGTATCATTTTACCGTGTGAATTGTGTACTGGTGAAACACCTCTGCTTTAACTAAATGTTCTTATATTGAAATAATTAGGTTCTAGATGATAATTATGTATAGTGATTAAATTGTTTGATACATATGGTGTTATTGTGTTAATTATGGCTTAAGATTTCGATTTTCTACGGTGCAATATATTTAATATGTATGAAGATTATTGGGTACAGTTAAAGTTGAATATGGTATGATGCTTGATATAGTAATACATAAGTATTTGCTCCCTGCATTTTTTGGGCTGTTGTACTATTGAAATAAATATATTTTTTATTCCGGTTTTCTGAGGTCTTGGGTAATTATAAAGATTTTATCCAGAAGCACAATGCAATCACTTATTTGAATAAAATTTGTTTTGACATCTCATGTTCCCTTTAGTTATTACTAATATTCCAAATGGTTTAATTAAACTTGAAGTCGCCAAAGTGACCTCTCTTGTGGAGATTTTTCCATTAAGAATATTAGGATGGTTGTGATTATGTATTTTTATGCGGATATTAATCGGCCCAAAGGAAGGTTGATATCTGGCTTAAGATACACACCACAATTATTTGGTTTTTGATGTGAGCAATTAGTCGGCCAAAAGGAAGGCTATTGTTTAATATGATCTTATTGTTAGTGTTTGATTACTAAAAATGGGTTTCCACTTTCCAACGACTTGATTTTAATGGTGTACTCGGTGCCTCGAGATGTTACCAACTTGTTTGAATTTAATAATTGATTATAAAGGTTCATGTAAGCATGACAGTTATTTTGATTTTGTTCTTTATTTAGTTATGATGTCAGCTACTTATATTTCTGCCAACATCAACGACATAAAGACTAAAGGCAATAAAGAAACCTCTGTTGAAAAAGATGTTTTGGTCTGTTCTGAGGTTAATTTTGCTTTAGTACCTAAAGACACTTGGTGGTTAGATTCTGGTGCTACTACACACATAAGTGTTTCAATGTAAGGTTGTCTGAGCTACTGAAATCCATGCGTATGGTGAAAGATACATCTATGCAGGGATGGAAAGTCTGTAGAAGTTGAGGCAGTAGGGCATATTAGATTGTTGCTCAGGGCTGGATATTTTTTGGATTTGAAAGATACTTTTGTTGTACCATCTTTTAGACAGAATCTAGTTTTCATTTCCAGTTTGGACAAGTGTGTATTCAATTTTTCATTTGGAAATAATCAGTTTAACAGTTTCAAAAATTCCAGTATTATAGGCACAGGTTCCTTAAGTGCATTGGCAATCTATATATGCTTGATACTGTACCTTCGTATCATGAGTCCTTGCATGTTGAGTTAAAGGGGTACTATGCAAAAATTAAGTAAAAAAAAGGTTCGGCTAAATTATGGCACAAACGTTTAGGTCATATCTCAAGAACCAAAATTGAGAGGCTTGTGTTAGGCGGTATTCTGGATACACTTGAATTTTCAGATCTTGGTGTATGTGTTGAGTGTATCAAAGGCAAAAAGACCAAATAATAGAGATTAGGTGCCAATAGAGCTCCATACGTCTTAGAATTGATATATGCATATTGATATTTGTTGACCATTTCCTAAGACATCTTGGAATGGTCAAAGTTACTTCGTATTATTCATAAATGATCACTCATAATACAGGTACCTATATCTAATTCATGTACAATCTGAAGCACTAGACATGTTCAAAGTATTTAAGGTTGAGGTTGAGAATCAACTCAACGAAAGAACTAAAGAGTTAGTTATGACTTTGATGGTGAGTACTATAGCAGATATGACGGTTCAAGATAACAACGTCCAAGGCCTTTTGCTATCTTCCTAGAGGAATGTGGAATTGTCCCATAGTACACTATGTCGGGGATGTCTAGCATGAGTAGTGTAGCTGAAAGACGAAGCATGACTCTAAAGGATGTGGTTAGGATTATGATTAGTCATTCTTTCTTACCAGAATCACTCTAGGGAGAGGCACTAAAGACTGCAGTTTACATTCTCAACAGGGTACCAACTAAAGCAGCTGTATAAATCATTTTCACATTTGGGGATGTCCACTAAAGGCTAGACCTTATATGCCAAATGAAAAGAATTTGGAGCCCAAACAGTTAGCAGCTACTTTATTGGTTATTCAGAACACTCTAGGGGTTTCAAGTTTATGATCCCACAAGCAGGTCTATTTTGAGACGAGAAGTGTATTATTCTTTGAGGATGTTGAGTTTGGGGGGAGAATTAAGGTTAGAGATATTGCCATGGAGGAGGAGACGATCTTGCCACCTATCACTTTTGACAATGATCGAGTATGAATCCCTGTTATTGTCCCACAAGAACATGATAATATTAAAGGCTTTCCAAATCAGGAAGGACAACCTCAACAACCTCAAGAACTATTGCCAATAAGGAGATCCTCCAGATATAGGAGGAAGGCGATTCCAGATGATTATGAGATATATCTCCAAGAAAGTGAGGATAATATTGGAATGATGGAAGATGATCCTATCACTATTCATCAAGCCATGTAGGGTCCAAACTCTTAAAAGTGGAGTGATGCCATGAACGATAAATATACATGCAAGACAATCAAGTTTTGGGATCTTGTCTGTTTCCAGAAGGTACGAAACCCATTGGTTGTAAATGGATTTTTAAAACCAAGCGTGATTCAAAGGGTAATGTGGAAAGATATAAGGCATGTCTTGTAGCTAAAGGCTTTACTCAAAGGGAAGGCATTGATTTTAAAGAAACTTTTTCTCCGATTTCCACTAAGGATTCTTTCAGAATAATTATGACATTAGTAGCACATTATGATTTTGAGCTATATCAGTCGGATGTAAAGACATTGTTTCTCAATGGTGACATTGATGAGACGATTTATATAGTGCAACAAGAAAATTTTATGTCCGAAGATCCAAAGACTATGGTTTGTAAAATTAAAGAAATCCATTTATTAGCTCAAGCAGACTGCTCGTCAGTGGAATCACAAATTTTATCAAGTTGTTGTCTCGTATGGTCTTGAGATAAATCTTGTTGATAGTTGTGTGTATCACAAGTTCAGTGGGAGCAAGGTTATTTTCATGGTGTTGTATGTGGATGCCATTCTACTTGCCACCAATGATTCAGTTTTGTTGCACAATACTAAGAGCGTTCTATCAAAGAGAGTTGAGATAATAGATCTTGGGGAGGCTTCTTTTGTCTTGGAGATTCAGATATACCGCGACCGTTCTCGGAGAAATATTGGATTATCACAGAATGAATACATAGAAAAGGTGTTGCAAAGGTATGGCATGCTGAATTGCAAGTCAACAGATACCCTTGTGGCTAAGGAGACAAATTCAGTTTTAGTCAGTGCCCTAAAACAGATGTTGAGGATCAAGAAATGAAAAAGATCCATATGCTTCGACTATTGGGAGTTTGATGTGTGCTCAGGTATGTACAAGACCTAACATAACTTTTGTTGTTGGTATGTCGGGTAGATGTTTAAGTAACCTCAGTATGGATCACTGAAAGGCAGCCAAGCGGGTTATGAGGTATCTACAGATAACTAAAGATTACATGCTTACATATAGGAGATTTTCAGATCAGTGAGAGATCACTGGGTATTCTAATTCTGATTTCGCTGGATCCTAAGACAGTAGAAGATCCACTTCGACATTTTTTAGTGGCTGAGGAGCTATTTTCGTGGAGAAGTGTTAAGCAGACACTAGTAGCACCTTCTACCATGGCAGCGGAATTTGTAGCATGTTATGAGGCATCTAATCATGGGATGTGGCTGCAAAATTGTCACTGGGCTACGAATTGTTGAAAGTATTGAAAGACCACTAAAGTTATATTGTGACAATAACTCAGCAGTGTTATATTCCAACAACAATATGAGCTCTACTAAGTAAAAACATATTGACTTAAAGTTTCTAGTTGTGAAAGAAAAGGTATAGAGTGGATAGATTGCTATTGAGCATATTGGGACATACTCAATGATTGTAGATCCGCTAACTAAGGGATTAACACCCAGGGTCTTTCATGAGTACACCACTCATATGGGTGTAATATTGTTTCAAGATACTTTGGTTTAGTGGGAGGTTTTTTGCTCAATATATTATGTTATTGATATTTTTTATTACTTTGGTTAATTTTATACAAAAATAAGGTTTTTCTTTGGTTTTCCATTCTGTTATGTTTGGTTTGGTTTCTCTCACTAAAGAATAAGGTAGGACCAATTGGAAATTGGCATGTTAGATCGCATTTCATGTAATTTCCATGATACACTCCACGATTGATCTATTAGTGGTTGTATTCGTATATGTCATTATTATTAGGTTAAATCACGCTGAAAGTGAACAAAGCCTCTTTGGTCATATATAAAAATTATCATTTACAAGATTGGTTAAGGAATACGTAAAGGTGACAGTAAGGCTTGAGCTCATTTAAGTAACACACATCTCTTGAGTGACATGTGTAGCCTAAGTGGGAGATTGGTGGAATTATCCAACATATTGGGACAACACATGTCGTGTTTAATTGTATAGATGTCTTATGATAACCCAATTGAAGTGATCTACTAAGGATTTAAGTTATGGGCCTTAATGGGTATTTAATAGTCTGGCTTTAAGTATAGATACCATAAGAGATTTTCAATTTGTTGAGGGACCAAATTCAAAATAAAGGAAACTTAGTATTATAAATTAGGGTTACGGTCCTCAAACGTCAATTTTTCTATCTCACGTTATGTACTCTCTCTGTAGAAAAGTGATTAAGGGTGAAACTTATCGGTTGGAAGACCATACCGATTTTCGCACAAGATAGTATATGGATTCAGGTACGTTTTTGCTTTCTAGATTATTGATCTTCCTATTTTGGATTATCATCTTAGAGGGTATTTTGGTTATTGATGGACATGATTATTTAGTCTGATTATAATGTACTAATTGTTAAGGCATGCAATTCTTGATTAGTAATTCTAACAATAATTTATTCTGGAAGTTTTCTTTTCTAATTATAATTCCTTAAAGAAAATTAAAATTTAAGTTCCCAAAGAATTTTCAAATGATAATAGAAATTTATTCATTTGATATGAAAACTTCTTAATAAGATGGTATTTTACCAAATGACGTTAAACATACATAAAATTGAGTTCATTTTCATTAGAAATGTTTATTTAATAAATTCAATTTCATTTTCTTTTTTCTTATAAACAAGTATATTTAAAGTCGTGCATCGCACGACTGGGGAATTCTAGTGTTTTAGATAATAATAACTCTATTATTTTGTATCCGTTTTTACAAATAATGTTATATTAGCCTTCCTTTCACAATCCTTAATTTGACACATATATTTCTCATTTTAAAATGAGCTATATTTTTAAATACAATTGTGTGTTAGTTGATTGTTAGGTTAGTTTTTTGTATTTAATATAAATTGAAATATTTTTATTATCGTTGGGATGTAATAAAAGTTAAATAATATATATACTATGTATGAAAAATAATTCAAAAATAAATTTTTACTATTGATTAACAAATCCAACGTTCAAATGGTACTTTTAGTAGATTTAGTTGTTTGTTCTTGTTTTGGGTTAAGCTTATTTTTCCTGTTCCACTGAGGAAATATGCTTGTAGAAGCTTATATAAATTTAGAATATTTTTTTTAGATTTAGTTGTTTGCATGTGGCATGTAGTTCGTATGTTTTTCTTTTTAAATGATGTGATTTATTTGTTTAAAATTAATTTTTATAGCCTAAGTCGCAATAAAAACTAATTTGGCTATAAGAAATAATTTTAAACAAATAAATATAGATGTCAAATTGAAGATAGTAAAATGGTGATTAACTTAATCTATTTTCTCCTTAGAAATGTAATTGAGACAAAAAAGTTATCAATATGTAAAAAAAAATGGTAGAAGAACATGAAAAGTAAAAAAGTAAATGAATTTGAACTTTTTTTATTGGTTGCCATTTGTCCATCTTGACTTTTAAACCAGAAAATTGTCAGCCCTATATTGAATTTGGGTGTTGGACCAGCCGTGTGTGGCTGCATGGCCCATTCCCTTTACATGTGTCTAATACGCGCCCCTTTTTTCTTTTTCTTCTTATGGTTTGTTCTGACAGATTTGTTAGGAGTTGGAAAATACTTATATTTTTATTTATAGACGGTTATAGTTTTATATATTGTAAGATGTCTTTCACAAACTATTTATGTATGATCGTTTTGTATTAACATTGTATAAAATAGTTCAAGCTTTGATAGTCTAGTGGCATGGAGTCACTAGTTTATGGTAAAGGTCAGGGGTTCAATCCCCACCCCCCACACTGCACGATTCATAAAATATGATATTTTTTAATTTAATATTTTTTTCAGCAAAACAATACTTTTACAAAACCATATCATTTTTCCTTAAAATTAAAATGTGTTTGTTTAAGGTTGGAGAGTGCTGAAATATTGCTCGCTGTAAATAAATTGATAAAAAGTAGGTTAAAAAGTAGATTTGACATTCCCTATATTGGAAAGAACCTTAAACAAACACACCCTTAATAATTTAACACTGTAAAAATAATATTTTAAGAGATGATTTCGGAAAGGAATGTTTTTTGAATAAGACCAACAGTCATATGAAAAATGCATAACTTGCTTGTAAATGTACTTTTTCCCCCACTCTCGCTACAAGAATTTTTTAAATAGACAACATATTTTATCTGTTGTCTAGTTATAAATAAGTCTGTTATTAATAGTGTTGTTGTTAAAAGTACCCTTTTAACTACAAGTAAAAACTGTCGTCTGTTCCATGAACAACAACACTTTATATAACAGATGTAATCTGTTGTCTTTGTTAATTTTAACTACAGTTTGTTTCCGTTGTTTAACAACAACACTTTATATAGCACAACAGGGAGCATGCATGTATATATCACCTATTTTCTTCTTGAGGGATTCCTCCAGTTAAGCTATTCTTGATGCATTTGCCTTCTCTTATTCAGATATCATACTCTTCTCTTTCTTCCCTGTTAGCATTTTTTCAAGGATTAGTTTTACACTGCTCTATATATAGTGGGAAGTAAGAGGCCCCTTGCTTACTTAGTTGTTTGTATCGCACAAGTAGCTTTTCCTTCTCCTCTTCATATTTGGATATTATTTTTGTCAAAACCAAAATCTGATGTTAAAGGTAGCTTGGGAGGAAGTTCTAATGTTATTAGAAGGAAAATATTGCTGTATAATTCAAATATCTCTCAAACAATGGATAAGAAATATATAAAAGTTTTTCAAAGAGTAGTGTTGAATACTTGAATGATACAAATACGACATAAGATACTTGGGTTTTCAGATTAGGCATTTGTATGCATCACACTATGATAATTTTGCTAACGAGGATATCAGTCAGTATAATAGAAAAGTAGCACCTACTTCTTTACTATCTAATGGTGATTTTTTTTTTTCAGTCGAAAAGAAGTACCAAAATTGGGACAACAAAATATAACTCCTAAGATGAGCATTCAATCTCATATATTCTAGACGACTCATTTTGGATTTCTATTCAACTACTATTTCTCCTAATATCGTGGTCACTAAAAATAAATTCAAATTGTGATAAAAGAAAATGATAATTTGCCCAGTTATATTGCTCAGAAGAGGTATATATTTGAGTGTATACTTTAATAAATAATCTGTTATGGGCGAGACATGAAAGAAAAAATATACAGAAAAAATATTGCTGAATTAACTCACGAATATGTCAAAGACAACATATCATATAAAGTGACTAATGAACAAGTTGCATCTAAGCCATTTACTCACTGCATAGCTAGCTCTGATAATCATGTATAAATATAGATGTCACAATTTTATATGATGTGGTGAGAGAAGGTTAACTCCTCTGTCTAGAATACTGGGTTCCTGTCTTATAATTATCTGTGAAATATTTTGCAATATATGTCTAAACACCACGTTGGCTTATGATCACAATGTCAACCTGCAAAGAACCATAAAGAAACTCTAGTACTCTTAAGATCAATTACAACCAGATAAGGTGCAACATTTTTCAGCCATGAGAGATGCTGGTCTTGCACAATTATCTATAAGGGCATGCGTAAAAATTTCAACACATTTAAGCTTATAGATTTTTCTACTCTATGTGATACAGGACGCCCTAGCCCAGTTTAGATACAAACTGAAGTCAAGCTCCAGGTACTTAAAATGCAGCGATGAAAAATAACAATTTGAACACACATACCCCATTCAACATATGACTCCCCACCTTGACATGGCAAAGTTGCGGTTAGCAGTATATAATAGTTAAAAGGTTATGTAGATAATCATGGTATACCTTGGTTATTGAAAACCGTGCGAGGGAATTGCTATACTAAAAGAGCCCAAGCTGCTTATTTGGTTTTCATTTATGTAATCTCTCACAATTCACAAAGTATCCATCAAGGAATATTTCCCTCAAGCCTCTTCATCGAGAAAGCTCCAGCATACACAAGCTTCCTCAATAACTTCTACAAGGAAACAAAGATATAAAAACACAAAATCACAAGAATGTGATCAAAAGAACATCTTTCGAGCAATTGGCTCTTCTTGTAATGTTTTTGGACATACTACAAATTTCATATCAATAAGCACAAAAAATAAGCACCTTACCAAGTCCCATTCCTTTACTTCCAGTAATTTGAGCTACTACAAATGCAAAAGAAAGAAACACAATCTAAATATGTCTTACCTATGCTTTGAGATTTCTACCTTTTAAGGAGTTATGTTCCTGCACCACAAAATAGAAAGTAAAATATTAGATCTTGCACTTGTATGAAGCATCAAAAGTGGTACTATTTCAGATGTTAATATATATACGTAAAGAAATATCATATTTCTGACCAGGAAGCATCTGGTTTCTCGTTTTCGTTGCAGAGGGGTGGGATTTTTTTCGTCTGAGTTCATAGATGTCATTTGATTCCAGTTTTCGATATATCTTGACAAGTACGTCACTGACCTCATCAGTTTTAGTAGCCAAGATGTTCAATAAATTGAAGTTGTCAACTTGGTCAAAGCTGGTAAAGGTACAAAATGAAGATTCAGGACAACTTTGCTCCTCAGTTGCTCGTCTAGCATATTCTTGCCTCATAGCTGATTCCTCTTGCATTTTCACAAGTTCTTGATTTCTTGCTCTTTGATGTTCATTTTCTGCCAGCAAAATAAGGATTATATGACGTATGAATACTGGAGTTGCATCTTTGTAGCATATGAATAAAGGGGATTACATACCTGCACGGATTACATATCTGCATTCTTTTTCACGCCAATTCATCAGTCATATTTAGCTATATGTAACAAAGTAACCCCATCATCTCCATTAACAAGAAAAATTAGTAAAAGCAGGGTAGATACACAAAGAAAAGATCCTTAAAAGTTAAAGTAAATTCAACTTTGAAAACACCACAATTTTTTTTGTGTCATAATGTTAAATAATAAAATGCAGCTCAAAACGGAGACCAAAATGGAAAAGATTAAGCAAAACATCGACAATACATTGGCAAGCCATGCAGTAATCCTCAATTCTCCAAACACATCCATATTTTCAATAACAACTGGTCACAATCACCAAAATTACTCCATCATCATATATCTTCTACGGAAATTAAAATGAAAAGTCACCTAAGAGTACACCTATCGAAAACCATTCATCCAGAAACTGTAAAATTCAGAATAAATGTTTTCTAGGTAGGAGATTTAGATAATTATGTAAGAGAACATACAAAATGATTCTCGATAAAAAATTAATTCAAACTAACCCAGTCTATAATAGCAAACCGAGTAGTTTGAGCACTCAATCGAATTCATACATGAGGCAGAAAAATATCGTAGAGATCTGAATTGCGATTGAGCGGCACACGAAGCTTAATCGGCAAGGAAACTAGTCCGAATTTTGTGATTATGCGCTAAGGAATGGCAACTGATAATGCGCAATCTGATATCCAAGAAACTTAACGAAAACCTACGTATGCAATATGAAAAAACACAAGATTTACGTGGTTCGATCCGGAGATCTACGTCCACGGGCACAAAATAGCACCTGCCGAGGTGTATCTTTCACTCGAACTTTGAGTTTACACGTAGTAGTTCAGAATACAGAATGCGAACCCTAATTCAGAGTTTTTTCCTCATATTTATACTATCTCCTAACAAACCCTAACTAATTCCCTATTGTCGCGCCTATTTTCCGCTGCGTGGCGGTTGGGGACGAATCGTGGGCCTTGAGTCGCGGAACAAACTTCAAGTTGGGCCGACGCGTGTTTCTGGACCTTCTGGACCCGTCAATGGGCCAAAGTATTAACCCGACCCGAAGTGATCGGGCCATCCCTATCAGATGTCCCCCCCCTAGCCGGAGCGAGGAAGGAGCTTCGGTTGTCGCCGGGGTGGAACCAGAAGCAAGATGGGCCGTGGTCACGGGCGAGCCGAAGTGTTTGTGGACGACCAAGTCTGTCCGCGTCTAAGGGACCCCGCGGCGCAGACCACGGAAGCGGAACCGAACTAAGCCGGAGTACACGGGGCAGATAGCGAGATACCGAGTTCCCCAAAAGCGAGAAACGCATCGGAAGTACATAATGATCTGGCCGAGATAAAAGGATCACCGGAGTGTAGTAGTCTGGCCAAAATGAAGGGAGCACCGGAGTGTGGTAGTATGGCCGAGGTGAAAGGATCACCGGAGTGTAGTTTAAATCTTCCTGGCGAAGAGTGAGGTTGATGTGATTGGCGGCGCCATCATGAGAGAGAGGGATGTGAAGTGACACGCTCTGCGATTTCCAATAAACCTGTTCCCCACGCGCCTTGGGAACCGTAAAGCGCGTGAATAGCACGTCTAAATCTCCATCACTGAATTTGAATAGGCTGTATCAGAGCCGTTGGTTTTTGCGTATATATTTGGAATAATTGCACAGTAACTCTTCATCTTCTTCATTGCGATTTGCCAGTTTAGAAAGCGAGGGGAATTCTGTGCTTGTGATTCATCTCAAATCAAAACTTCTCAAACTCAACCCAAGTAAGTATGTCTTTTTCTTCATCTTCTTCCTTTGTTCAAGAAGTAGGGACTACGAGTGCCCCGTTAGATGTGCCCCCCCTTCGATATATTATTCCGGAAAGGAATGAGATTAGGACGGTAGACAGGGCCGACGGCATGGAAAGCAACGTTATGATGGTCGGTTTCTATGAATGCGCGGAGGAGGATTTTGAAGTGGCCACTGTAGCGTTACGGATGACGCGAGTGCAGATTGAGAGAGAAATCCCCTCATTTTACTTTCCATTTAACTTAGAATATATAGTACCGAACCCCGATGATAGGGCCTGCTGCCCGCCGCAGGGTTTTATTAGTGTGTATATAGATCCCCTGAGAATAGGCTTGAGACTGCCCCTGTGGGACATTGTGGTCCAGTTACTGAAATACTACGGCATTGCCTTAAGCCAACTAGCGCCGAACGCGGTTAGGCAAGTAGTGGGATTCACCGTAGTATGCAAGAATGCCGGGATAGAACCGACCGTAGAGCTTTTTAGGTTTTTTTACCAATTAAAAGCCTTCGGTAAATCCAAGGGGTGGTACTCCTTTAGTCCCCGAGCCCGAGGTGGGTTCAAAGTGCAAAACCCGAGTAAGGTTGAGGGATGGAAGGAGAGGTTTATATTTGTGAAAAACAAAGTAGGTCTCCCGAGTTGGAGGAGGGATGAGGTACTTGATACCGCTCCGGTGGAGAACCCGGAGGCCGAAGTCGTACATATATTCCGGTCAGTGGGGACTTTCAAGACCCTCTGTACTGAGGAGGAACTGGAGGAGGCCGGACTGAGCCCGTATTATTCGGGTGATGCGGTTGCCGAAGAGGGTAGGAGTTCTTATGTCTTGCTGTTTACAAACTATTGCCTTGTATAGAACTAACTTTAACTTCTGTATGCAGTGGGACGCTTCGAAAAAGAACCAGCCGGAAGCCCCGCGGCGGCTGCCGCAGCCAAAAAGAAGGGGAAAGCTGTTGAAGTGTCTCCCCGGGGGAAGACGTCACCCAGTGCGCGGCCTAGCGCTGGGTCTGAGGAGCAGGTAGGATTGGCAAGGCCTACCCCCGGATCTAAGAAGAGGCCGGAGCCCTCGGGGACACCTCCAGCGACAGCAAAAAGACTCCGCACCGGGGAGAGCACGGAGGTAAATCCAAGATTCGCTGTTAATTACTGTTAACGCAAATGCAGTGCATGTTTATCTGTGCTGATTTTTGTGCTGTGATTGGTTGCAGTTGAAGGAGCAGGGGCCCTCAAGTCTATTGGGGTTGGAGGGGGCCGATGCCGAAGAACTTCTGCGCTTGGCGCGAGGTATCATGGACCTTGGTCGGAAGAGCGAGAAGGAAGGCAAGGAGGAGCTAGCCGAAGCGGCTAGAGAGCTTCGGGCGCGCAACGACAGGTTAACACAAGACCTGACCGAGGCGCGTAAGAGGGCGGCCTTGGCCGAAGCGGAAGTGGCACGTCTACGCGAGGTGGATGCGGAGGTCGGAGCCCTTCGTGGAGAAACAGCCCAGCTTCGGGCAGAAATGAAGGCCCAGGAAGCGGCGATCGTCGAAGGCCAGGAAGCAATGCTGAAAGCATTTGCTGAAAAATTACTCCAGACGACGACATTCCTGGATTTTCAGACGGACTTCGTCGCTATCAGGGACACGGCCACGCGCTCCTTGTTACTAGAGCAAATCAAAGAAGTCTACCCGAATGTGGACGTATACCGTCCAGAGTTTGGGTATGACTACAACGCTGTGGCCGGGGTGGAGGAGGCCTACTACAGAGCTCTAACTCACCTCCCGGAGTGGCCCCTCATAAAAGCTCTGGCGGAGAAGAAGGTGATACTGAGGGCCGAGGAGGTGGTGAGCTGCGATGCGGACCAAGACCAGGAGTTCCTGGCATTCCGTCGCGGTGAGTTCACCTCTGGACTCCGAAACAAAGAGCCACCCCCCCGTGTAGAAACGGCCGCTGTTGCCGAAGTGGGAGATGCCGGAACTGCTGAGGGACAACTGGAGGAGGTTCCCGAAGAGGCCGAGGGGACCGAGAGGGAGGTCAGTCGTTCCCCTCAAATTTAATGTAATAGACAATAGGAGTAGATGTAAACTTTGGGTTAAATCATGGATAATGTACCCCGACTTTGTTGAATATAAATCTTGTTTGTGAATTGAATTTCCGCTCATTGTATGCTTGAGATTGATTGTTCCCGTTGATTCTTTTGTCTGTTTAGAATACCGCGGAATTGCACGAGACGATTAAGAAGCTGATGCGATCACTAGAGTGGTTCCGCGGAGAGAAGAACAACCTGCAAATGCACGTGGTGCCAAGGCTAGAAAAGCGAGTGTCCGCTGCAGAAAAGAGAGCGGAGGAAGCCGAAGAAAGAGCCAAAGATTTCGAACTGAAGTACCGGGCTAAAGCTGCTGAAATGAGCCGTGTCCTCGTTCATCAAAGGGAGTATGACCGGATACTATCCGAGTTCGGCCTTCTGACCTTTGAAGAAGTGGAGGAGCGGGTCGTAGAGATTCAAGGCGAAATCTCGGCGCTTATGGCAAATGACCCAGCGGAGTCCTCAGAGCTTGTAAGAAAGCGAGAGGTTTTGGAGCTACTTCTCAGCATGTACGAAGGACTGAAGGGCCGAGGCAGGTGGAGGCCTTCTGCCGAGGAATTCATTGCGAGTACAAGCCGGAGCCAAGGTACTTCAAAAGCTCCCCGGAGGGATAAAAAGAAGCCCGCTGGAAAGAGCAAAGGCATTGTTATCCGAGAGCCAGCTCCAGTGACCACGATTGAAGAAGAGCCCGCTGTTGTTGCCGAAGAGGCAGTCGAAGAACTGGCTAGAGAAATCGAAGTGATGGTCCCCGAGGAATGGGACCCTGTGCAATGGGCCGAAACCCCGAGGTCTGCTCCACAGCCAAGTAGCCGTGCTCGTACAAGAGACGAAGTTCCCAGGAAAACGCCAAGAACAAGTCCTCGGCGTCGGGAAGCCCGCGGTGGGGAAAGAGCCGGAGCCCGAGGTCGAGGATCGACAAGATCCCGGAGGACACAGCGTAGGTCTAGGAGTAGGCCTCAACGCCGGGGCGCTGAATACTGGCTCGGGGGCCGTAGATAATGGCTTATCTTTTTTTTTTTTTGGAAGTCTTATGTAAAAAACTTTTTGGTGTTGTATCATTTGGAAGATAATAAAATCGTTTTGATGTGCACAGATGTGTTAAGGAAAACAACAAGTTATTAACTGTTTTAATTAGGTGTTCGGGAACACAATTCGAATAACTCCAATGTAAATCTCCCCGGACGGATCAGGCGGGAGTAAAATCTCCCCGGACGGATCAGGCGGGAGTAAACACTTCCCCGATTAAACAGGCGAGAGAGTGATGTAAGTCCGGGGACGAAATGTGAATCTCATCGGACGGATCGAGAGAGAGATTTAATTGTCCGGAGACTAATAATGATAACACGATTGCGTTAGGGCGTCCCCGTAACGTAAAAGAAAACATAGCAAGATGCATAAATAAAGAGTATTTATTCAATGACGAGTGCCGGAGCAAATTGAGGGATACAAAGAAAGATAACAGCATAAAAGATGCGTACAAAGAGCATAAAGATAAGATGATACTTGTCATTTGGCATTCACAGATAGAAGCGTCTCAAATTGGTAACATGCCAGCTTCGGGGGATTGAGGTTCCATCGAGATGCTCTAACTGATAGGATCCGGAATCGTGCGCGGCAACGATGCGATAAGGACCCTCCCACGAAGCATGTAATTTCCCCTCGGGGGCAGCTTTGCTGGCTGAATTGAGTCGAAGTACTAGGTCCCCGACATTGAATTGAGTGCCTCGAACCCGGAGGTGATGATACTGGGCTGCACGTTGTTTACACCTGGCCTGCTGGATGAATGATTGATCACGTCGATATTCGAGCTCATCCAAATTTGCACGGAGAGCTTCGTCGTTATCCTCGGGAATCAATGTGATGAGGCGGGGGCTTGGTACGCTGATTTCTGCTGGGATAACTGCCTCGGAGCCGTAAGTTAGGCTGTAGGGGGTCTCTCCGGTAGAGGTATGCGGTGTCGTGCGATAAGCCCATAGAACTTGCGGAAGGTTTTCGGCCCAAAGACCTTTGGCATTATCCAGGCGTTTCTTTATACCCGTGAGCAGTGTTCGGTTGGTGACTTCAACCTGACCGTTGGCTTGAGGATGGGCTACCGAGGTGAAAATTTGTTTGATATGAAGCTCCTCGCACCATGACCGGAAGGGATCGTTGGTAAATTGCTTGCCGTTATCCGAGATGATAGTGCTCGGTATGCCAAAACGACATATGATATTTCGCCAGACGAACTTCAAGATGTTTTGGCCGGTGATGGTAGTAAGGGGTTCCGCTTCTACCCACTTGGTGAAGTAATCGACGGCGACCACCAGAAACTTCAACCCCCCCGGAGCGACCGGAAATGGGCCAACAATATCAATTCCCCACTGAATAAATGGCCATGCACTTTGGATTCCAGTGAGCTCGGTTTGAGGCAGGTGTTTCACACGAGAATGTAGCTGACACTTGCTGCATTTTGTCACTAAGTCGTGGGCATCGTTAAACAAAGTTGGCCAATAATACCCCCAGCGGAGAACTTTCTTGGCTAATGTCCGGGAGCCGATGTGACTGGCACAGGCCCCTTCGTGAACCTCCCGTAGAACTTGGTTAGCCTCGGTAGGAGCGAGGCACCGGAGACTCGGTTGTAGGTACGACCGTTGATACAAGACTCCATCATGAAAGGAGTACTTGGGGGCTTTGAGGACTACTTGCCGAGCTCGCAGCTTATCAGTAGGCAGAATTCCATCTCGGAGATACTGAACAATAGAGGTCATCCAATTCGGATCACTATCGGTCAGTACCGAAACCGTTGCCTCATGAATTGCCGGATGAGATAAGTCTTCGACCATGATATCCGGAGATATATTAGTTCGGACCGCGGAGGCCAATTTGCTGAGCGCATCTGCTCTTGCATTCTGAGTACGTGGTATTTTCTGGATAACAACTGTATCAAGAGTTGACATAACCTTGAGTGTTAAAGCACGATACCTGATCATTGTTTCATCTTTGGCGACATAAGTCCCCTGGATTTGCTTGGACACGACCTCGGAGTCCGTGAAGAGCTCAAGATGGCGAATGGCTAAGGATTGAGCGAGCCGGAGCCCGGCGAGAACAGCCTCGTATTCTGCTTCATTATTAGTCACCTTAAATTTGAATCGGATGACGTACTTAACTTCAACTCCCTCGGGGTCAATGAGGAGCACCCCGGCACCACTTCCTCGAGTCGTGGATGCACCATCCACATATAATTCCCACTTGCGAGGTGAGGATACGAGGGTAGCGGGATGATGGGTAACACTATCTGCCGAAGACTCATGATTATCCCCCGGGGTTTCAGCCAAAAAGTCGGCAAGTGCTTGACCCTTGATAGCTCGGCGGGGAAGAAATTGAATATCGTATTCGCCTAATTCGACAGCCCACTTGGCGAGGCGCCCGGACACCTCGGGCTTTACAAGAATCTGACGGATAGGATGATTGGTCAGAACTCGTATTTCGCGTCCTTGGAAGTATGGCCGCAGACGCCGAGCCGCCATGACAAGAGCCAGCACGGTTTTTTCCAGCATAGAGTATCGTGTCTCCGCCCCGTGGAGTACGCGACTCGCGAAATACACGGGATGTTGAACACCATTGACTTCGCGCACAAGTGCGGCGCTAATAGCTTCCTCGGCGGAAGCTAAATACACATAGAGAGGCTCTCCGGAGAGAGGAACTGACAAAGTGGGCAACTGCTGAATATGATGCTTCAAAGCCTCGAAAGCCTCAGTACACTCCGGGGTCCATTCAAATGACTTCGCTTGTCTCAAAATTTTGAAGAATGGGAGTTGGCGCTCTGCCGCTTTAGATAAAAAGCGATTTAAAGCTGCCAAACCACCTGTGAGACGTTGAACGTCTCTGAACGTCTTCGGTGGCTGCAGATCCAAAACATCCCGAAGTTTGACCGGATTGGCCTGAAGACCGTGTTGTGAAACCATATAACCAAGAAACTTGACGGAGCCAACGTCGGAAGTGCATTTTGCTGGATTAAGTTGCAAATTGTAACGCCGCAGGGTTCGCAACGTTTCGGCAATGTCTTGCACACATGAAGAATGGGAGATACTCTTTATAACAAGATCATCAATGTAAACCTCGACGTTGCGGCCAATCTGGTCGTGGAAAACGCGGTCCATGAGACGTTGATATGTGGCTCCAGCGTTCTTGAGCCCGAAGGGCATTTTCTTAAAAGCAAAACACCCGAAAGCAGTGATGAATGCTGTCTTGAGGGCATCCTGCGGATCCATAAAGATCTGGTGGTATCCCTTATACAGATTTAAGAAACAAAGTGCCACGTACCCAGTAATGGCTTCGGCCTTTTGGTCAATGGAAGGTAGGGGATAACAGTCCTTCGGACAATGTTTATTGAGGTCGGAGAAATCGACACATATCCGCCATGCCCCGCTGGACTTTATCACCATCACTGGATTGGATAGCCAAGAGGGGTAATACACTTCGAACAAGATGTCCGCATCCAAGAGTTGTTGTACCTCGATTCGAATTGCTGCATTTCGCTCCGGAGCGAACTTCCTTTGCTTTTGCTGTATAGGCTTTACGCTGGGATCGATGTTCAGCTTGTGGGTTATTATATCGGGAGAGACCCCGGGCATATCCAAAGGGGACCATGCAAAGACATCGGAATACTCTCGCAAGGTCTGAATGATGGCCTGGTGTAACCATGGCACATCCACGGCACCGACAGTTACAGTCTGTTCTGGCTTGGACGGATCAAGCGGTACCTGGACGGTGGTATCCCCCAATGAGGTACATACCCGAGGTTCAAGAGCCGATGATGCTACCTGAAGCTGCTGTTTGGGAGGAACTTTGGCAGTCTTTTTGAGTGCCACGTACATACACTCCTTAGAAACCCGCTGACTACCGCGGATAGCCACTTCGCCATGCGAGGTGGGGAATTTTAGAGCGAGGTGGTATGTGGAGCATATGGCTTTGGCGGGAGTAAGCCAGTCCCGACCCAAGATCATGTTGTACGGTGACGGGGAGTTCACCACATAAAAATCCACGAAAATGGTTTTTATCGCCGGATAGGTCCCCAGAGACGCCGGGAGAGTGATGACACCTTCTGGTTGGACTTCACCCTGAGTGAAAGTCTGCAATGGCCCGGGGGCCGGCCGAAGTTGTTCCCGAGGAATTCCCATCTTTTGGAAACAGTCGGCGAATATAACACTCACTGCGGCTCCATTGTCCACGAAGACCCGCTTTATTGTAATATTGGCCACAGTCATGTCGATGACAATGGCATCAGTATGAGGTGTTATCTCTGGAACCGGGTCCCTATCTGTGAAACTAACAGTTTCGGATTGATGGAGGCGCTTATGACGTGGCTCCTCGGGAGGAGGACGGCGAGCCTCTGCCTTCAAGGCATTTCGTGAAGCCCCGGTGGGGAGGGCCCCATATATCACGTTTATTACGTGAGTGGGTGCATTGTCTCCGGGTCCTCCCGGAGGAGGAGGTGGTGGCAGAAAACGAGGCTGCTGGCGACTGCCAGAGTCTTGCCGTGCATTATTGCTAGGTCCCGGCCGATTATTCTGCCACGGCGGCCGATTTTGTTGTGTGCCCCGGTCATGATAACCTCCGCGGTAATGAGACGAACCCCCATTCTAGCTTGTCCGAGGTTTGTCATCGGTCCGCGTAATGTATTGTCGCAAGAGACCTTTCCTTAGACACTCCTCAATTTCCTTGCTGAGCTCTCGGCACTCCTCTATCTCGTGCCCATGATCTCGGTGGTACGCACACCACTTTCCACGGTTCCTCTTTTCAGGAGGAGCAGTCATCCACGGACAAGGCCGTAGATCGTTCTTGTGAACAGAAAGAATTTCAGCTCGTGACTTTGTCAACGGAGTAAATTGTGGAATATCACCTCGGGATTCTGAACGCCCCGGGTTCAGACGAGAAAAGGCACTAGGTCGTGTGCTAGGCCCAACTTGTGCCCTGTCGGACTGCCGCTTGCTAGCATGTTTCTCACGTTTCCGACGAGTCTGCTCTCGGCCTTAGCATATCTGCACACCGTTTTGAACAGTGCTCGGGTTGTGACCGGTGAATTACGAACCAACTCGGTGTAGAGTGGTCCTGGACGGAGTCCATTCATGAATGCGTTGATGACTACATCATCTGAGCAATTTCCCACCTTGAGACTCTCCGCTGCAAAGCGGTCAAGAAATTGGGTAACGGTTTCACCGTCCCGCTGTTCCATATTCATGAGGTCGGCCAGGGTGGCCATGGGCTTCGCACGTGCTTCGAAACGCGCCCAGAAGTGCTCGGCGAGTTCTCTAAAAGGGGATACGCTATTGCGGGAGAGAATCAAACCACACCCGAGCTTCATCCTGAAGATACTCAGGGAAGATCTTACAGTAATGGAGGGACGTAGTATGATCGCGGCTAAGCATGTTATGCCTGAAAGCTCCAAGAAAGTTGGCTGGATCTCCGGTGCCGTCGTAAGGTGGTATGGCAGGCCTTTTGAACCCTTCGGGAAGGGAGGTGGCCATGATTTCTTGAGAAAACGGTGTGATGATATCTCCATTGGCATCAAGACCCAGGATTCTGTCGAGCTCGACATTGCGTTGGACTCGCTCATACT
Source organism: Ajuga chamaepitys (assembly GCA_958295605.1). Classification (NCBI taxonomy): domain Eukaryota; kingdom Viridiplantae; phylum Streptophyta; class Magnoliopsida; order Lamiales; family Lamiaceae; genus Ajuga; species Ajuga chamaepitys. The sequence goes on along the minus strand of OY282496.1, from coordinate 30,030,680 downwards.
CTTGAAGATCTAGAGTATGAGGGTTGGCATAACGAACTCTTTTAGCCGCGTTGAGTGGACGGTGGCGATCGACATCCGTGGGTTCATCGTTGCGCTATCTTGACCCGTTAGAACTCCCATGGTCCTCGGAAGAACCAGGTCGTTCCCGTCGCCAATCCTGACGCCCGCGAAGCACCGGGTCTTGTCGATCATGCGAGTGCTGATGATGCGGAGGTACCACGGGATTGACATCTTGTCCTGTAGGTCCCTCGGGATTTAGGCGATTGGCTGCCCAGTCTTGAAGAACATGAGCATGCTCTTGTAGGAAGGTCTGGAGTAATTCTGGAGTTATTTGAATATTGACCGGTTGCCGGGCAGCTGCGAGATTAGGGTTTTGCATGTCTTGTGGGGGTGGAGGTAAGAACTGGTTGTTCGGATTTATAACCGGGCCTTGGTTGCCCTGATGATGAGACGCACCCCTTGTCGGCGATTGCCTCGGCGGCAAAACTTGATCCACGGGTGGATCTTGATTGGATCGATCACCGTGGCGAGATTGATTCAGTCGAGTCATCACCATGATATTTGAATGCACTGTTAACGTCAGAAATTGCTTGCGGTTCCCACAGACGGCGCCAATTGATAATGCACAATCTGATATCCAAGAAACTTAACGAAAATCTACGTAAGCAATATGAAAAAACACAAGATTTACGTGGTTCGATCTGGAGATCTACGTCCACAGGCACAAAATAGCACCTGCCGAGGTGTATCTTTCACTCGAACTTTGAGTTTACACGTAGTAATTCAGAATACAGAATGCGAACCCTAATTCAGAGTTTTTTCCTCATATTTATACTATCTCCTAACAAACCCTAATTAATTCCCTATTGTCGCGCCTATTTTCCGCTGCGTGGCGGTTGGGGACAAATCATGGGCCTTGAGTCGCGGAACAAACTTCAAGTTGGGCCGACGCGTGTTTCTGGACCTTCTGGACCGGTCAATGGGCCAAAGTATTAACCCGACCCGAAGTGATCGGGCCATCCCTATCAGCAGCGGAACTAAAAGTAGCAATGCCGGATCCAGCGGCGAAGGCTGCAGCGGCAATGACTTTATTGTCACATTTCTCGACAATAAAGTCAAACAGGGGATAGATGGCGGAGAAATTGTCGAAGACGGCAATGGAAATGACAACTTGATGAACGCTTTGGATCGATTGCATAGAGGAGAAATCGTGAGTTAGAGAGAGAAAGTGACAGTGAGAGAAAGGAACGAGTAGAGAGAGAGCGCGGGGTGAGTCGAATTCGCGCGAAGAAGATTGAAAATGGGTTAGGGCTCTCTGTTTTTCTTTTATCGTTCAATTAGGAATTCTCTCTTTCTTTTTCTCTTAACAATTAATTAATTAATTAATGGGATTCTTTTAGACAAATGTCCTATTAGTTATTATATATATAGGACATTTTTCACTAAAATGTCCTGATAATAGCATCCTAATAGTTATTTTTTCTTGTAGTGGTCATCGTTGATTTGGCCACCATGAATTAAGACGAATCATGGAAGCATTTTGATTAGCTCCGATGCCCTTGTGAGAGTGAAAAAGGGGGAGAAGAGAGAGAACCCTGATGACAATAAAATAATAATAATAATAATAATAATAATAATAATAATAATAATAATAATAATAATAATAATAATAATAATAATAATAATAATAATAATAATAATAATAATAATAATAATAATAATAATAGATGCTAAAATTTAGGTAATAAGTAAATAAAGTTTTGAAGAATCCACTTATTAACAATATAATACTCCATTGTAATGGGCCATTTTAATATAAGTGTCCTATTTCATGTCTAATGGAACACTTTTCTCACAAGTGTCCTAATAAACATGTCCTAACAGGGAGTTTTTCTAGTGGTGACAAGAATGAGTGTGTAGTATTTGTTATTTGGTTTGGGCTTTTTGTGTGAATATCTGATTTGGGCTTAGTGAAATAGTGAATCGTTCAATGAGTTTTGTTATCTGATTTGCTTAGTGAAATAGTAAATCTTTCAAGGGGCTTTGGTATTTTATTCCTTTTGTGTGGATATCTGATTTGGGCTTTTTTTTTTCTTTTTACTAAAAATAGAATCACAAAAATACACAATTGTGCAATATGTGGGGCACATAAAAATTCAAAATGTTAATTCATGACAAATAAATTAATTCATTACTTTTTGAGTTCTAACATATACATACAAATTAAATACAATAATTTTGCACAAAATCTCAATATCTAAAAATTGATATCAAATTAGAGATAAGAAAAGAAAGTGTGTATACGAAGAAAAGGAAAAGGTGATATATGATTCTTAACATATATAACAAAAATTAAAATTAAAAGTACATTTTGCAATCGTATTTATAGCGATTGATGATGGAGCCTTAAATATTTAATCGGGTCAGGCCGAGCAAAAATTTAATCTGGCCTAAAATTAGTTGGCCCGTCCCAGCTCATTTCCTATAATATATTAAGATTATCGGGTCGGCCCGATAATTCCAATGGAGACTTTATTTAAATAAAATGCAATATATAAAATAAAAAGCAATCTATAAAATAAAATCATAATTATTATTTTATTTCAAATATATTATTAATTATTAAAGTTACATCGAAGAGTTTATTAAAATATCCAGAACATAATTTTAATGAATTTTAAATAACACAACATAATTTTACAACATAATAAAATTGTAAATTAAAAAGTCTTTTTAATAACAGTTTCCCAAAAATGTTGACAATAGTGTTGTTTATTGGAGCAATGTATTGCCAATAGACAATATATTTTTTGCAACTGTCGTCTATCTATGGAAAAAAGGCGCTAATAGACGACAGATGTTGAAAATCGTTGTAAAACTGTTGTCTATTAGCATACATGTCGCTAATAGACAACAGCTAGCGGTAAAACTGTTGTTAATTCATGAATAGATAACACTGCTGGAAAAAATTGTTGTCTTTTAACTGTTGTCTATTTATGAAATTGTTGTAGTGTCTTTGAGGAATAGATCAACTTCTATCTTTCTTTGGCTATATTGTATTATAAAAATTGTTATGTTTTTAAATCATTTATTATCTTTAGAAAAGATTTCGATTTCAAACGTCAAAGTCTCATTTTAACTAGTATAAAGATTTAATTTTTTTAATTTCACTAATAACTTACACAGAGTGGAATAAATTAAATAAATTATTAAAAATATCGTATAAATTTATGGTTTTTAGAAGTTTGTACTTTCATCAAATTGACTAAGTGTAACGATCCGAATTTTCTAGTTGCATTACTTTATTTGAATATATATTAGTTGCATTATTTTTGTGCGCATTATACTTGTTGTAATTATTTTTCTTGCATTTGCATAATTATTGATCTTTGTAAGTAATTGTATGAATTAATATTTTAATGGATCGGGATAGGGAATTTTAATTAGACAACACTTAGACGCTATATTACCCAATGATATAGGAGAAGCCTACATTTTTATAGGATTACTAACCTAAAACCCAACGGCCGAATTCCATGGTTTATGCCCACAATATTGCCTAAAAAGCAATGGTTAAGTTCCATGGTTTGTGCCCACAATATTGCCCAAAACTAATGATTAAGTTCCATGGTTTTATGCCCACAATATTTCTCAAAACTAGCAGCCAAACCACGGTTTTGTGGTTGGTATGTCTATAAATAGAGGTGTGAGGGAAGCCTACATTCCATCACCTCCTCCCACCAAGACATAGCTTGAAGTCTTCCTTTCTTCTCCCACAAAGCATATCTGGTAAGTCTTCTCTCTTTCCATCTCAAATATTTCATCCCCAGCTACTGCCCCATTTTCATTTTTGTTCCATTATCAACCCTATATTTTCTTGTACAATATGATAGGGCTCGGTGAAAGGATTCCGAAACAGTTTTCGGAATCACAATCGGAGCTCTAGAACTCCGGTTATGGCCAGTCAAAGTTTAGGCAAAACGCATATGACCGAACCACCTTCAAGGAGCCATAAATTTTTGTTCCGAACTCTGATTCTATTGTGACTGGTCATTCTGGAAAGCTCTTGACGAGAGCTTTCCATAGCCGTGTCCTAATTATAATTCAGACGACCGAGTCATCGGAAAAGTTTGGTCAAAGTTGCTGCAGAGATTCTTGTACCATCTTTTTAAAAAAATTAGATATTCTTTAAGGGCTAAAATGCAATTTTTTATTTTCAATTTTTATCAGCCTATTTGGAAGTCAACAAATCCATGTATTTACGAAAATACCACTGCCCTTTTTATACAAATTTGCCAGTATTTTTCTAGAAATTACAACAATGCCACTAGACCTTTAAAGTGTCATGAAATACTCATTTTTCATCCGATTCGGCTCAAACCAATTGTCATAGAACCCAAATTCCAAAATCTAGAGTTTTACATAAAAGTATAACTCTGAAATATTTTATGAAATTACAAACTGGTCCCTCAACTTTTATAAAATTCCAAATTTTGCTCCAATTCTTCAATTTATGTTTAAAGCCTAGTACCCACCGATGCTAAGACAAGTATTCTATATTGTAGGACTAAAAGAAGTTGAAGTAGAAGATGACCTCTGTCTAGAGAAGGACTATACGACCAACTAGTCGTACACACTTCTAGGTGGGGTAACTCTATGTGGCTATTTTATGTTGTCAACTTATTTTTCATGCAAAATATTGTTATAATGGTTTTTACATGAATGTTGCTTACCCCTGTGTTTATGTGATGAGTGTGAAATTTATGTGAAATTTATGTGGAATTTATGTGAAGTTATGGGTAAAACTATATTATGTGTATTGTATACGGGTAATACAGTACTAGCTATGTTAGGACTGCGGGTAACACCGTACAAATCCTCGGGTCGCTCCCAAATATGCTATGCTTTTCAAAAACCTTACAGGTAAAACCATACATCCTATGATTTTCAAAAACCTTACGGGTACAACCGTACATGCTACACTTTTCAAAAACCTTACGGGTAAAACCGTACATGCTATGCTTTTAAAAAAAAACCTTATGGGTAAAACCGTGCATGCTATTCTTTTCAAAAACTTTACGGGTTAACCATACATGCTATGCTTTTTAAAAACCTTAGGGGTAAAACTGTACTGCTACAAAATACCTTACGGGTAAAACCCTACACGCTACGCTTTTCAAAAACTTTATGGGTAAAACCGTACATGCTATGCTTTTCAAAAACCTTACGGGTAAAGCTGTACATGGTATGCTTTTCAAAAAGAAACCTTACGGGTAAAATCGTACATGCTATGCTTTTCAAAAAAACCTTACGGGTAAAACCGTATATGCTATGCTCTACGGGTAGAACCGTACACGATTATGCTTACGGGTAAAACTGTATATGATTATGCTCTGCGAGTAACACCGTACGTGTTATGGATCGAAAGATCACCCTCGGGTTGCTCCCAAATATGCTATGCTGCTCGAGCGGGGCAACACGTGCCCCACCTATGTGCTCCTATGTGTATCTATATAGTATGTATATATGTGTATATTTATTTTAATTTAGAGTCCATCATATTTTCGGGTGTGTTTTATGTGTTGATGGTATATGCATTGTTTATGTAATTGTCCATTATTGCAATTCTTTGTATGACATCTAAATGGGCAACCGAGTGAACCCACGGAGTATTTTTCTCGAACACTCACCCCCTCCTTTCAGGTACTAACATGGAAGAGGAATGAAGATGGATGTGGGCCCTCGTCCGAAGTGAAAGCTACTAATAATTGATAAAGAACTTTATTAAACTCTATTTTGTGGGTCATGTAAGCGAACTGTGAAGATTTCGTTATGCACTTCCACTACAAGAAAAGTTAGTTTTAGTGACAGGAAAAACTGTGGGTAAAAGTGAAAAAACCGTCACAAAAGACTTTTAGTAACGGGTGATCTCCCGTCACGGCCTCTGGCTATCGCTTTCGTAGCTAATTGTATATAGTGACGGGACAGGGGACACTGTCCCGTCAAAAAAAATAATTAGTGAGAGAAATTCTACTATCACTAATTATATTTTTAATGACGGAAAATACTGTCACTAATAGTATTAATTCCCCTCATTATAAGATAGCTATTAACTATTTATTACTCTCACTATATATATATCACCTCCTGTCACTAAATGATATAATTTTTTAAGAAAATTCTCCCCCATTATATAAAAAAGCTGCACATTACTATTATTATTATTATTATTATTATTATTATTATTATTATTATTATTATTATTATTATTATTATTATTATTATTATTATTATTATTATTATTATTATTATTGTTGTTGTTGTTGTTGTTGTTGTTGTTGTTGTTGTTGTTGTTTGGATCTTCGTCACAGTGGATTACTATGGTAATTTAAATGTATAAAAACATATATAATCAATAAAGTTAATTTTAATTAACAAACGACCAAGGGGTAATGGAAGTAATGTTTTTATGAAGAGATACAATATGGAAGTAATGTTTTTATGAAGAGATACAATGTTTAACAAAAACACTTTACGCAATTTGAAGGAAAAAGTAAATACAAAAATAAATTCCGAGTTTGAAGCAGACAAGTCCAAAAGATAAAGTATTTAAACTGCTTGACAAAAAGCTTCCAATGTCGAATTGTTGTAGTTCTTCAGATTCTTACTTTTTACATCAAATAGCTTCCACCTAACAACATAACAACAGCCACAAATTAATACATTACTAAAAAACACATAGGTACAATTTCACCAACATTCAGCTGTAATTTTTCATAGTACAATGAAGTAAGTATTGAGATTGCTTATTGACTACAATTTATACTGCTACTACTAAGTAATACATAGTGCTGAGTGTAATACATTAACTAGAGGCTGGCAAAAATGTATTAGTTTCCACTAAATACATAGTGCTGGAAACTAACATATATAATGCTGAAATTGTTGACTTATTTTTTAGTGTAATAACATGATCTGTTCAAAGGATTGTCAGTGGTGGAAGCTAATACATAGTGCTGGAAATTGTTGACATGCAGCTACATGTATATGCTCAAACATACATTACCTAACAACTGAATCACCCGTCAACTAATACATACTGCTAGAAACTGAGTACGGCATGAATTCAACCCCATCATTTTGAAGCTGCAACAGACAATCATTCGAATAACAAATCATTTAACATTAAATCGGATCCAACAAGGACCACTAACATGGTCTTAGGTAATCAAATTGCATAACAAAGGCAAAACAAAATATATTTCAACTACACACCATCGGAATAGAACAAGACTTGTATTAGGAGTGAATGCATACCTCTTGCAAAACAAAATACACCCTCGGAATCGTAGGTTTCCTCATCTTGTCACATTCGATCGTCGTTGACATTTCTCTACAACATAATATTCAAATGTTAGTGTCGCCTTAAGTTTTTTCAATCCTATAAGACAAAAGAGTTCGAACCAAATGTTAGTTGTACCTCTTGAATGTTATTGTTAGTCGTAGTCATAACTGAAGTTGGTTCATTATGATCTTTCTCCATTCAATCCAACCTACCTTCAAGCCCATCCATACGTCTCTTAAGATTACAATTTTCTTGTTCCTTATCGTGGAGCCTATCCTGCAGTTCTTTGATGTAGGTTGATTTCGAATCATCGAAGTGTTCATACCACCTCCGTAGCCATATACTTGACCGTGACGTTGTGGTCCAAAATGCTTTTCAGCAATTTCCAAATTTGAAAGTGATGGATTAGATTGGACAGTCTTCACAATTTCTTCCTAAAAAGTTTTAAAGTCTTAAAACCCAATATCGTATAACAGTAATAGGATAGCAAATTGGTAAACTTACGTATTTATTGTTTACTTCAGTCCCAGTTAACCTTCCATTTTTCTTCCTTGTCTCGAAGAAAATTACACCCAAATTAGGTGTTTGGTTATCTTTACCACCCTACAAGCGAAAAACAAAATAATAAAATAATTAGATAAATTCAAAGTACCGAGCTTTCATAAAAAGATCAATAAGTAACGTTAGAAAACTATCATTTCATAAATGATTTCTCTATGTGGCATGCTCCCAGTAAGATGAGGCATTGTAGTCGCTATTTTCATCCGATTCTTGGAGTTTTGCTTGCTCATATCCTACATAATTACACATTTAATATATTATTTAACATAAAAAAAATTGTCGGTCCAAAATTTAACATACCTAAATATAACATAATCATACCAGAAACTTTTCACTCAAATATTTGTCATTAACAAGCCACTCCCAGTCTTCTCTGTTCATCCCTTTCGGAATTTTTTTCAAAGCCTCAATTCTAGTTTTGCAAGGTTTCACATTCTCCGTGTACAATCTTGACCTCCACACAGACCACAAAGTACACATATGATCAAGAGTACTATCCCGATATAGTTCTATATCGGGATTGTCATAACATTCCTGTGACAATATATAATGAAATTAACACAAACTTTTACAATTAACTTGATTTCCAAAGTCAAATTGTAATATAGAATGGTTTTACCTTATCTGCCTCCCACATGTGTTCCTTTCCTCTAATCCCGATTTCATTCCATGATTGCACTTGTACAGGACAAATATTGCGGTCACGTACAATTTTCCCCAAGTGTCTTGACCAAGTCTCATGATTTTTCCCCACTGGACGATTGTTGTAAAATACAATATCAAGCTTTTCTCCAATTTTCAGCATAGCAACTTTCTTATTCTTGTTGGCTCCTCTAACATTTTTCTCCTTTTGAGGAGATGAATCTGCTAAATATAGTAATCGAACAATACAAAGTATCAAGATATAGTTACAATCTACATAATCATCATTTACAAATTAGAACACAATTCTATAAACTTACTCTCAACCATCCTATCAGACAATACAAAAACAGCTTTTCCACAGTCACCATCTTGATTGGATATACTTTGCCACCACATAATGACCAACAGCTATTGATGGCAAACGGAACTCCTAATAACCAAAGGACAATGTTAAGACAAAGTACATGAAAATGGACATGCAATGTATTTTAATGGATCAATAAACTTGCACCTGCACAATCTCAAATTTCACATAGATTACAATCTTAAACATGGAGAAAACATATTTCCTATCGATTATAAAAAGATATTATTTGTTCATCATTCAACAGCTTCTATTTGAGTATTCAAATATAAAAATAAGTAATTCAAACACTTCAAGTTACCAAGAAAATAGTATCATAAAAATGAAAAATTTAAGTTACCAAATTACAACAGCAGCGATGCCAAATCAGCTCCTAAAATCTCGACTGCCAACAACAGAAAATATGTTATTGTGGTTCGTATTGCTACTATTTCTCCCACCCTATAAAGAAAGAAAAAGAACAGAAAGAGAATAGCCAAATGTTGCAGTAGATTGGACTTAGGTTGAATTCCATTTGTTGTGATGAATAGTCACTTAAGTGACCAAAATATAACTAAAGGTGATATCTTTTGTCCAGGCTAATATTAAACAACCAAAAGGGCCAAAACAGATTGTAGGCTTCATGTTGGTAGAGTAAATTAAGTAATTGCAGTTGAAACTTTAAGAATATATGGTGTATACATTGGAAACACACTAAATACCGAATTATGACTGTTTTTGTTTGTATTTAAAGTAGCTATATTAAGGCTATTATAAGAACGGGGGAGTATGAATTCTTAATGCTTCCAACAAATAAAAATCTAAGTTTTATTTCAAATGAATTAGTTTGGTGGAAATTGGAATTATATGCAGGGACAATGCTTGTGATCCAAGAGTTGGATGGTAGCAAAGGTATAAAGAAAAATAAAGCTACTTCGATTGAATCTAACTACAAAGTCACTTGCCTTTTTAGTATTGGATTGGCTAACAGCTTGGAGTTCATCCTCTGTACCAAAGGTCTTTGATCTGGTAATGAATAATTGAGCTGTACTTGCCTTTTTAGTTCCCCTAACAACAACACCACGCACTTTAACCCTTTTGTTTGCAATGAGATCACCCAATATCTTCACATTTGTCACCTTTGGATTTGATGTGGTGCTTGAAACTATAATTGTTTTAAAACAGCTTAAAATAAGAGCAAATACAACATAAATTTATATCGACGAAAAATTACATCATAAGAAGGTACCTAAAGTTGGATTATCATGTGGCATTTTGAAATTTAGAGGATCTGCTTTTGGATCCTCCTCCAAGTAGACATGGATTTGAGGAAAAAACTCATGTATATCAATTAAAGCTAGAACATCCCGATCACTTTTCACGGTTTTCCCATCTCCATCAGTGACTTTGATACCAATAGAATAGATATCAACAAACCTTTTGCATATGTTCAATATGTCCAAGTAAGAACTATCTTCATTGAAATCACACTCTTCGTATTCTAATTCTCCATAATGCATAATTAGAGCTTGTGTTGGGTTTTCACCTATTGAGATGCATATCAGTAGAAGTTATAAAATTAGAAGTGAGGCATCATAAATCTTTGACTCATATTCTTATACCACTAAATTTCAGAAAAAAAGAAGTAAGGCTGCATGAATTTCAGAGTCGCTCTTAAAATTATAAATTTAAAAAACCAAGATGTAAGACTACAAAAATTTCAGATCCATGTCTAAAAATCGTTGTTTTCAGAAAACTGATTTAAGGATGCATATATATCATGCTCATGTGCTTAAAATCATAAATTTCAGGACATAAGAAGGCTGCATAAATTCTTACTTGGACTTGGATAAATTGTGGTTTCGATTTCGTGAACTTTTCCTTTTACAGAAGGTGAAGGAGTCTTGATGTCACTAGTTTGTTGTGCAAAATGTCTTTGTCCACCCCATTTGTTCAACGTCCCGGGGGCTATAAGCTTAGGAAGCTTATGGTTCATATCTCGGCTACTTTTTGCATCCATGACTTTGACCTATAAAGGGGCAGATTTCAAATAATTAGCTCAACAAGGGATAAAGTTAAGCATGTATCAACATAAAGTGCATGGACAGAAAAAGCTAACAAGATTTAAATTCTAAATAGTCTTAGATTACTTTGGATCACTTTTAAAACCACTCAAATGACTTTTTTCCTTTTCCTTTTGGTTGATGATGCTTCAACTACTTCTGGCTCGATATCTTTTCTTGCCCAACTCTGACCATCAAAGTTCAATGAAGCAGCCCCACCACACCGAAAAATGACTGATTCATCATGTTGATAGGCATCACCCATATCCTCACCATGATTGTCCTCGGCCTCCTTACAGAATGGCGTCTTAAATAAATCACGAGGTTGCATCTTAATAGCACCATGCCAACCTTTAATCATGTTATCAATGGCATAGAACACCTGTGATGCTTGATTTCCTAAAATGAAGGGTTCATTACTTTTCAGAATCCGCTGCAAATTAAGGCTAGTAAATCCGAATTCATCAACTTTGGCTCCTTTCTCACTATAATGAACATCAAACCATCGACATTAACACGTCGGTTTCTAACCTAGTGTTCCGCAAGTGTACGGATGTAGGTGTAGTAACGATTATCAAGGTCGATCCCACAAGGAATAGTTTTAGGTAGTTTGATACCCTAATACTCTAGGAATGTCCTAACTAAATACTAAGTTTTAAAGGTTGATTTTACTAATTAAACTACTCAATTAAATATAACTTCAAACTTAGGAAACACGAAAACTAACAATCAAAGAGAAAAGGTATCCTAGGGCTTCGATTTCAGGATATTATTTCAATGTGGAATATGATTAACCTATTAATTTACCAATTCTAATGTTTATTAGGCGGCACGACAATAATCTAATCCTTCTCTCGAAGCGATTAAACCGTTGATTAATTAAGCTAATTACCCTCTCGAGTCAATTAAACCTAATAACTCCCAAACGATCCTAAGCCACGGCCTACACAGTCATAGACAACTGCGCTCTATGTTCTAAGTCTGATAACAATTCCCTCCTCTCGAAGCGGAATTGTTAAACTAAATTACTAAATCTAGGTGATCAAGCTAAATTCAGTTTAAGCATAAACATAGAGATAAAACACATAAAGAACGGAATTAATAGATTAAATCATAAATCAAAACATTGTTATAAAAATCCCTACTTTCTAACCCTAGGACACGAATAGCTTAGCTACTCATGCCTAGCAATAATCCAATACAAAATCTTAATAAAAACATTGTAAAGAATTAAACTAGAAAAGAATAAATAAACCCGGATGACTCCGTCTCGATGATCTTCGTCTTCTTTGTCCTCCAAGATGATGTAATTTATGTTCTTGATGATTGATCCCCTTTTTCCTAGAGCTTGGGGTCCTTTTTATAGAGTTGGGCCGAATCTTGGGAAAGATAGGATCAAAATCCTATTAAAAATATGAAATCCTCGCATAAAAACCCTTCTGACACGGCCGTGTTGCTTTGCACAATTCACTTTCTGCTCAACATTTGACACGGCCGTGTTGCAGTTGTGACACGGCCGTGTTCCATTCCAGAACTAACAGCGCTTTGTGGACCACTTTTGACACGGCCGTGTTACAAGTCTGACGCGGCCGTGTCGGTTCTTGCCCGGTTTTGCTCCTGGACCGGTTCAGGCCGGTTCGGACCGGTTTGAACCGGTTCTTGGACGGTTTTCACTCCTTTGGGCCGGTTTTCACTCTATTTGACTTGTTTCTCCTTCGTACTTCATCCAAATGGCATAAAAATACCTAATTATCTTCAAAACAAGTCGAAACACGTCAAATGGCCCAAATATTATAAATATCAATAAGTGCTGGTCAAATATACACGTATATGCCATAAAATATGATCCTAAATCGACCTAAATACATGCATAAATAACGTGTTATCAAACTCCCCCAAACTTAAACTGTTGTTCGTCCCGAACATCATACAAAAAGACACAAAGAAGACAAGTGATTATGCATTTTGTTTAGGGCGATTAGACGATGAATTTAGTTTCAGTTTGATTTTCCTTAAAACAACTAGGCAACACAATTCACTTAAGCATATGCGATAACGCGAAAATCAACTACTCTCGAGACTTTGAACTTTCGAATCATTCAACCCTCACCGGGTGAGTGTTTCACTCATCTCTCAAGTGTTTAGGCTAAAATAATGTTCACTCATATTGAATTACATGCAAAGCCTACCATATGCTTGCCAATCGTCTACACTAGACCTCGTACTTGATATGTGTGACAAAAGATAAAAAAGGTCTTTATTTTGGTTGTAATGTGGGCTTAAGGTAAGGTGGGATACATTTGGATATAAGTGACTATTCATTGGACTAATCAAGTTACGTCTAACCCGACTACCCCTCAATACAATCACTCAACCTCACTCTTCAAATTTCAGCAAATCACCCCGCAAGTTGACTTCTTCACCTTCCCAAGTCCATACAACTTAAGTGCTTTTCAATTCTGTGGGTACCACATTTTTGGGACTACCCGAATGCTCTAAGCAATTTCACAATTTAAGCACTTTATTTTCTAGCTTCTCCTCTATAATACTAATAATAAAAACTTTTTTCTTTTTTTCCTCTTTTTTTTTTTTTCTTTTTCTTTTTTTTTTCTTTTTCTTTTTTTTTTCTAGGAGAGGCCATTCTTCGCTTTTCACCTATCACTTTTCTTTTATTCCCCTTATCTTTTGAAAATATCCCTATTTCCCATTCCTTCCCACAAATTGTTCACCCAAAATTCCTTCCAATTCTCCTCCCTCTAACTTGATTAATCCAATTAGGGCCAAAAGAATTAAATCAACAAGGTTTCGGCTGACATTGTTAGGTTATGAATAAATAAGGCTATAAGGCTCAATTGGGCTAACTAGGGACAATTTTTTCATTATGGGTCAAAGGCAATTTTCATGGTTCGAATAGATAGGCTTAAACAAAAATTTGCCTAAGATCATTTCCTACATCACAACATATACTTGACACATTCTTAGTAAAGACTCAAGGCAAGTTCTAGAGACTAGTACACATATTCAATCAAATTCACACCGAAAGAAAGTATATTACTCCGAAAATTGGAGTATAATTAGGCTCAAATTCTCACAAGGTAAATTTTGATTGAATATTCTCAGTTCAAGCTCAATTTCGTCTCAAAACACCTCTCATGCTCTATTATGTGCCATTTTTTCATCTAAACCATCTCATCATTAACTATTCATCATCCATCTTTCCCTATTATTCTCTTATTAGTTTTTTCACTTGTTACCTATTTCCGGGTTTTATTATTCTTATTACTCTTAAAAAAGCTGACACACTACTAAGACTCTAAACTCTAAACTCCTAAGACTCAACATGGAAACACTATGCAATCAAACTCGGGCTCACAGACCCAACAACACCGATAAATCAGATAACTGGGCTCACAGACCCGATAACATCAATCAAACAATAAAAATCAGCACAATGGGCACACGGACCCACAATCAGCGAACCTCGAACGCTCAATTAAAATGTAAATCAAAACTAGAAATATAGCTGCCAAGACGTCCCACGGTCTACCCCGTCCCCCAAACTTGGCTGAAAGCCAATGTTTGGAGGAAAAAACGTGGTACGCCTTGGTGCTAACTTACAAATCATTTCGACGACGGCGGTGTTTTGAAATCCTCCAAAATCGTGCACGTTGAGATCCTGACGCGGCCGTGTTGAAGGTTGTTGACACGGCCGTGTCACTTTTTTCCAAAATTGATGTTTCTGGATCGTTTTTGACGCGGCCGTGTCATTTGTGTGACACGGCCGAGTTGCATTCCAGTGTTGATTCGCGTTTGGAGAATGATTTTGACACGGCCGTGTTATAAGGCCGACACGGCCGTGTTACCATTGAACCAAAAATTGGTTTTCTGAGGCGTTTTTGACACGGCCGTGTTCCGTATATGACACGGCCGTGTTGCATTCCAGTGCTGAAAACACTTTCTAAGTGCTTTTTGACGCGGCCGTGTCCGTAATGCGACACGGCCGTGTTGCATCTTCTGCTCCTTTTAACGCGATTTTTCCGTCTTTTCGACCCCCTTTTCTTGCAACACTCGTCCATGTTGATTCCTAAAAACATAAAACACTAAAACACACGTAAAACATAAAATTAACGCAATAATAAAAAAAATAAACATAAAACAATAACCATCGGGTTGCCTCCCGACAAGCGCTTTGTTTTACGTCTTCAGCCGGACGTCCTTTTTCTATCAACCTTCTTCTAGCCACCCCGAGTTGGAAGTTTTCTGAACACTTAAAGAGCTATTTGGGGCACGAGGATTTTCTATAGCAGCTAGGGTAGTGTAAATAATGCTACAATTGTGCCTACCCCTTAGACCCGATTTATGTATTTTGAGTGTGATTATTTCGTTTTGAACCCGAAAAACCAACTC
Organism: Ajuga chamaepitys; assembly: GCA_958295605.1. Taxonomy (NCBI): domain Eukaryota; kingdom Viridiplantae; phylum Streptophyta; class Magnoliopsida; order Lamiales; family Lamiaceae; genus Ajuga; species Ajuga chamaepitys. The sequence continues at coordinate 30,015,316 of OY282496.1, read as the reverse complement.
CCCTTTAGGTACATCTATTAGTGCTTGGCTAGTCGCCAAGAAGGGTCTTCCTAAGATAAAAGGGAATTCATCACTCCCTTTCATGTCAACAACTAAGAAATCACTAGGGAATTCAAAATTTAGCACTTTTACCACTACATCCTCTGCTACTCCCAACGGCGTTAATGAAGATCCATCCGCCAATTTGATAGTAGTAAAGGACCGTTTAATTTCCCTTAATCCTAATTGTCTATACTGCTTAAGAGACATCAAATTTATGCTAGACCCTAAGTCACACATGACATTATGAAATTCATGACTACCAATTGAGCAAGAAATAGTAAAACTCCCTGGATCTTTTGCTTTTGTTGCTCTTCTTGGTTTCATGCTTGTGTTTGCGTTCTTCTTGGGCCTGCTCGGTCTCTTCTTTGTCGCCTCTTTTCCATCCTCCCACTCCTTTGTTTTCTCTTTAACTTCGATTCTCTCCTTTAGTGGTTCCTGTTTCACAACAACAACTCTAGATTGCTCTAAAGGATCAAGGTTAGCAAAGAACGAATTTTTAAAACAAAAATCAAAAGACTCATCAAGAATAGGAGATGAAGTTTTCTTATCTATGATTGTATTGACCTCCTCCTTCTCAATGTTTTTGACTTCCTCGCTTGATTCCTTCGCTTCTTGGTCCTTCAAGCTCTCTTCATGCTCATCTAGCTCCACAATATTGCAGTGCTCCTTCGGGTTAACCACTGTATCACTCGGGTATTGGCCTTGCTTGTGTTGAGCTCCTACTATCTTTATCAGCTGACTCATGTTTGATGTCAACTCTCCAATGCTAGCTTGAGTCTGCACCAACGTGTTCTCGAGCCTCTTGATGTCTGCCCCTTGCCCAGTGATATGCTTGTTTAGCTCCATGAATTTTCCATCCACTTTCTTCTCCAACTGAGCTAACTTTTCATCATACTTTTCGAATTGTGACATCGCGATTTCTTCTTGTGATGGCTTCTTACCGTCATGGATCATGCCATTTGTAACAGCAAATCCGGGTGGCGGATTAAGTGTATTTTGCACGTTCCCATATGAGGAGTTCTAATGATTCTGAGGGTACTGATTGTACCGAGGCTGATTGTTCTGGTAAAGTTTCGTTGATTCACAAATTTTACTTCTTCAACTTCTTCCGGACCCCCTGGCTGTTGTGCTAACGTTAGATTAGTTAGGAAATTCACCTGGCTCGTCAATGCTGTTACTTGTGCTGTGAGCTTTTCAATTGGCTCATTATTGACGGGCTCGCATTTTTGGACACTGGCTACCCTCCTTGGCATGTTTCTCTCATTCGACCATTGGTAGCTTGTTCTGGCCATCGCGTCCAGGATTGAGAATGCCATCCTCACTGACTTCTCCTTCAAACTTCCACCCGCAGCTGCATCCACTTGGTTTCTAGTCGGAGCAAGTAGACCATTGTAGAACTTGCATACTTGCTGCTTCTTGGTGAACCCATGTTGAGGGCAACTCCGGATAAGATCCCGGAATCGCTCCCAAGCCTCTCCGAATGGCTCTTGGTCCAGCTGTTTGAACTGATTAATTTGATTCTGCAAGTTGAGCATCTTGCTCGGTGGAAAGTACTTCAGTAAGAACGAAGTGCTCAACTCTTCCCAACTGATGATATCTTCCAAGGAATTGAACCATTGGAGGGCTCTATCCTTCAACGAGAAAGGAAACAATCGCAGCTTAACCTGCTCGTGTGGCACATGGTTTATTTTGATTGTGTCCGCCAATCTTCGGAACTTTATTAGGTGAGCATTCGGATCCTCCATTGCACTTCCTCCATACTGGTTCTGCTGCACTATGTTGATCAGTGCAGGCTTCAGCTCGAAACTATTTGCATTCAGAGGCGGAAGTTGTACTCCTCCTGACTGTTGATTAGGATTCGGCCTTAAACAGTCACTAATAGGTGTATTGTCTTCTTCTCCCGCATCTGACTCTATTGGAATCTGTCCGTGCTGTTGTGGCAACTGTTGCTGCTGTACAGGTATCTGCTGCTGTATAGTAGTGACGCGATCGTCCAATCGTGCTAAGGCTGTTAGCACTCTATTTAATACTTCATCATTCGGTTGCTGTGGTGGGTTCTCCATCTCAGCTGTGAAGTTTCTTCTCGTTCGGTGTCTATGAGCTGTCGCTTCAATTTCTGGATCGAAAGGAAGAAGGGTTTCTTTCCCTTTTGATCTGGTGTGCATACGAAGCCTGAAAACACCAAAAACAAGAACTACCGCGTAACACAAAAATTAAATAAATAAAAAAAAATAAAACGAAAATTAAAATTAAAAATACGAAAAAAATAAAATCTAGTCTAGTTTCCTCCTATTTTTCAAGATAAAAACTAAGCGCTAAATCCTATTCCCCGGCAACGGCGCCAAAAACTTGACACGTCGGTTTCTAACCTAGTGTTCCGCAAGTGTACGGATGTAGGTGTAGTAACGATTATCAAGGTCGATCCCACAAGGAATAGTTTTAGGTAGTTTGATACCCTAATACTCTAGGAATGTCCTAACTAAATACTAAGTTTTAAAGGTTGATTTTACTAATTAAACTACTCAATTAAATATAACTTCAAACTTAGGAAACACGAAAACTAACAATCAAAGAGAAAAGGTATCCTAGGGCTTCGATTTCAGGATATTATTTCAATGTGGAATATGATTAACCTATTAATTTACCAATTCTAATGTTTATTAGGCGGCACGACAATAATCTAATCCTTCTCTCGAAGCGATTAAACCGTTGATTAATTAAGCTAATTACCCTCTCGAGTCAATTAAACCTAATAACTCCCAAACGATCCTAAGCCACGGCCTACACAGTCATAGACAACTGCGCTCTATGTTCTAAGTCTGATAACAATTCCCTCCTCTCGAAGCGGAATTGTTAAACTAAATTACTAAATCTAGGTGATCAAGCTAAATTCAGTTTAAGCATAAACATAGAGATAAAACACATAAAGAACGGAATTAATAGATTAAATCATAAATCAAAACATTGTTATAAAAATCCCTACTTTCTAACCCTAGGACACGAATAGCTTAGCTACTCATGCCTAGCAATAATCCAATACAAAATCTTAATAAAAACATTGTAAAGAATTAAACTAGAAAAGAATAAATAAACCCGGATGACTCCGTCTCGATGATCTTCGTCTTCTTTGTCCTCCAAGATGATGTAATTTATGTTCTTGATGATTGATCCCCTTTTTCCTAGAGCTTGGGGTCCTTTTTATAGAGTTGGGCCGAATCTTGGGAAAGATAGGATCAAAATCCTATTAAAAATATGAAATCCTCGCATAAAAACCCTTCTGACACGGCCGTGTTGCTTTGCACAATTCACTTTCTGCTCAACATTTGACACGGCCGTGTTGCAGTTGTGACACGGCCGTGTTCCATTCCAGAACTAACAGCGCTTTGTGGACCACTTTTGACACGGCCGTGTTACAAGTCTGACGCGGCCGTGTCGGTTCTTGCCCGGTTTTGCTCCTGGACCGGTTCAGGCCGGTTCGGACCGGTTTGAACCGGTTCTTGGACGGTTTTCACTCCTTTGGGCCGGTTTTCACTCTATTTGACTTGTTTCTCCTTCGTACTTCATCCAAATGGCATAAAAATACCTAATTATCTTCAAAACAAGTCGAAACACGTCAAATGGCCCAAATATTATAAATATCAATAAGTGCTGGTCAAATATACACGTATATGCCATAAAATATGATCCTAAATCGACCTAAATACATGCATAAATAACGTGTTATCAGACATCGAAATAACACCACTCATTTTCCACTAAGATAGTGCAACTCAATAATTTCCGTCAACACTCCATAATACTCGACATAATCTGCTTCACTACCTATATCACTAATTACATAAACCCCACAATTTTGTGTCTTGCATCCTTCATCGATATCTTCGATACGAAATCTAAACCCATTGACAACATAACCATTGAAACATGTCACATGTTTAACAGGACCACGAGAGAGTGATTGTAAAGCATTAATGTTTTCATGCTGGTCATGCATATTCAGTCCCGATGCCTACAAATTAAATTTAGTGAATAAGTTAACATCATAATTCTAACTTAGCACAATAAGCTATCAAATCAGATTTACTCACCCTAATTTTAAACCAATTAGTAAAACCATTATTCCAATCCTTATCCGAAATCGTTGCCGCCTCAATGTGTTTCTCGGTGTATTCCCTGCATTAAACCAATAATTAGTAATTTATACATAGCAATAAGGATTATGGAAATTTCAAAAAATTATTTTTACCTGATAAAAGGTTGAACTTCTTCACAATTCTTTAACACATAGATTTGTGCTTGCATCCATTCATCATCATCGAGATTACGAGATCTCCCAGCTCCAAGTGGTCGTCCAGTTTGTGAAAACACGGATACTTCTTCGTCATCTTTTTAAAGGCCACCATCACGATTTCGATCAAGTGTATTAAACTTTGTTCTAATGCCTTTCAGGTATCTAGAGCAGAGAGTCATGCACTCTTTTGCCATATAGCCTTCTGCTATTGAGCCTTTCGGACGAGCCATGTTGCGAATAAGCTGCTTCAACTTGTACAACATTTGCTCAACAGGGTACATCCATCTAAAATAGACGGATCCACCGATTTGAGCCTCACTAGCTAAATGCACAGGTAAATGCACCATCACATCGAAAAATGAAGGGGGGAATACTTGCTCTAACTTACACAAAGTTATACGAATTGGAGATTCTAGTTGTTTCAGCTCATCTACCCTTAGTGTCTTTGCACATAGACTTGCAAAAAATAAAGACAACTCAATAAGAGGCTCACACACTGATTTAGGGAGGAGTCCACGTATCCCTAGGGGAAGTAGATGTTCAAGAATAACATGACAATCATGACTTTTTAATCCTGAAATTTTATGTTCTTTCATGTTTACACATTGAGAAATATTGGAAGAAAATCCGTCTGGAACTTTCAGCTGCTTCAGAAATAAACAGAACAAGTCTTTTTCCTTTTTCGACAATGTATATTTTGCAGCAGGTAACTCGAGCTTATCTCCCTTGCGAATCGGATGCAATTCTGGCCTAATCTTCATGGATTCTAAATCAAGGCGTGCTTGAACATTATCCTTGCTTTTCCCCTTCACATTCATAATTGTCCCAAGAATGTTATCACATATATTCTTCTCAATGTGCATCACATCTAAGTTATGCCGGAGTAAATTGGTACTCCAATATGGAAGTTCAAAAAATATGCTCTTCTTATTCCAATTATCACCTCTTTTATCATGTGATATTTTCACCTTTCTGCTACTATCTTTAGTTAACACAATTCCTTCAAGATCTTTCACTTGGTCAAGTATATCACTTCCGGAAAGCGGCACAGGTGCTGCCCTCAACTCTTTGGTCCCATCAAATGACCTCTTATCATTTCTCCATTTGTGATTGGTAGGAAGATAACGCCGATGACCCATATAGCATTGTTTCTTTCCATTGGTTAACCTGATCGAAAAAGTGTCCTTATTACAACAAGGACACACCAACTTACCCTTCGTACTCCACCCGGATAGATTTGCGTATGCCGGAAAATCATTAATAGTCCACAACAACGACGCATGCAATTTGAAATTCTGACAAGTTGAAGCATCAAATGTGTCGACGCCAACTTCCCATAATTCCTTCAGCTCTTCTATTAGAGGTCTAAGATAAACATCTATAGCATCTCCAGGACCATCAGGACCCGGTATGAGGGTTGAAAGAATAAAATTGGGTTCTTTCATGCATAGCCAGGGAGGTAAATTGTACGGAATGAGTATCACTGGCCAAATGCTATATGATGTTTTGGATTGATTAAAAGGTTGGAAACCATCACTAGCAAGGCCAAGTCTTACATTGCGGGGTTCTAATGAAAAATCTCTGTGAAGGTCATCAAAAGATTTCCACGCTAACGAATCAGCAGGATGCCTCATCACTCCATCATCCACCCTTAAATCATGATGCCATCTCATGTCGGAAGCAGTCTTTCTAGACATAAATAACCTCTGCAGCCTAGGCTTTAAAGGAAAATAACGCATAGTCTTCAATGGAATTTTTTTACCATTTTTTTTAATCTTAGTTTCCCCGCTCCTATAATCTTCTTTCCATCTCGAAACACCACAAATTCTACACTTGTCAGCCCTTACTTCTTCTTTCCAATACAACAAACAATTATTAACACATGCATCAATTTTATCATAAGAAAGCCCTAGGTCTTTGATGATCTTCTTTGCATCATAATAGGTTTCCGGCAAGGTTGAACCTGCTGGAAGTATATCTCTCAATGTCTTTAGTAACATATCAAATGATTCATTACTCCACCGACCGACACTCTTTATGTGTAATAAATTAACAACAGTAGACAGTTTAGACGTCTCACAACCTGGGTAAGCCGGCTGCTCAACATCCCTCAACAACCTAAAAAAGGCATTTGCTTCCTCATTTGGGTCCTCCCTATCCTCAGTCTGACTAGAAGAACCAATGTCTTTTTCACTCTTATTAAAACCACAATAACCAGGATAGAAATCTTGTAATATTTCATGAATCTCCTCTTCGCCTTCACTTTCTTCTAATTCTTCATCATCAGATTGAGGCTCACCACGTCTTTCACCATGGTGATACCAAAATCTATAATTTGGCATTATTCCATTTACATCTAGATGATTTTTAACCACCTCTCGAGACCTGTTATTAGTGTTTTTACATTTCACACATGGACACCGTATTTCATGAACTTCTCCCGTTTTTGAAAAAGCATATTCTAAGAATTTATCAACACCGGTTTTATATTGTTCATTCAAACGGTCATTGACAAGAGTCATCCATTTCTTGTTGGGCGCCATACTAGAAATCTAACAGACGGTTTAGACCAACGATACTAACCTAAAAATATGAAAATCAGATTTTAATTTGACATTAGAAAGCTAAACTCAATGTTACAAGCAAGAGTTAATAGACCAGCCCAAGAACAATATTATTCTAACGATAGATAATCGATTTTATCCCGACCTAAAATAATTAGAAATTAGATAAAGAATACACGTCAAGTAATGGAACTTAAGCATTATCTCATAGTAGAACATTTGTCTTACTTTGATTTCTATTTTATCAAGAATAATTATAAAAAAAAATTGTATGACCTGCTTTCTCCAATAAAAAAGATAAGAGCTTATAATAGGAAAAGCATATGTTTTAATTAATCAATTTAAATATTTTCCCAAATATAAGATTTCAAGTACCTAGTAAGTTCTAGTCCTTCATCCTTTTCTTTATATTGGTTGTTGCACACCAAATTGCTTCTCCAAAAAGCTGCCAAAAAAAATAAAAAATTATCAACCATAGAACTAGAGCAAGGAAATTAAATAATAACATCATAAAAATGATGGAGGCAAATACAAATTGGGGGATCTTGTGAATTTCACATGTTACTGACTCTTGTTTATTCCATTTATCTATTGTGTTTCTTAATTGAATATCAAGATGGGAGTTGCTGGAGCATGTTGTTGGGGTGCTACCTTATTATGGAATAACAAATAATAATGCACAACAAAGAGAACAAAGCATGCTACCTTATTATGGAATAACAAATCATAATGTATTAATACACAATCAAAGTTGTCCCAAACCAAATTCTAAGAATAAGGTTTCTGCCTTCTTAATTCTTATCAAACAAAAGCAATCACCATTACAAATTTAGCTTAATCAGGTTTTCCAAGTGGAGACAACTAATTAATTACATTTGAGCTTTATTAGAAAAATTAAAGAAACATATAAATTCACAAGATTTTGTATACTTGAATCTGCTGAATAAATTTTAGTGGAGACATAACAAATTGGGCTCCACAAGAATGGAGATAAGTCCACATCAGATTGCAAATTAAGTATTCTAGGTAGAAGTTCCAAACAATATCTAATATGATGAATCCGAAACAATCACTGGTGCTGACCGTATTGAAATGGTTTTTTCCTCGAGCTGCCACAAAGTATCTGAAATATGCACAATAATCATTGCTTAGCTGCTGTCCAGTAATTGGAAAAAGCTCAATCGAAAAAATAACATCATTTAAGCTAGAAATCAAAACTGTAGCAGTAACTTTGGAATCAAAACTATTAAAAAAAAAAAATTCGCAATTTATCGGGCCAGCCTGTCCCTCGACCCGCAAAAAAAAAAAGCCCGCTCGAGCCAAGCCAGTACACAATCAGCATCTTCATCGTGTAACATATCAATCTATTATTTAAGAAGGGATGTCATTGTTCAAGAAACTGGCACTACAGGACGACATTGGAAATTCACATTGAACCAAAGCCAAATAAAACATCAGTTTGATTCAGCTTTACTTTTGTACGTTTATTTAATTTTGGTTCAGTTTTGGCTGCCCAAACAGACTGAAAAACCAATTACAATTATATCTATTAATATGTTTACCTTTTTAATATAGTATTCTCACATTTATTATTTAACTTTTCATATTTCTTGTGAAAAAAACAATAAAAATGTAGAAGTTATGATTTTATTAATATTTCCCAACTCTTTCTTAAATAAAAAAACAATTGACCAAATAATACAACCAAAAAAACGAAATATATTCAGTTTCATGGGGGAACCGCTTAACTAAATTTGGTTTCAATTCATTAGTTATTGTCACAGAAAATTCATCTCAGATTCAATCGATTTGGTTTGACCACATATGCACCTGAAAGTGGTCTTTAACTCTTAAAGGGGTTAATTGAGTCCATAATTCCTGGATAAATATTTACCAATCAAGTAGGAAATCATATATGAGCAATTGGTCCCCCCATTTTTCCAGGCCCCCATTTTTCCAGCCCAGCCCAGTCAATGACACTACGAAAACTGATTTATATCTGAGTTAACAAAATACACCAGAAAGTTCAATCAAAGCCAGATGCCATGACTATAATCCAAAAAAAAAAAAAAAAAAATCATTTGTATTTGTATAAGCAAAGAATAAGGTTTGGTTGTGTTTCACCTCAGCACCACGTTCCACCAGAATATTTACAGATTGAACATTTGCAGCATATGAAATTCAATGCAGGGGCGTTCCACACACAGACTCAGCCTCTATATCAGCTCCTTTAATCAGCTATTGTTTTCACTAAAATATGAAAAGAGAGAACTTATATAAACAAAAAATTGGCAGATTTATAAAATGGGATATTTGAAATTCTTCATTGATAACACGTTATTTATGAATGTATTTAGGTCGATTTAGGATCATATTTTATATCATTTACGTGCATATTTGACCGGCATTTATTTATATTAATAATATTTGGATCATTTGACGTGTTTCGACTTATTTTAAGGTATTTTGAGCATTTTTCAGGCTACCGGACGAGGAAACAAGTTGGAAAAGAGTGAAAACCGGCCCAAAAGAGTGAAAACCGTCCAAGAACCGGTCCAAACCGGTCCGAACCGGCCTGAACCGGTCCAGTAGCAAAACGACGGAAGAACCGACACGGCCGCGTCAGACCTTCAACACGGCCGTGTCAAAAGTGGTCCACAAAGCGCTGTTAGTTCTGGAATGGAACACGGCCGTGTCACTTAAGCAACACGGCCGTGTCAAATTGTTGCTGGAAAAGTGAATTTTGCAAATCAACACGGCCGTGTCACTTAAGCAACACGGCCGTGTCAGAAGTGTTTTCCTGCGATAATTACCTAATTTTAATAGGATTTTGATCCTATCTTCCCCAAGATTCGTCCCCAACTCTATAAAAAGGACCCCAAGCTCTAGGAAAAAGAGATCAATCATCAGGAACATAAATTACATCATCTTGGAGGACAAAGAAGACGAAGATCATCGAGACGGAGTCATCCGGGTTTAATTGTTCTTTCTTAGTTTTAATTCTTACAATGTTTTTATTAGAATTTTGTAGTGGATTATTACTAGGCATGAGTAGCTAAGCTATTCGTGTCCTAGGGTTAGAAAGTAGGGATTTTTATAACAATGTTTTGATTTATGATTTAATCTATTAATTCCGTTCTTTATGTGTTTTATCTCTATGTTTGTGTTTAAAACTGAATTTAGCTTGATCACCTAGATTTAGTAATTTAGTTTAACAATTCCGCTTCGAGAGGAGGGAATTGTTATCAGACTTAGAACATAGAGCGCAGTTGTCTATGACTGTGTAGGCCGTGGCTTAGGATCGTTTGGGAGTTATTAGGTTTAATTGACTCGAGAGGGTAATTAGCTTAATTAATCAACGGTTTAATCGCTTCGAGAGAAGGATTAGATTATTGTCGTGCCGCCTAATAAACATTAGAATTGGTAAATTAATAGGTTAATCATATTCCACATTGAAATAATATCCTGAAATCGAAGCCCTAGGATACCTTTTCTCTTTGATTGTTAGTTTTCGTGTTTCCTAAGTTTGAAGTTATATTTAATTGAGTAGTTTAATTAGTAAAATCAACCTTTAAAACTTAGTATCTAGTTAGGACATTCCTAGAGTATTAGGGTATCAAACTACCTAAAACTATTCCTTGTGGGATCGACCTTGACAATAGTACTACACCTACATCCGTACACTTGCGGAACACTAGGTTAGAAACCGACGTGTCATTCATACCTGTTAACTGAAAAAGTCGTCGAAGCTTGACATGCACTCTCAGATAATGGAGGAAGACATACCAATTACAATATGCAGATATACACAAAGAGACGAAATTATAACAATAGATATACCGAGGGTTTTAAGAGAGAGAGAGCCCATCACAATGTTCAATCAGGGAACCATCTACACAGTATGACCAAAATCCAAATCCAAGGATGAAACTGATGCAGCGACACAAATTGTGTAAATCAAGACTAACTGAAAAGCTTTAAATTTTTACCTATTTTTTTCGTTAAAGAATCAACGAAGAAACATGAAATCCTCATATAATTATGGGTAGTTAATAAAGCTTCTTCCCATAAAAAGGCACACCCAAAGTCCAAGCAACCCCAAAAACTATACGCAAACATCGAATGCAAACTCACGAATACAGAAATTGATTAACAGGTAACACTCTTGACCTCAAATACAACTCTCACATTCAATTTAAATCCAACGCCTAATCAAGTAAACGACAGCCCAATCACCTAACTCAATCTAAATTACATAATATTCATTGCAGTAAGACTTTCAACTGATTTGAATGACAATAAAAGCGGCTAAAGCGATCACTAAAAGCAAATTAAACATCCTATGGTCGATAATAACACAAAGAAGACCAACTTTTCGACTAAAAAAAGTAAATCAAACAACTACAACAAGCAGATCCGCCAACAATGATCCACGACAGCAAATATTGAAAACCTATTTCAATTCGTCAAGGAAAGTAAATAACGATAACAAAACAATGCTTTTGTAAACTGTGATTATAAAAGCAGGTGGTGGATTATGATATTCCTCTCGCGAGTGCTCAACAGTTGAAGAGAGAGAGCGAGAGATGAATAATTTGGGGGTTTTCGGAGGTGAAAACGTGCGATTTGGATCTGTTTGGAGAAAACGATTCAGATATCACGGATTCTATGAAGAAGATTCAGAAAAACAAACACGACTCAAGGGTTTTAAGAGAGAGAGGGGGGGGGGGAGAGCAGGTAGTAGATAAAATTCAAGATAGGATGATCCAGAACATCTAAATCTGCAGCTGGCTCAAATGCATCAAAGCAATTCGTAATACATCGAACGAGAAAACATGTAAAACATATTGTCGTCACATAGCCAACCTCCAGTAGTTTCTTGCGCCGCCCTTTTGATTCCACGGGAGACCGTTGTAGCATTAAAAACAACCTTCCGCCGTAGAGAAGAAACCCCAAAGCTGCAAATAAAGAAACACCTGCAAAGATTTAGGATTGCATTCGAAAAGGGGATCAAATTATATCCGCTTCGCAACCCGAAATTGTAGAATGTTTTATTTAGGGGAATTGGCCGGTGAAAGGAGGAGAGGGAGAGAGAGAGAGAGAGAGAGAGAGAGAGAGAGAGAGAGAGAGAGAGAGAGAGAGAGAGAGAGAGAGAGAGAGAATTATACCTCTAAACTTGTGGTTGAACTGGCGATGGCGGCGAGTAACAGTCTGACGCAGATGCAGCAATGAAAGAGAGTTCCAGACGAAGGGTTTTAGAAAGAGAAAGTCGAATGTGAAGACAGAGAAGTAAATTCTTATCAATTTTGACTTTTGTTATTTTACTTGTTGTTCTCAGGGTTGAAAAATCGTCGATTTCTCGCGAAAATGGGTAAGGCGAGACGAGAAGCGGGGGTAAGACATTTTTGTCAGACTGTCACCGAGATCTCGCGATTTCTCGCGATATTCTCGTGAAAATCTCGGCGGCAAAAAGTCGCGGGCTGTGTCTTCATGTTTTGTCCTGTTTGCGGCGAGATTTTGGCGATTTCTCGCCAAAATCTCGCCAAATATTGTTTTTTTTTTTTATTTTTTTTATTTTTAATCTGTATAACCTTACTCAGCTTCAATTCTTCAAACTGCGACGAGTTGCAGCCGGTGTCGGTGGAGGAACAAGATGCCAGATTTGACCCCACAAATTTCACGCCGGAGATAGAAATGTCCTTCAGTTTGCTGGAGAAATGGCTGTTTAATGATGCAGCTGCGCAATGGCAAGTGGGAATTTCATGGACGTGGCCTTGGATGAAATTGTTGACTGGTTTTAAAAGAAAATAGAAGGAAATGGGCTTTTAGGGTTTTGTAATTTTGTGGCCCATTTGGGCTGTGAGTCCCGCAGACACCCTGTAAAGAGGCCCAATTCAGGGAAATGGGTTGTAAAGAGGGGTCTAATTATTTGGGGTAAGAAAGTGTGGGTAATTATTACATTGTGGAGTCTATAGCTCGGTATAAATGTATGCAAGGCTCTTATAGTTTGAAGAAGATGGTAACTGAAGTAGGTCTCTTATAAGTGTCTTTTAGCTTTTTTTGGAAAAAATAAGGGTTCGTATTTAATTGGTATTTTTTGTGGAATGAGGACATAATTAACTAAATTAAGTATTAGAATTTAACTAGGTTTATGACAATATAACAAAAATCGTGATAAATTAACTGTTTTAATACATTTTTCGGCGTTTTTTAAAAAATTGCACCGATATTTCGATATTAATCGATATCTCACCGATATCTCCGTAAATTGAAAGACCGATATCTCCGTAAAAATCGATATTTTCGTCCTTGGCTGTTCTTTTAGTAAAACATCACGAGAATTTTTTGGAAGTGGTGGGAAAAAATGGCGCCTAAATTTTTACCAAGTATTAGTGACGGGAGCTTTTTTTTTTTTTTTTTTTTTTTAATTCAGATTTTGTCACCAAAAATTAACTTTTAGTGAGAGTATTTTTTTACTCTCACAAAAGCTAAGTATATAGGACATTTAGTGAGAGTTTTTTCTTACTCTCACTATTTTTTTCTCACCAAAAGTAAGTTTTCTTGTAGTGTTCTGCTTTAAACTTTGTTAAACTACTTTTTCAAACTATGTGATCTCTATTTAAAAGTTATGATTAACTATCTTGAAGTAATTATGAGCTTCCACTTGTTTTGAGATTGTGTCAACGTAACTTACAAACATGTTTTGAGTATTTATTATTTCGAGTAAAAAAACAATTTTTCATCAATTAATGTTTAAGGATTTTTATAGATTTTAGTGATGTTGCCCATTTTTCTAATAAATATAAGTTTCATTGAGATGGGGACGTCACACTAAGATTAAACAATTGAATTTGTACCTTCCTGAACTATGATTCTTTAAAATAAAAAGTTGTATCTTTGTAAACCGTGACTTTTCTTGGGAAAGAGGGAGTTATGAATTAGTTTAAGCATTAGTGGACACATCGTATCTTAAGATTTTTATACTTTTTTAATAGTAAAAAACCTGATAGAGGTGTGATTTGATCCCTGACCAGGAGTGTGATGCTCATCCAATTGGGTTACAATAAATTTTCATTTACATTTTATTTAGTTACAAACTATTTTTTTAAATTTTTTTTTCTCCTAATCTAAGAAACAAAGAAAAAACCCTCCCCTCCCCCCACGGTGACTCGAAACCAGGACCAAAGGCCTAGGTAGTAGATGCTCTGCCACTTGAGCTATTCTAACTTCGTCTACAAACTATTCGCAGCTCACTAAATCCCCCTTTAAATGTCAACTTCATTCTTGATGGAAGATATATCAAATTAATTCTTATTTCACGATCTTCAATTATAATTCAAATCCATTTTTAGTCTTATATATTAGGGTTTGTCTAGAAAAAATCTTGTATATTCAGAAATTTCAGTTTTAGTCCACATTGTTTTGAAAATTTTAAATTTAAGGATACTAGACACTGTCGGCCAGTAATTGTACCGAAATCTGTTACGTGCACTGCATATGACCTACTATCCAGCTGTAGATGCCAAGTAAAATTAAATCAACACAAATAATAATAATAATAATAATAATAATAATAATAATAATAATAATAATAATAATAATAATAATAATAATAATAACAATAATAACAATAATAATAATAATAATACTACAAACCTAAATCCACATCGGTATTGGACTTCAAAGATAAATAACTCGCCATTTCAGGGTGTTGATTTACTTACTTGGCATGTACAGTTGTAATCATAACTGTCACGTTAACTATTTGACCGAAAATCCTCAATAAATTAGGTCACATGCGGCACACATGACAAATTTCGGCACAATTAATGGTCGTCGGTGTCTAGTGTCCATAATTGGACATGTTTTAAAACACTGTAGACTAAAATTGAGATTTCGAAACATGAATGATTTTCCTACACAAGCCCCAACATACAGAATTAAAAAATAGAATCTGCCCATTGCATGTATAAATAAATAATAAATTTTAAATATAAATTATTTTTAGGTTAAATGTCACACATTTAGATATTTAAAAAAGGCGGTGACTATTCGCAGCCTACAAAATTTCTTAACGCAGCCCAGCAATTTAATAAATTAAAATGTTATTGTAAAATGACTAGAACATCCTTAATGGTAATAAAATCTAAATAATTTAAAATATTAAATACGTAAATTTTGAAAATATAAAACTAAAAAGTTTAGTTGTTCCAAAAGATAGTTGTGAGAGAGCTATGGGCCGCTGGAGTCGGCGGTTTGAGGAAATCAATGTCTGCAAAAATGAGCAGAAGACTTCAACAGGAATCTAGTAGATCTCTCTCTCCCTCTATTGAATATTTTCAGTGAATCTGGAACAAATGAAGTATATAAGTTTTGTGCTTCCGTAGAGCACCGAGAAATAATTTGGAGTTAGAAGAGCCTGCAACCAGGGACGGATTTGGGGGGGGGGGGCAGGGGGCGACGTCGGCCCCCTTGGACTTCAATTTTTTTTTTTTTACATGTAATTTTATCTGATAATTTTCATTAATACTCTTAATTTATAAGAGTTTGTCCCCCTTACTCTATTAAACTTTCCTCCCTTGATTAAAAAATTCCGTCCCTACACTATATAACATAGTTATAAAAATACTCCCCCCCTACAACGAGTTCCTAGATCTGTCCCTGCTTGCAAAAGCCGCCATTAAACTTGCTTAAAAGCCATGGAGTAACACCAGTATGCATTGATAGATAGCTAATTAGTGGTCTAGCTTTCTAGATGCAATAATAGGGGTTTTCAAATCAAAATCGAGATTTAAGTTCCTCTTTCTTCTCCTTCCTCATGTCCCTTCTTTTCTTTCTTCACTTTTTTCAGATGACCGCTGAGGCGCTGACCCTTCTTTTCTTTCTTTTTCTTTCTTTTTTTAATGTTATATTATTTTATTTATAGTATTTTAATTTAATAAAGAAATTAAAGGGTATAACTGATAGTAAGTGGGCTATATTAAGAATTTTAGATTGATATTCAAATAAAAGTGAGCTAAATTGAGAAGTGGATAGCATTAAGAATTTTTGTGGGCTGTGAATAATTTCTGCCTTTAAAAAACCCCTTAAAAATGTGAGAGTATTGAGAAAAAATAGTTTTTAATCTACTTTAACAAATTTTTATTGTACAAAGATTGAGTTTTTAGAATCATTTTGTTTTTATGAAAAAGTAGTACTATAACACAAATTTGTTAGACTTACATTATCGCCCAATCGCATAAATAATTATTTTAATAAAAAATATGGGGTGTTTGATGGACAACAAATATCAATTCACTTTTTATGAAATTATATTTAAGACTCATATTGCTTACATAAAAAATAAATGTAGAAATCTATTTAATTTTAATATAAAAGACGTAGTATTTACATTATGACTAGGTATATTTTATAATGCTTTATAACAATATTAGAACTTAATCACAAAATAATTAATGTAATAAAAAAATCTATCACATGTATTGTACGGGGCGGATGTCTAGTTTCTTAACACAAATCAATAATTTCAGTTATCAAATATGAATTATTAAAAAATTGAAATACCCTTAGTAATAATCGTAAATAAGAAAAAAATAGAGAAGAAAAAGTGAAACCCGCCTCCCCATTCCAAAATATGTAATGCCTTTCCCCTCCCTCCCAACCCTGCTCAATGTAATGATGTTGCACCAGCAGCCTACTTCAAATCATTTAATATTATTTTTGACAAAATAATTTCTTATTATATGCAATCTGCCATTTTGTACGCCCGGAAAATTCCGCCTATTTATTTTATCAATTTGTGTGATTTTATTTTCAATCATCATTTATTTTATTTATAAGCCAACCCATTTCATGTGATTAATAATTTATATTTGGGCTGTCTAGCCCAAATATATAATTAATGGGCCATCAATTTTTTAGTTATATTTTTAAGTCCGCATTTTAAGCTCCATTTGCTTAAACAGATTTTCTACTCATCATCACATACATCTGTATTATCAGCCCAAAGTATAGGCCCAACCACTAGTTTGACTCAGTTTGAGCCCAAAGAATTAAGGATATTACCGTAGATGGAGATATATCATATCAGTTACATGAATTTTCTTAGTGGGTGTAAGGTGTGAGAACGTGGGTGAAAGGTGGGAGTAGTGGAGTGGTGAAAACTGGAAGCTGTAACCATACGTATTTACTTCTTATAAATACAAGAATCTTTTATTTCTCTTTTACTGTCTACTGCAAAGAAGCAAAGAAGGTAAGGAATTCTTCAAATTCTGGTTATTGAATTTCTTAAGCCAACTCGCCTTACCCAAAACTTTTCCGGCAAATTCCGCCGGCAAATTCGACCCCAATCCTTGAACCCAATTTCGACCCACCACCGCCACTTATCCAACCGACTACGATACTTTTCCGCAGTCTCCGGCCGCCGTCGATAAAGAGAAGAGAAAATAGAATTCTAAAGGTGTAGCTGTGCATTTGACGAAGAGGAGGAAAATGGACAATGGCGGTGGAGGGCGTGTAACAGTCCGTATGGAAAGGTGGAGGACGTGTATCAGTCCGTATGGAAAGGTCGAGGGCGTGTATCAGTCCGTATGGAAAGGAGGAGGGAGACTATCTAAATTCCAAATTCCATCTTTCTGTTTCCAGCCCACATACTCATCTAAACCCAACTTTCAACTCGTTATCTTCAAATTGGGCCAATATTTTTTTTTAGCAAGCCCACTGCTTCCAAAAAGAAAATCACAACATTCAATATATATTCATGTTTCCTCAACCATACCATTTGTAGCCTTTTCTCACAATCTGATGATGATGTTATTATTATATTATTATTTTCAATCTTTCTTTAATTCTCATTTCCTTACTTACGTTTTCTTGTTGAGATGAGTTATATACTCATTATTAAAATATTTGAGATGAGTTATATACTCATTATTAAAATATTCCTCCTTTTTCATTAATTGTAGAATTTGAGAAGCGTGAGTACGGGCCTAGGACTTTGGACTAATTCAAGCATTTGCATATCACACATCACACTTTTCCAGGTGGAGGTTTATTGTTTATTGCTTTAATTATTTTTACTTGACTGTATACATGTGCACTTATTCTTCAAGTTGTTACTTGCCAATACAAGTGACTATTCAATTTGCTACTTGTCAATACAAGTTTAGCTCATTGTCATTATGCTACTTACCAATACAAGTTTAGCTCATTACCATTATGCTACTTGC
This sequence comes from Ajuga chamaepitys, assembly GCA_958295605.1. Taxonomy (NCBI): domain Eukaryota; kingdom Viridiplantae; phylum Streptophyta; class Magnoliopsida; order Lamiales; family Lamiaceae; genus Ajuga; species Ajuga chamaepitys. The sequence goes on along the minus strand of OY282496.1, from coordinate 29,997,191 downwards.
CAATACATGTTAGCTCTATGTGTCTTGCCAATACAAGCGCATCATTATGATAATTGTTACATTGTATGCCTCTTTGTATTTATAATTAATGTGATAAACTGTGACTCCCACGAGCTGAAGGAAGCTCACCCCAACCCATTATTGAACCTCAGGTAGAAATGGAATGAGCAATGGAAGCAGAGGTGGAGCCAAAAAGCATATTGTGGTATAAAGTTATAAATTATTTTTATTTGGACTTAATAATTAAATGTGTGCAAAATGGTGTTTATGATTTAGGATTTACATTATTTCAAAAGTATGGTGAAATTTTGGACTTGTAGTATGTGGTAGTTGAGATCTTATGAAATTATGGTATGCTAGGAGTTTAAGGTGATTTATACAGTTCATAATTATGATTGAGTACTTGATAAAATTATTATGGTGAATTGATGTGTTAGAGTCATAATTGAGAAATATTTTAATAAGTTTTTACATTTTCTAGACACTTAACAAATTATCAGTGATTTATACTAGAATGTCAATTTGATTGAAGGAATGTTTAAGATGTGCATGGTTTGAACAAATTATATTTTCCGCTGCCAATTACTTAATACTATCATCAAAATTCTTAAAGTATTTAAAATATTTCGTATATTTTCAATATTGATTTTAATATACTTTATTTTGTAAAATATTGTGACTTTATATATGATTATGTTAAATTACTATTTTCGTAATGGCTTGATTTTAAAATATAGTATTTAATTAAATAAATTAAATATTATGGCTTGATTTTGGGGTTTATAATTACTTAAAAATAGTCCAGAAAATCGGGCTGTTACAGTATGTATTTCTTATATCGTCTATGTTCCTTCTATTCAACCATCCCCTTTTTTCTTTTTTTTTCTTCACATTTTTTTTTCTTTGATTTTGCTATTTGTTTTTAGATCAATTTAATTTAATAATAAGAGTAAGATTGGAATTAAATGGACCATATTGAGAAAGTTAAATGTACTTTTTAAAATAAAAGTGGGTTGTACTAAAAAATGGTCTACTTTAGAAAATTTAAAGGGCGATGAATAATCCGCTCGTTTTATTTATTATTATGAAGTAATTATATTACTATTAGGACCCTAGATTTGAAAAACTAGGACAAAAAGATGTCTCATTATTATTTTAGATAGTTAATCTGATATAGCATTAGTTTTTATTTGCAAACGTGCCTGTTTCCAAGTATTTTCAAAATAAACGAATTTTAATTCCGTATAATTATTGTTTCTCCTCACGCTTCTACCTACATTAGTTAGTAATTATTACTCAAATTACTCTGATTGAGTATTTGTTGTTTAAATTTAGTTTGAGTAACTTGAAACTTGAAGGCAATGTATGTGGAACCAGGCCGGATCGGTCAGTTCAATCGTAATTGATTATTGGTCTGGCCCGGTAGAGTACAAAACCAAAAATGATGTTAAATCGGTCAAAATTGGTCAGAACCAGATCAGATGAACCCGAAAAACCATTTCCTACTTTAAAATTTCTAAAATTATTTTTGAAAGTAATAATCATATAATAATAAGTATTTTGTTTAGTCTCATATCTTTGTTTACTACAAATAAATATTTTCTAGTCCTTTAAATATTTATTTTATTTTTCAAATACATGAAATATTATGTATTACAAAAATATATTATAATATAATTTTAAAATTCATTTACGATCGAATAAACAATTGAATCGAACTGAGTAATTAAATCATGAATCTATAGCATACGACCGATTCACTCTCCAGTCAGAGTCCACTTAACTTTTGTTTTTGCTGGTATTTTTCCATTTTCTTTGGATAATAGCCACATTGACTTAGACAAGCTGACATTGGAATACCCAATCTCGGGCTCAATTTTGATACTATGACCCAAAGCTCATTCAGCCCCTGCATGAACTTGAGAAGGCCAGGTATTTTGATGATTGAGGAGGCAGCCCACCGCTACAAGAAAATAATTAATTGGCTAGGAAAAATTTGGTAGGCAATCATCCTCATTTTGTAGGCAATTATATTTGTCTACGGAATACCAATGAAAAATAATCGTAGGCACTTTGCTCATAGGTGATTTGTTTGCCTACGGAAATGTAATCCGTAGGTGATTACCCATCAATTTTCCATTGCAAATCCGTAGGCAATTTGGTTATCAAATTAAATAAAAATCTGTAGGTAAAATATCAACTTCAAAATATTTCGTAGGTGATTCCGTAGGCAAATTTCGCAATGGAAATTTCTGTAGGCAAAACTTTTATTAAAAAAATTTAATTAATAAATCTATTTTTTGTTATTTACCTACGGAACCAATTCTGTAGCAAATTTAAAAAATCGTAAGAACATGTTCCTAGGAAATTCTGTAGGTAATTTCTCATATATATATATATAATATCTGTAATCAATCAAATACCAATTAATTATATTTGATAAACATTAAAATAGTTCCATAAATTGTAGAACAACATATATAATGGATAACCATTCATATAAACAGTAATCCCCAGCGTAGTAGAGTATTCGTATTCCTAATAAAAGGGAATATCTGTACAAAATATATCCACCAATCACAAAAGAAACAGTAACCTCCAAAGTAGCAGACTATTCCTACATGTTAGGAACTAGAACAAAATATATATGCAACAACCATAAGGTATGCCTACAATCACAAAATATGTCTGCATCTCTTTGGTGTTCAAAAATAAATCTGTAGACGCAGTTGAAATGTAACTTCAGTATAGCAAAACATCTTGGTGGAACATGAATGCAAAACCTGTGAAATAAAAATATTTTTTGTTACAATATCATCAAATCATTTGTTTACGATATCTTATGAATCAATATTATATTAGATAAAAGAGTCAGAGCAAAATTATATCAATTGATCTAAGGAGAATAACAAAAATATAGAAAAATAAGGAAAAAGATAGCAATTTTTAATAAGTTTATTTGCTAACAGTTTTGGTTCAATGGAGATGAAGATAAACACAACAAATTTTCTTCCTTTCTTAACATTAAATAAAAATAAGTAAACATATAGAGCATTACTTGTTTGTCCTCTCAATCTGAGGTAAGCTATTTTGCATTCACCAAAGCTTCTAGAGTTAATATGCTTTCCTTTTTCTAGTGTGAACCTCATTAGTTGAAGTTCAGTATGACTCTGATTGTATTTTTAATGTGTTATTCATACTAAAGCTTCTTTTTCCTATTTGATAATTAGTTTATCCACAAATTGTAAAGTATTTCTATAGTACAAGCGTTTGAAACCCCACTATCTAGCAGCCAAGTTGGGATGTCCAATATTTAACAGCTATACAGGTAATTCATCTGGCTAGCTACTCAAACCTCTTGACTTTTGATAATTTTGAATTAATAAAGATGATGTAATTTAGTTTAACAAAAGTGCCTCTTGTATTGTAGCAAACAAAAATAATGGTAATAACAAGAAACAGAGCAACAAAATCATCAATAGCTCTACAACAATTACCTTACTTCCAGCTCCGAAAGTCACGAGGCTCCAATCATTGCGCGTATACGCTCATCAACTTGACGCTGCAATTCTTTAGCAAAGTGTTGCTGCATGTCCTCAAAAATCATTCTTCGTTGAATCTCATGTTGCTCCCGCATGTCCTCGATAAGCTGATCCTGGTGATCAAGTCGACGTTTCAGCTCACGAATAGTCTGTTGAGCCTCAAGTCCTTGAGTAGCAGATGAAGACTTATCCTTTTTGTAATATTCACAAGCTAAGGAGCCAAGCCCAAATATGACCATTTTAGCATTCATTCCACCGGCAGAGTCATAATACAATTTTTCTTCATCAATCTCTTCATTATTTTGTATCATTTGCACCATGTTCTCCTCAATAGTATCCTTGATACCATTTGCAAGATAAGAGAGTTATCAATCTGAATACATATATAATATGTAAAAACAATTATAAATTTAAAAATTTAAATCACTTGGGTAACTTACAGTGACTTTCTTGGATTTCTCATTGATAAAAGTTTTGCCATCACCTTTCCTTGTATGAGTTTTAACGTACACCTCTCGTGGAAAAGCCTTTCGTCCCAATACTACAGCCTGCACAACATATACAAATCAATGCATAAAATCAGTAGTGACATCTAGCAAAATATGATAAAGATTCGGAGACACCACATTCAATGTAACAACATCATTCCACGGGACACAGAGGCCGCCACTATACGCTTTCCTCTGGCCCGTGTAATCAACAGTAAAAGGTTAAGAAAAACTAAACGATCGAGAATTCCTCCTGGTCATCTGTTCTGACATAGATGTTGTTTCTATAAAAAAAAAAATTAATATTAGGACTTTCCTCTCTTAGCATCTTATAATGCAGGAACTTTCGCCCGGTTCCCAAGTCCGTGACAGTTCTAACTTAAGAGAATCATTGCTCTAGGCGGTGCCTCAGATCGACAACCGTCTTCTCATGAGTTCGTGTTCCATCTGTCTGCATCGCAGTTAACTTTTGTCTCCCCTACCCGTATCATCTAGCAGGTTAACCACAATAGCAATCTTTGGTTTCCCTCTTTCAAATGGAGCCAAAGTAGTTGTACACGACTCCCTCGCATCTATTTTCTCAATTTTTACGGTTCAAAGCTTATGGATTGGTTTTACTGGGTTGGCAGATTGGGTTTGGTTATTGGAAGATAAAATCTCCTGGAGTAGGTGGGTTGGTACCATTTCATTGGAAGAGCTAAGCTTGGAGTATTGGTCATATGAGTGTACAGGTCTGGCTATATTTTATTTCGAACTGTTGTCAGGTTCTATGGTAGTATTTCCGTGAGGTAAGTTGGGATATAAGTTTTTCGTTGGGGTGGGATAAGAGGTGCTATGATTGGTAGGGGTGGGATTGTGTGTTTCAATTTGTATGGTAGGGGAGTGAAAGAGGGTGGGTTCGTGGGGGTTTCTCATTTGATATTTCAGCATGTTTGGGAGGTTTTAGGTTAGCTTGTATGGGTAGGGGTGGTATATATGTGGGTTTGTATATTGCTCAAGTAGTATGAGGTAAGTTATTTATTACCTGGTTTTTAGCTTGGCCTTCATTTAAGGCCCGCTTGGTTGCAAATCATCAATGACAATGGTAATGGGAATGAATGAGGGTTAATCATATTAAGGAATGAAATGGGAGAATTGTTAATAAAAGAGGTAATGATTAACTTATTTATTATATACCAAGCACCATAAATGAAAATTAAGTCCTCATTCATTCTCATTTCTTGCCCCTAAAGCCAACCGAGTGGGCCCTTAATGTTTTATCATCCAATGCATGTGAGCTCTCACCATGCAACACGTTACTTCTGGCTGTCAAATGTGGTTGTACATATTTGTGCATCAACTGATTATTTTCCTTAGCTTCCATAGCGTCTCGAGCTCCACATTTCAACTATAAAAGATTCTCTGCCAAGTCATCAACAATCTCATTTTTCTGCTCCACCACATTTGTTTCGACCTTAGGCTTTGATATTTTTTCACTAATACTGTCTTGGAATCGATTGAACAACAGTTTTCGCACTCCTAGATTATTTGGTTTCACTTCTTGTTGAACTACCACCTTCGCCACTTTGGTTGCAGTTACTTTTATAGTTCCGCCGAATGGCAGTTCATCCTCCCAGAGTGTAAAAAATTCCTCATGATTGTCAATCAAATCACATTCTTTCCTGATATGTCCTAGGCAACCGCAGATATAGCAGAAATTTGGAACCCTATCGTACTTACAATTAACCCACACCTCAGACGATTTCATTGCAACCTTCGTTCCTGACTCAATGGTTTAGAGATGTCAAGCTTCACTTTGACACGGACACTCCTTCCCACCCCTTCGAGTGTCGATCTATCAATGTCCAGGAATCCTCCCAGCCTATTTCCAATCACCTTTACTATTAGTTCATTCAGAGCTCGGACAAGCATATCATATAATTGAACCCATAATGGCATTCGATCAAAAACAACATCAGAAGGATGCTAATCTAATCTTAATTCTTTCAAAATGAACATATTTTTTTCTGAAGTGCCACGGCTCATGCGCAAGAACATCAATAACATCTCGTCCATGGTCAAATTGGAAAAGAGAATAAATTAGTTTCAATCCCTACCGCTGTCATCCCTCGTTTTGGATTCCATGTCTTCCGCATTTGTTCCAGAACCCCAAATGAGTTGAAAGGCTTCTATGTCCATACCTTTACAATTAAGCAAAGAGATCATCTCTCACTACTCCGTTCCTGAACCCCCCTCCACCGCAATCGGTGGTTCCTCTTCCCTATCCAACGCCTTATTCAAGTCTTTTGACATTGATCAAATATATAGCTTTGATCTACAAAACACAAAAGGAAACACAGGAACAAAAGAAATTTATTACAACCCTAATAAGATTTGCAGATATAATTATAACCTTCACAAATACCAAACGAATGAAGAAACCCTAGAAGAAGAATTAAAAAAACCAGAGGTACAGTGAAGAAAGAAAACAAATGAAGATACCGATGAATAGATCCCATCTCCGTGTGAATCAGGAACCCATGTTTATCACCGATCAACGCTCGGACGTGATAAATCCCACTACGTGAATGGACGATAAACCCTGTCGGCTATTATAGAATCTGTTAGGAAGGAATATTTGCCTCAAGATAACTCTTGTATTGAGATGGTAAATATAGAGTAGAAGAGATCCTAAATACAAGGAAAATAAATAACTACAGAGATTATACAAGATATGATAGAATCAATTATTGATATCACTAATACCCCTCGCAAGCGGAGCGTGGGATTCAGATCAACGCGCAGCTTGGACCGGAACATTTCAAAAAGCGGAAGTGGCAGACTTTTTGTAAATATATCGGCAATTTGAAGAGAAGAAGGCACGGAGCGAGTGGACAAACGACCACTTTCAACAAGCTCACTCACAAAGTGGCAGTCGATGTCGATGTGCTTAGCCCGTTTGTGCGAGATGGGATTCTGTGTGAGGAAAAGTGCACTCTTGTTGTCACTGAGCAGAACTGGAGGTGACGAGGGGAGTGCACGAAGATCTCGAAGCACATTGTAGACCCAAATCAGTTCAGCTGACGTGTTTGCTAAGGCACGGTATTCGGATTCGCAGCATGATCGAGATATGGTTGGTTGTTTCTTGGCGCTCCAAGAGATGAGATTGGGACCAAGGTAGATGGCATATCCATATGTGGAGTGTCTAGTATCCAAACATCGTGCCCAGTCGGCATCGGAATAACGAAGAAGAGATGAATCACCTGGAGAGAATGATAACCCGAAGCCAAGAGTTCCTTTGACATAGCGAAGGATACGTTTTACTGCCTGGAAATGATCAATAGCGGGGTTTTGCTGAAACTGGCTGACAGTGTTCACCAAATAAGCAATATCAGGGCGAGTAATGGTCAAATATTGTAAGGCACCAACCAAGGATCGATAAAGTGTAGGATCCGAGAACTCAGGTTCTGCAGAAGTGAGCGAAGCACCTGGAGCAAGAGGTGTAGAAACTGGTTTGGAGTCTAGGAGATCGGCACGGGCCAGGATGTCACGAGCATACTTTGACTGGCTGAAGAAAAGACCAATCGAGGGATAAGAAACTTCCAAGCCAAGAAAATAACCAAGACGGCCAAGATCTGTAATAGCGAACTCCTTGCGTAGACGAGACAACAGGGCAGTGAGAGAGGAAGCATTGTTGCTAGTTACAATGATGTCATCTACATAGACAAGCAGATAAATAAGAACCTCGCCTTGGCAGAAAACAAATAGAGATGTGTCGGCATTGCTACAGAAAAACCGAGCTGAAGAAGAAAGGCGCGAAAGCGCTGATACCAGGCTAGTGGAGCCTGACGGAGACCATATAACGCCCTTTTAAGACGACAAAGATGATCATAGCGTCAAGGATCAACATAACCCAGAGGTTGTGACATGTAAACTGGTTTTGTAAGAAAGCCATTGAGAAAAGCGTTCTTAACATCAAGTTTATGCAATGGCCAGGAATGCATAACAGCAAGAGATAAGATAATCCGAACCGTGGAGGTCTTCACCAGCGGACTGAAAGTGTGAGTGAAGTCGAACCCAGGAATTTGGCTGAAACCCTGTGCGACTAGACCGGCTTTGTATCGATCGACCGACCCATCCGCAAGGAGTTTAGTGCGGTAAACCCACTTAGAGCCTACGATGTTCGTGTTTGGTGGCCGAGGAACGAGATCCCATGTCTGATTTCGACGAAGAGCGTCCATTTCTTCATTCATGGCTTGAACCCAATGGGAGTGCTTGAGAGCAGATCGGATTCCTTTGGGTTCAGAGACGGCAGTGAGAGCTGAGTATAGGCGATGGCTTTCAACAAGTGTAATATCGGCAGGATAACGAGGTTTGAAGATACCCGACTGTGCCCGAGTGCGCATGGGGTGAGTGCGCATAAGAGGAGGGTCGGCAGGTGGCTGCGGCGGCATCGGAGCAGGAGCCTCAACGGACGGGTTAGCAGATGATGGCGGTGACCCGGCAGGAATCGAGTCTGGCGATGGTGCTGCATGTGGTAGATCGGGTGGTTGTTGATTGATATCATCTGGACATAAAATACCAGAGGGGGCCAAGACGTGTGATCAGGCCCACTGTCAAGTTCCACCGATTCAGAAGCATCAAGAAAGTCAGAGATGGTGAGAGAAGAGCTCGCCCGAGAGTTAGTAGAAGCGGCAAAGGGGAAGCAATGTTCATCGAATTTGGCATGTCGGGAAATGTAAACTCACTTGGTGGAAGGGTCCAGACACCAAAAGCCTTTATGAGATGTGCTATAGCCCAGAAAAACACACGGTAGACTGCGCGGCTCAAATTTTGTCTTTGCATAATCACGCAAACATGGAAAGACCTTGCACCCGAAAACATGAAAACAATCATAGGCAGGAGATCGACTAAAAATAACATCGAATGGTGACTTTTTGCCAAGAACATCAGTGGGGAGCCTGTTAATCGTATAGACAGCTGTACTAAAAGCTTCGACCCAGTAAGAGAGAGGAACCGACGAGTGGAACAGTAGAGCAAGCCCCATTTCTGTTATATGGCGGTGCTTTCGCTCAGCGCGGCCGTTCTGCGCTAGGGTGTATGGGCAAGAGATGAGATGTCGATGCCACAAGATAGGAAGTGTCGTTTTAAGCGATTATTTGTGAATTCGGTTCCTCCGTCACTTTAAAATTGCTTTATTTTGTGAGAGAATTGATTCTCAACATATTTTTTAAAATGCATAAAGACATCCACAAAATCAGATTTCGCATGCAAAGGGTAGAACCAACAAAAACGAGAGTAATCATCTATGAAAATGGCATAGTAGCGAAAACCAGACACAGATGCAACAGGCGCAAGACCCCAGAGATCACAATGAATTAAATCCAAAATATTTGAAGCACGTTTAGCATTCACAACATAAGGTAATCGAGTGCTCTTGGCTAATTGACAGGACGTGCAAACTTTAGGTGAAGGAAGTACAGAAGTGACAGATAATAAACCATAGTTTCGCAATAAAGAAATAACGGAAGGGGCAACATGCCCAAGTCTAAAATGCCATAAAAAATATGAAGCTTGCAAATTTTTATTCTTTAGTACTGCATCGAAGGCGTGTGCAGTGGAGTCCAACAAATAGAGTCCCCGATCACGAGTTCCTATTGCGAGAACCTTGCCTGTATCCCGATTTTGAATATGAAACTTCGAGTCAGTAAAAACCACTTGAACGGGAAAATCACGAGTTAACTGGCTTACAGACAGTAAATTCTTAGTTAAACCAGGCACAACAAGAATATCTCGTAAGGTAATAGCATGCGAAAGGGAAAGAGAGCCGGTATGAGAAATTGAGAGATTCGCACTGTTACCGACCGTCACGTGGTCTGTGCCAGAATAAGTAGAGACATTTTCCAATTGAGATGTGTCCGAAGCCATATGGGCCGACGTCCCACTGTCCAAATACCAATCTAATGGATTGACCGGAGAAATATTACAGCCGGCGGAGAAGGCTTCCGCAAGGTTAGCTGTATTCGGCGGGCGACATGAGCGATCATAGTTACGGTCGAACCGTTTGGGGCAATCAAAGCCGTCATGGTCAGTCTCGCGGTAGAAGAAACAACGTGGAGTGTAGTTCCAACGTCCACGATTGTTGTTAGAAGTCTGACCACCGCGGCCTCTGTTACTATTGGAACCGCGACCCCTTCCCCCATTTCGGCCTCGACCACGATTAACGGCAGTAAAGGCAGCCTGCGAAAAATCCTGTGAAACATCAGATTGATCAAGAGATTTTTGAAATAATTCGTGGCTTTGTGCACGAGCAAATAGAGTTGGGAAGTCGGGCAGTGGGTCCTGGGCCATCTGAGCCGCCGTGAAACTAGAAAAGGTTGAACCGAGGCCTCTCAAAAAGTGTGATTTATCCGATTCATCAATCGGCTTCCCAATAGCAGCGAGTTGATCACTCAGATTCTTGAAGTGTCGCACATAATCCGCGACTGATCTGTCCCCACGTTTGGTCGACAAGAGATCATCCTTCAGGCTAAGTTCGCGAGCTTTAGAGCTGTGGCTATAGGCGCGAGACAGTGCGGTCCATACATCGCGAGATGATTTGCAACCGATGACAATAGCCATGGATTCCTCCGTGAGAGTGGATACGAGAAAAAGTTTAACGAGTTGATCACGTTGATGCCACGTCATGTATTCGGGATTAGGGGCAATAACACTGGCGGCGTTTCGAACCGTTGACGGAGAAGGGGAAGAGGTGCCGGTAAGCAGCGGCATGAATTGTTGGCTGGTAAGGATGGGCTCAATTTGAGCATGCCACAATAAGTAATTGGAAGAGGATAGTTTAATATTAACCATGTGGATCATGGTGGAGAGGGGAAGAGAAGGTGTATCAGTGGAGGCCATGGCGTCGATCTGTACAGAAGAACGGTGACGACAAGAACAAGAGAATAGAGTTTCAAGCCAAACTTAGGCTGATACCATGTTAGGAAGGAATATTTGCCTCAAGATAACTCTTGTATTGAGATGGTAAATATAGAGTACAAGAGATCCTAAATACAAGGAAAGTAAATAACTACAGAGATTGTACAAGATATGATAGAATCAATTATTGATATCACTAATAGAATCCTACCGGAATTAGGGACATATGATGCCGTTAGTAGGTGCGCTAATAATATATGCTTATTCATCTCTTTCTTTACATATGGACATGATAACTTAACAATTGCCATTATATTAAACAATTAACTCATAAAACTTACAATGTGTTAATGAATTATAGTAAAAAATGAGAAAAAAAATATAGTCATCTATATATATAATAAGTCGAGTTAGCCGGATTTAGTAAGTTTAATAATTTTCCGCTCAAATTATAATTACTATTAATAGACGAATTTTTTAATTTTGAATTCAAATTATCCGATTTAATCTGCTGTAATCAGACTATTCAAATTATTTTTTGATTGACAAATGTGGCAAAACAAATCTGTACAAGATTGTCCAACTTGATAAGTTTAAATTTTTTTGAATTTTGAATTTTGAATTAATCCTTATCCCAATACATAATTTCATCTATAACTAGAGACGTCAATTTATCTTATTTTTTTTTATTCACGTTTGGCTACCTATTTATCTCATTTTGTGATTCTCCTTGTCAACCTTGATTGATAGACATATTACATTGATAGACACGTTACAATGGAGGCTCCAAAAACACTACATATTACATTTGATAGACACATTAAAACACTACATATTACATTTGATAGACACGTTACAATGGACGCTACATAAACACTACATATTACATTTGATAGACACATTACATAGACACATTAACACTACATGGAGGCTCCAAAAACACTAAATTAAAATCACGATAAAAATAAATCAGTCATACAGAAGAATAAATCAGCCACACAGCAGCTTGACATGATGGTTGAAGAATTCAAATTTACCTACAATCAACGTTGATTAAATTTACCTACAAATTTACCTACAATCAACGTTTTGTATGGTAATACATAATCGTATAAAGAATTATTTATTCAATTTCTTTTATGTAATAGATTTATATTATTCAATTTCTTTTATGTAATAGATTTATATTATTTAATCGTAGAAGCTTTCCATTTTTCTATTTTCTATTATCAGCAGTTCATGTATCTATTTTAAATTGAAATTGATTTTTTCGATAGCTTCTCACATATATATATATATATATATATATATATATATATATATAATAAGTCAAGTCAGCTAATTTTAGTAAGTTTTAAATTTTCTCGCTCATTCTTTAAGTTACTATTTTCTGTAAGAGATTAAAAAAATTAAATTGTAATTATCCACTTTTTTCTGTTATATTTTGAAATTTTGAATTTATATTGTTCCTATTATGATGTGCTTTTTGAAAATTTGAAACAAGAAATCTTATCGGATCCATTGTTATCTCACGTGAAAAATCTGAATTATAACGATTCTGTTATGAGTCATCTAAAAGAATCTATAAAAACGCATCAGAATTAGGACAACACAATGAAAATTCAAATGTCAATTAAAAAAATCTATAAAACGCATCATAATCAGCATAACACAATGAAATTCAAATTTCAAATGTATAAAATTACATATGTATTCACATGATACATCCTCCTTTCTCAATCATCATTTTCCATCCTATTTGTGTTATTCTGTTTCAGTGAAGTTCAAATTTCAAAATTTACAAAATTACATATGTATTCACATGATACATCCTCCTTTCTCAATCATTATTTTCCACCCTATTTGTGTTATTCTGTTTCAGTGAAGCAATAGGAACCTAGCAGGATAAATCGTTTCATTGGAGCAACACGAACCTGAAAAAATATAGCAGGATAAATCGTTTCATTGGAGCAACACGAACCTGAAAAAAGATACAAGGAAGCTATAGTATTGGAGCAACACGAACCTGGAAAAAGATACAAGGAAGCTATAGTATTCAAATTAATCTGCCAACAACCTTTTGTAAAGTAATACATTATTTACAACATGTATCCAATACATTATTTATTAACATGTTTCTTTAACTATTCAATAATGCAGGTATAATGTGAAAACAAATGTTGATTCAATTATTATATGTATACAGCCAATTCAGATAGAATTTTGACAAAAGATAAGAGAACAATAATCAACATATGTCGCGAACTTTGAGCGCAAAAAGGATGTTCGCTCGCTTGATCTCAAGAAATTCTAAATTGTAAAAATCAATGTATCAAACTATATATAGATTATTGTATATCAATAATAATGTAGAACCACCAAGGGTTTTTTATAGAGCCCATCAATGATGTGTTCGACCAGCTAACACACTCCACAAAAAAAACACGCTACATATATTTTTTATTCCTTCCTTCCCTCTTATTCCACAAAATCAATTTTTTTTTAGTTTTTTTCCACTATACAATATTTTTTTTCCCAAAATTATTTTATGCGTAAATTATTTTATCCGTTTTTTTCTTCTCTCAAGAAAAATAAAAATTTTCACTATGGCAGATTTTTTTCCGAAAATAACCTCTCATCTCTCTCCCAAAATCTTAATATTAAATTATAATAAATTTTGAAATAAATCATACTGATTAATAATAATAAATAAACAACAAAGATATACAATCCAGAATTGCAATTCAATTTAGTAAGATTGAGAAAAGAATATATTTTATTAGTTTAGTTCATTATTTTTTCTTTATGTCTATTAAGTATCTAAATCAAAATCCAACTTTATTTATATTAATGAGCTCATCCTATGGATATAGGAGATTATTGGATAAAAAATTGAAAGTTTTGAGGTCATCTTTGTTTTTTAAAATTCTAAATCCAAATCCAACTCTATTTATATGAATGACCTCATCATATGGATTATGAAGATTCAGTTCATCCCAAAATAAAATTGTATTTCCTATGTCTTTCTTAAAATTTATTTCTAATAGAGGATATTTTGCAGGTAAACTAATAAAATATTTTATATAAGAATAATTCTAAAAAAAATTATTTTTGTTTCTAATAGAAGATGTTTTCTACGTAAACCAATAAAATATTTTATATAAGAATAATCCCTTAAGATTATTTGTTTCTCAATCCTATTAATTGATATTGGATTTGAAACTTTTTGTTTCTCAATCTGTTCAATGACATCGGATTCTGGATTATGTATGTTCGCTTTATTTATTATTGTTATTATCAATCAGTGTGATCTATTCAAAATTTATCATAATTTAATATGAATATTTTGATACAAACAAGAGAAGTTAAAGAAACAGATGAAATAAAAAAAAAAATTATTTTCTGGAATAAGATACGAGGAAGAAATTCATAAAAGAATTAAAATGAATTTTTATTAGTGGAAAAAATTGATTCTCTGGAGTAATAGACAATGAATGAATAACATTGCAAAAGAACACAAAAGTTTTCTTTGTAACAAATTTTAACTATTTCGTTGTTTGTTATATATTATCAAATAAAAATGTGTTTTTAATAAAAAGTATTGTTCATGTTAATATTAGTTTACTCTTAAAAGAAATAGTTCGTGCATGGCACAGGAGCTACTAGTATCAAATAAAAAAAGGAATTATTTTTTGTTTGGGATTATTTTTGTTATTATTAAGTTCGGAGTTGGAACTACAACTTCAAACTTTAAAGAAAATTATAACCTTCGATAAGCGGGTCTGTTTACTCTGATAAGTTTCCGAAAGAATTGGAAATATTAGTTTCGGTTAGATGTGAGTTTTTAATGAGTATCTTTATATATTTTTCTTTGGACTAAAATAAAACTAAGAAGAAATTTATTAAATCATAAAATGATTGAATCGCAAGAGTAAAGTCTCGTGTAGTTTGGAATTAAGTCGTTTAATAACATCATCGTATGGTATTATTAATATGAAAAAGATAAGCGAAGAAATGTTGGGAGTGGAAAATGACAAAGCGCGGGAATATTCTCCGAATCAATAATAAACTAAGAAACACTGATGACATATGATGTTAAGGAAATCAAATTTCACGACCGTCACACCTTAATCATATTTCTCTATTAATTTATATGTGTCACCACAGAAAGAGACATGTATGCTAATGTTGTTTCTGTCTTCCCACTTTTCTTCTACTTAAACACACAAATAATTATCTCTCCTCTCTCCTTTCTCCTCTCTCCTCTCTCCTCTCTCCTTAAATATTTTAATTATGTTCACTTAATTACTTATATAGTACAAACTCAATAACTAATTATTTCAAGTTTACGTATAAACTTCTATAATTAAAACTTAAGTATAGAATATTTTTCGAATAAAAGAAAAATAAAATACAACGATAGAGTGTTTTTAAAATATTGTTAACAATATCATAAATAAACTTTTTAATGGCAAAAAACACATCGACATATATTACACACTCGTTAGATTATACACTCCCTCCCTTCCTAAATACTTCTTGTTTTTATCTCTAAATATATTCAGCATATCTTCCCAAAAATCTCTTAGTTATGCATGAAACGAGAGATGGGGAAAATGATACGTGAATGAAAGATTTTTTAGGAGGAAAAAGATGAATTTAGAATTATAGAAATCTCTTATTTAATTTGTCCCTCCTACAATAAATAAAAAAAGTATTTAACAACATCTTGTGTATTATTAAAAGAAAATTGTCAAATTTCAACGAACACAAATTTATTGGAATTTTAAAATTTCCAACGACAAGATGAGCTTTGGAATCTTCCAATAGAAAAAAACTTTGGGTTTATTACCAAAAGCAACCTGAGGTATACCCGTTTTTATCACTTGCAACCTATTTTAAAATTCGTCGCCGATTGCAACCTGAATTACTCACGTTTTACCGATTACAACCTATTTTATAAATTTCGGCCAAAATCAAGAGCGTGCTACACACGCACAATTTTGAGCAAGTGGTAAAAACGGGTATACTTCAGGTTGCTTTTGGTAATAAATTTTTTTTTTTTCCTTCTTCCCTCCATCATTTTCAACAGGAGAATTTGATGAAATGTCCGATTATAGATACAAACATACAGATTAGAACAACTCCTACCTAGATCTTCGTCTGAAAAATAAATTGAAGAAAATTGAACTATCCTCAACAGGATAATTTGAAGAAATGAATGAGTATAGATACAAAAACATACAAATAAGAACAACTCCAAGCTAGATTTTCTACTAAGAAATAAACTGAAGAGAATTGAACTCTTATCCAACAGTAGCATAGAATCTTCCAGTAGCTTTATCAGTGATAACCACAACTTCCAAAATTTCACCGAACTGTTCAAAGTACTTTTTCTGGATAATGATCGAATTTTTGATGATTCAGAGTTAGTTTCTTCTGGATCTGTAAATCATAAATGAAGAAGAGGATTCGTGTTGAAGAAATTTACGAAAATTAGTGGAGAGAGGAGACGAACTAGTGTTAGGATGAGGCAGAATTAGGTCAGAGAGAGAAGGGAGGGATAGGGATGTACACGAACCAATTTGCTCATAAACTATTTGGATCTCGGTTCGTGAAAAGCTCGATCGGGCTAGTCTAATGTGGCTCGTTAAAATAAACGAAGCAAACTTAAGATTGATGATATTCGATTCGTTAACTCGCGAGCAATTTTATTTGTTGGCTCGAGAGCTAGTTCGTAAATATTAAGCTAATGCTTATAATTAATTTCTAATTTTATAGTTATTCTTATAATAAAATGTAGAATTATATAATTAAAATCATGCATTTGTATATATGTAATTAATTAATCTTAGTAGGTATATTATAATTTTAAGAATTTATAGCTTATTTTTAATTATATAATGATTAGTAACATATTTGTAATTTATATTTATTGAATTTATTTGGGCTCGATTAGACTCGCTAGAGGCTCGAGTAAGTTCACGAGCCGTCCATATATTTGATAAATTAAGCTCGAGTTCGACTCGATAATTAATGAACTAAACTCAAACTCTTAGACATTCGATTTAGCTCTGTTAAAAAGGAGGATGAGAGAGAAAATGATGGCGGGAAGAAAAGAAAAAATAAAAAAGAAAAATGATTTATTACCAAAAGCAACCCGAGGTATACCCGTTTTTACCACTTGCTCAAAATTACGCGCGTGTGGCACACGCTCTTAATTTTGACCAGAATTTATAAAATAGGTTGTAATCGGTAAAACGAGAGTAAGTCAGGTTGCAATCGGCGATGACTTTTAAAATAGGTTGCAAGTGATAAAAACGGGTATACATCAGGTTACTTTTGGTAATAAACCCAAAAACTTTTAATGGAAATTCCAACACAAAAGCCGTTGGAATAGTTGTTGAAAAAAAAAATTCCAACGATTGTTACAACGAAATCTCTTTTCGTTGGAACCATTTTTCCGTTGGAATTTAATTGTTGAAATAATAATTCCAACGAAAATTTACCATATTCCAACGGTTTTTTTGTTGATAGAATTTGACAAGTTTTTCAACGGTAGAAAAACTGTTGGAATATGGTAAATTTCCATTGAAATTTCAATTACAACGCCAATTCTTAAAATAGAGTTTTCCCCTTCCACATCGCAAGACAAACTAGAATAGCTTATCATTAGCATTTGATTAGCAACTAAAGCTGAGTTGATTGGATGGTTGGAAAAAATGGTAGGGCTGAGTTTATACAGTAGAAAGTTAAAGTGATCAAGATAAGGATTACAAATAGCTATCAACTAAATATTGCTACTTATTAGTGCTGATGACGCTTATTAATTTGATTTATGTCAAGATGCATGTGTTTTTTTAAAATAAACAGATTTAACTTGCATTAACTAATGTCGTCACACGCAAGTGTTGCTTGTTCGGCCAACAAAATAAAGGGCCTGGATTGGGAGGCCACTACTAATTTAACCAAATTGATTGCTTTACTACAAAACGGTCAACACAAAACAAAAAAACAAAAAAAACACCACTTGAAATTGTGACCTACTACTAGGCTAAAGTAACTTCCATACTCCCTTTATCAAGATGGTCTTCTTTCGCAAATATATATATAAAAATAAATAAATAAATAAATAAATTAGATATTGTGGGCTAATTCATAACTCATAACTCATAACATGGGTAAAAATGCCCCGTACAATTTATCTCAATTACCTTAAAAAAAATTATTGTTTTCTCCAAAATTTAGTTACTCCCTTCGTTCCGTTCTAATTTGCTTATTTTTCTTTCTGATTTGTCCCAATTTAATTTGTCAGCCCATAAATAGCAAATTTTTCTCACAATCTCCACCCTCAAAATCTTCACATTCAATCTCTACTTTTGAAAAAATCAAAGTTTCCACAAAATCTATTTTTTCTTAACCTCCGTGCCCGGCCAAGGTAGGTGATAGGTATGGCCCAATCCCCCTGGGTCGGTCCAGCCCGCCAAACGGGTCAATTGGGCTCAAAAGCGCAAGCCCAACACAGCTAAGCCCATGCGCGGCCCAACTTAGCAAAACCCACGTGCGGCGTCTTTGGGAAGGAAAGGATCCCCATGATTCGTTCCAACGGCCATGCAGTTATGATCGGCGAATTTTTAGGGATTTTGTTAGGGTTGTTATTGTAAAGTATAAATAAGAGAATGATTATTGAGATTAGGGTTCCGATTTTGAATTCTAAAATCACTACTTGTAAGGTTGTACTCCGGTATTCAAAGGAGGATAGTGAAACATCTCGGAAGGTGATTACCTTCACCCGTGGACGTAGATCTCTGGATCGAACCACGTAAATTCTTGTGTCATTTACGTTATTGTTTGCTTGATTCTTGCGTGAAATCATCTTAGTCGTTAATCACTTGATATCCGGGTTACGGCTTTATCAGTAGGCAAATTGAGCTGGAACGGAGAGAGTATTTACCAATGAGAGGAAATAATTAATTTGGATAATTGTTAAAATTATGAGATTTTTAGGTAGATTTGTTGAGATATATCCAAGGACACTATTGGTAAAAGTATAGTTATTTTGCTATAATAACTTGTTTGTTTTGGTACAAAGTAATTTTATAGAACAACTTTTATTTGGAAGTAGAGGGAGTACTTTTTAGATGTATAAAAAATATAATCTTTTTTTATTACCGGTTTATTAAATACTCCTAATATACACATGCTAAATATTTCATTAAAACTTGTACTTAAAAAGATCATCGAAACTAGGCTATTTGTAGTTAACTTAATTTAATTTACCTTATTAAATTAGGGTATATCTAGTATTTCCATGTGCAACAAATGAATTTATTAATCTATGTGAAATTTGAAAGGGAAAATCTTTGTGAGATCCAGAGAGAAAATGTTGTTTAACTTAAAAAGAAAGGAATGTGGACTTCGAGATTTCAACTCTCGTTGTCAGAAGCGTGATCTACATATAAATTTGCAAACATATAGGCTATATTTGTCTATGAATTGGACCTCAAGGAAGGGATGCGCCGATCCACTCTTACATTTGTTCCAATATTTAAAAATTGAATTGGGTGAATCCTGCCCTATCATATCTTTTCCCAAAAGAGTTACACCAACTGCTGTTTTAATCTCTCTTTCTCCCTGTCCTTTCTATTTCACCCAATCACTTCACAAATCTGATAATTTTCTTAATCATTATCTAATCATCTAATAATTGCAGAACAACTTATTATTATTATTTTCATTTTTAGAAATCTACTTTGCATATTCTTCATATTATGAATTCGTAAATAAAAAAAATAGTATAACATTTATTTTAAAGAAACTAGAGTAGAGAGGTGGATGTAGCCAAGTAGATCAAGGCAGTGGATTATGAATCCACCATGCGCGGGTTCACTTCCCGTTGTTCGCCCCCAATCATTTTTTTTTCTAAAATAAGCATATGATATAAGACTCATACAGTCCTAGATTTCCACGGGCAGTTTTGATCCACGCCCTTTCGACCATGAACAAACACAATAATAACACTTATACGTTCATTGACATATAAATACTCCAGGTGAAAGGCTGTCAGGATGACCTTAAAAATTGCTTTACAGCTTACGGACGATATGGCAGATCCAATTCCTTTTACTATGGGGCACAAATAAATTCATAATTATTACATCTTATTATCTAATTACCTATTTGAACTCTCTATCACTAGAATGAGTGATGACGAAGAGAAGTGGCTCTGACTGCATGACTTTTGGGCTTTATTACTCATGTTCTGTTTTATTCTATTGACAAACACAAATAAAATATTTTTAATGGAGCGGCGGAACATTCTCTCTCAATATATTGATGTGGAAAAGTTAAGATAATAATATTAAACACAACGTAGGGACATTTGATGAGGTGGACTAATGTAAATTTTAGGATGGGGGACTATTTTTATTTAACATATAATTTTATATAATTGAAAATATTAACTATTTGTATTAAAAACAGGAAATATCTTATTGGAGCACACCCCTCCAACCATCTCCCCTCCCCTTCCCCTCCTCCCTGAAGTGGGTAGTGTATGTCTGACCATTGTCTCACGCATGGACCATGCCATCTGTATATATTAGAGATGGTGTTAGCGCATTTTCTACCTACGCATGATAGTGAGCTACAATCGAAATTGTCCTAGTCTTCCTTTTCCACTCAATTTTGTCTTCTATTTTGACCAAAGCTCGTTCCAACTACAAATATATGTCCTTAAAGCTTAGAAAAATTATAGTTTTAGTCTGATAAGTAATAATCACTTGCAATTTCGATTTCATTTGAATAGTCTTTGCAGTATTAGCCCTAAAAGTTCAAAAAGTCTTGAATTTTAGTCATTTTTTCACCGAAAAAGTAAATCCACACAAAACACCACGTAACTCTCACATAACTTCATAAACGAGGATTTTCGTTCGTTGGTCATGATGTGTCACAATCTACACTAACCTCTTGCTGACTAGGCTTGAAAAATTAAACATCATACATATTTTTTATACAATAAGTACACATTAGAAGCCGTAATCTCCACTCTTTGGAACCACCAGCCACAATATTATTAAAATTAAATCCTAAGAATAGTAAAGTTATTTCTAGTGTGTATGTATTGTATACAAAAGATGTATGATGTGCCATTTTTCATGCAAATCAGCTGGAGGCTAGTTCAATTTACAACACATCACTACTAATGAATGGAGATCCCCATTTTTTTAATACAATTGAGAGTCGCATGATATCTTTTCAGTGAATTTAAGATTATCCGGCGGAAAATATACTAAATTTGCATAGTTTTCTAAACTTATGAGACTGAAATTGCAAAAGGCTATTAAAATGGGACATAAATTGTAAGTTATCCTTACTTATGGTACTAAAAGTATATGTTCCTAAACAGCTCAACGAAGCCTCGAATATTAGTGTTATATAAGTAGGAAGAGTTGGAATATTCAAGGTTACAACATGGAGAAATCATGAAAGTTGCAGGGGTGCCAGATTGGTGACGATCGAAGGCCTAAAATTTAAGGGGGTGAAATAGTATATTTCTTATATCTTTTTATATATGGACCCAATACATGGAAATAATACTAGTAAGCCATGAACCATCGTAATTATTCCAAGCCCATCACAACAATAGTCTATTTAATATTTGAAAAAAAAAAAGGGAAGGAGAGATTAATATTTCAATGGAAAATTGAAAAGTCTCAAAATAATCCCTATAAACAGCTTCAATGAATTGGGCATAATCACCAATTCAAGTTTTACTTCTTCACCTTCGTCCTTCTCCAGAATCCTAATTTTAATTTACAAATTGGCATCCTTCATTCTTAAGCCAAAGTAGCAAGAGGAGATCGAGAAGCAAGAATGAGTTAATCCAACAATTGGGTTCTTCATTCTTTATATTCCAGCGGGAGCAATATGGATATATATGGGAAACAACTCTCAAGTTGAAGCCAAAGGAAGAGAGACTTTCAAACTTGAGTTGGCGAATAGGCGAACCTTAATCCTGCATGATGTCCCGTACGCTCCAGAGATTCGACGAAATCTAATCATAGTTTCTACTCTTCTTAGTTACAACTATGCTTTGATGTTTGATAAAGACAAGGTTTTTATTACTTGTGATGGCGGTGTTTGTGGTACTAGACATCTTATGAATGATTTTACCGTTTGGATTATGATCGAACTACATTTGATTATTATGACAATGAGTTTTGTTATAATGTTAGTTCTTCTAATAATGTAATTGTTGATGACAATACCTGGCATGCTAGATTAGGACACATTGGGCAAGACAAGATGAATAGGCTAGTGAAAGGACTATTGGGTCTATTTTCTAAAGTCTCTTTATCCACCTGTGAGCACTGTATTGCCGGTAAAATGACTAAGAAACCATTTGGTAAAGCTATTAGAGCTCAATTTCCATTGCAATTAGTCCATTCTGATATATGTGGTCCTATGAGTGTAAGGAAAAGGCATGGAGCTTACCATTTCCTTACTTTCATTGATGGCTACTCGCATTTTGGTCATCTTTATGTGATTTATCACAGGTCTGAGGCATTGGATTGCTTTATGCACTACTTGAACGAAGTTGAAAACCAAAAGGAGAGGACAGTGAAAGCACCAAGAACGGACCGATGGCGTGAGTATTTGTCTGAACAGTTCAAGGAATTGTGTAGTGAAAAAGGCATTGTCCGACAACTAACTATGCCTTATACACCACAACAAAATGGTGTAGCTGAGAGAAGGAATAGAACATTGTTGGAAATGGTAAGATCCATGTTAGCACATGCAAATTTTCCAATTTCCTTTTAGGGGGATACGTTGTTAACTACTACATATATGCTAAATCGAGTACCCTCAAAATTAGTCAATACAACTCCTTATAAACTTTGGAATGGTAGAAAACTAGACCTTAGCAAACTCATGACATGGGGATCAGTAGCTTATGTACATGACATTCATAGTCCGTATGGTAAGCTCGGACCTAGAGGCAAGAAATGTATCTTTCTAAGATTAGAGCTGGCAAAAATGGCCCGACCCGTATAGCCTGAAATATAGAGTGGGCTGGGCCGGAATATTAGAGGCCTGAAAAAAATTGAGCTTTTTTGGCCCGGCCCGAACGAGCTTTTCTTTTGGCGGGTCTGTCCTGGCCCAGCCCGAAGGCCCGCGGACCGGCCTGGTGGAATTGAATTTTTTTTCCTCACTAATCGAATAAGAAAAATTTAGGAATTAGGTAATATCTTGTGTACTATTTGAAACAAGTTTTTCTTTTTTCTTTTTCTAGCAGAGCATAAATGTATCTACTTACCGAGAAATTAAAATATTTGACTAATTTAATACTCTATTTCTTCAATTTTATTAGCCGAAGATGGAAAATGAATTGGATGCAAGCATGCTCGAACTACCCATCTGCCAGACTAGGCCCGGCTCGGCCCGACCGGGCCGCCCGAATTGCCACTTCTATATAAGATATAGTGAGTAGTCTAAAGGTTACGTGTTCATAGGAGAGCATAAAGATAATCCTATGACTGAAATCAAGTCAAGAAATGCGACGTTCTTTGAGAATGAGTTTCCCAGCAAGGGTAGTATCAAGAACACTGAACCTCTATTCGAAGTTGAAGATCTCTTGAGAGATCACAATGAACAGAGTCGAGAGGATCACATCCCCTTCGATCCAAGTGGGAGCAATGTAACTAGGGATGTGGATCTGAATGAAAGTGATTCCATTCTGATACTCACAACTTCAAAAAACTAGTAGGAAATGTATCCCTTAATGTCAGTTTGGTGTAGAGGGAGATGCATTAGTCGTGTCTTCAAGGGACAATAAAGAGTTAGGAACTTTGCCTTTTACATTTTTTACTTTTTTAGTGGACAAGGAAGAACCTAAGTCTATTCACGAGGCTTTGACATATCCAACTAAAGACCAATGTAAAATTGCAACGGAAGAAGAACTTGAGTCAATGAGATCAAACAAGGTCTGGAAACTTGTAAATCTTCCAATTGGATGGAAGGCTATTGGGAACCAATGGGTTCTCAAAATTAAGAGAGGGTTTGTAGAGAGGTATAAGGCTCGCTTGGTAGCAAAAGGGTATACCTATATAAGGCTCGCTTGGTAGCAAAAGGGTATACCCAAAAAGAGGGTCTTGATTATGAAGAAACCTTTCCTCCTATAGCGAGATTTGGCTCGATTCGTCTGCTTCTAGCAATAGTAACGGATATGGATTTAGTTACATCAGATAGATGTTAAAACTATTTTCCTTAAATGGGGATTGGAAGAAGAAATCTACATGCAACAACCAGTAGGTTTCATTATTTCAGGCCAAGAGAGAAAAACATTTATTGAACAGGTCGATTTACGAATTAAAGCAATCTTCAAGACAGTGGTACTTGAGATTTCACAACATGGTTATCTCAAATGACTTCATCATGATAAATGAGGACCATTGCGTTGACAAGAAGCAGTCCACTGACTGTTATGTAATTCTATCTTAGTATGTGGATAACATACTATTGGCTGGAAATGACATGTATTTAGATACTAAAAGGTTATCATCGAACTTTGAGGCTACCAGTAGAACAACACATCACTTTACATACACGCCAGTAGCTACCAGTTCTTCAGCCTGATGTTGACGGCCACATGATTATGTGTGAGGTGGTGTTCAATCTCATCAAGTGAGCTATACTTTGTAATAGGGTGTGTTGGGAATGTGGAACCGGGATCAGAAAGTGAAGAACCGGAGGTTTGAACCGGGTTTGAGCATCAAGAAGCTAAGCTGGTCAGAATGAGCCGGGTTCATGGCAGTTGAGAATAACCGTTGATTGTGACGACTTTGTTTCAGGGTTTGTGACGAAGAAAACCGTCACTTTTGTCCGGTAGCTGAGCTCAACTTGATTCAGTTAGAACTTTTTGTACGGTTACATTCGAGCTCCAATTCTTATATCATTGTAAAGCTCTCATCAAGGAGAACAACACTACGTCGAGCAATTTCCTTGTTTCTTAGATTAGAGAGAGTATTTTGAGAGAAAACGGTTTCTGCCCTAATTTGTTCCAGAATTGGGCATTTTGTTTCTTGAGTGTATTCTCTGTAATTGGTTGGATTTCTTAGTGGATTGGGGTGTGCCTTGCCTCCGTGGATGTAGTTCATCTTGAACGAACCACGTAAAAGTTGTGTGTGATTAATTTATATTTCCTGTTCTGCGCAAGTCGTGTTCGGTCACAACTCTGGCCGAACTGAGTGTGTGTTTTTCAGATTGATCTTTGTGCGATTTCCAGATTCTGTTTATCTGTGTGTTTAGGAGTTGAATTCACTAACAAGTGGCGCCGTCTGTGGGAAACCAACTCTCACAGCTTGAAGAAGAGAAGGAATGGCTGGTATGAAGATGGATTTTGAGAAGTTCACAGGGAGAAATGATTTCACACTGTGGAAGATCAAGATGAATGCAGTATTGGTTCACAATGGCCTTGATCTTGCATTGATACCTCTGGATTCATGGGAAGAAACTGAGAAACCCAAGTTTGCATCAGTGGATAAGAAGGCCCTAAGTCTTATCTTTCTGTGTTTAGGTGATAAACCGTTGAGGGAGGTTTCAAGATGCAAGAGTTCCTCAGAAGCATGGAGGAGATTGGAAGATCTGTATCAATCAAAGTCAGTTTCCAACAAGCTGTTCTTGAAGCAGAAGATGTTGGCCTTCAAGATCACTGAAGATAAGGTAATTTCTGATCAACTTGATGAGTTCATTAAGATGATTGAAGAATTGGAAGACCTGGATGTGAAATTGGAGGAGGATGACAAGGCATTGATGGTGTTAAACATCCTTCCAAAATCCATGGAAAGCTTTAAGGATGCCTTGATGTATGGGAGAGATGAGCAGCTATCTTATGATGGAATAGTGAAGGCTCTGAGGTCTAAATGCTTCCAGACTCAAGGGGATAAATGCATGGTGCAATCTGGAGAAGGTTTGAATGTCAAATTCAAGAAACCTTGGCAAGGCAAGAAGGGTCAGAATGCTAAGGACCCAAAGGCAGGAGCCTCTAATCCAAAGAAGGGAAATGAATGGGTTGAGAAGAGGAAATGCTTCAAGTGCAAGCAGCCTGGTCACTTGAAGAAGGATTGTCCTAAAAGAAATAAGAAAGGTGGAAATCAAGGGGCAGAATCTACTGCCATTGATCATCAAGAAGATCATCCAGAGGTACTAAATGTTACTGAATCAAGAATGGTAAAGGAATGGGTCTTGGACACCGGTTGTTCCTTTCACATGTGTCCACACCAGTCATGGTTTGATGAACTGAAGAGAGAAGATGGTGGAAATGTTCTCCTGGGAAATGACCAATCATGCAAGGTCAAAGGAGTTAGATCAGTGAGCATAAGGATGTTTGATGGTGTGGTCAGAGTCATCTCAAATGTAAGATATGTCCCTGGCCTTAAAAGAAATCTTCTATCTCTTGGTTCTTTAGTAACTAGTGGGTGTCAATTTAGCTCAGTAGATGGATTCTCGCATATCACAAAACATGGCAAAATGGTGATAAAAGGTAGACAACATAATGGGTTGTTTATCTTGATTGGTTCACCTGTTGTTGGGAGTGTGGATATGGTCTTGAGCAGTTCTGAGCTTGTTAAATGGCACAAGAGACTTGGACACATAGGAGAGAAAGGGTTGAAGGAACTGTCAAGAAGTGGAGTAATTGGAAACATGGGAAATCAAGATTTGGAGTTCTGTGATCAGTGTGCTTTGGATTATGTTCACTCTGACATATGGGGTCCTGCAAGGACAGAGTCTCATGGTAGTGCAAGGTATTTCATGTCCTTGATTGATGATTACAGTAGAAAGGTGTGGATCATGTTGATGAAGAACAAGAGTGATGCTTTTCATAAGTTCAAAACATGGTTGATTCAACTGGAAAATGTCAAAGGGAAGAAGCTGAAGCACCTTAGGACTGATAATGGACTGGAATATCTATCTACTGAGTTTACAAACTTCTGTGAAGAAAGAGGAATCAAGAGACACAGGACTGTACCAATGAATCCTCAACAGAATGGAGTTGCTGAGAGGCTTAACAGGACTCTTCTTGAAAGAGTGAGGTGTATGCTGTTGGATGCTGGGTTGCCAAAGGTATTTTGGGGAGAAACCATTGCTACAGCATGTTATCTCATTAACAGGTCACCCTCATCAGTGATTGGGTTCAAAACACCTGAAGAGGTGTGGAGTGGACAGAAACCAAGTTATGAAGGGTTAAGGGTGTTTGGATGTCTTGCTTTTGTCCATGTCAAGCAAGACAAGCTAGATGCAAGGGCTCTCAGATGTGTATTTCTTGGATATCCGGATGGAATAAAGGGCTACAGATTGTGGTGCTTAGAGAAGGGAAATCAGAAGATAATCACAAGTAGAGATGTAAAGTTTAATGAGAATGTGATGGCTTACTCTTCTACAGGCTCTAAGGAAGAATTTGATGGTGCTAAAGAGACAGAGGAGATATCAATTCAGGTGGAGCATCCTGCTGAAGATAATCACACACCTCAACCACAAGAAAATCTACAAGATAGTGATTCATCATCTGAAGAAGAAGAACAAACTGGACCTTCACAAAATGTCAGAGAATACAGCATTGGAAGGGACAGGCCTAGAAGAACAATCAACAAACCTGATTTCTATGGTCAAGCAGGGAGTGTTTACTATGCCTTGAGTGTTGCTGAAGACCTGGAATCACAAGAGCCTAGTAGTTTTAAAGAAGCACTAGACTGTGAAGAAGGTGAACACTGGATACAGGCAATGATTGAAGAGATGGAGTCCCTGGAAAAGAATGAGACCTGGATATTGGTGGATAAACCAAAAGGTCAGAAACTTGTAAGCTCTAAATGGATATACAAGAAGAAACTAGAGACAGCAGGATCCAAACAGGTGAGGTTTAAAGCAAGATTGGTGGCTAGGGGCTTTACACAAAGAGAAGGAATTGATTTTAATGAAGTTTTCTCTCCAGTGGTAAAGCATTGCTCAATCAGGTTGCTTTTATCAAAAGTCACACAAGAGGACATGGAATTACAACAACTGGATGTAAAGACAGCATTCTTACATGGAGAACTCAATGAGAAGATATATATGAAACAGCCAGAAGGCTTTGTTGTTCCTGGAAAAGAAGACAAAGTTTGTTTGCTGAAGAAGTCACTATATGGACTCAAACAAAGTCCAAGATAGTGGAATAAGAGGTTTAATGACTTCATGATCAGTGTTGGCTTTGTAAGAAGTCTTTATGATAGTTGTGTTTACTTCAACAAAGGTTCAAAGCAAGATAAAGTCTTCCTTCTATTGTATGTGGATGACATGCTAATTGCCAGCAGAAACAAGAAGAGGGTACAATGGTTGAAGGATAGACTTAATACTGAATTTGACATGAAAGATCTGGGAGAAGCCAAGAAGATTTTGGGCATGAACATTCTAAGAAACAGAGAAGCTGGAGTGCTTTGGTTATCTCAGAGGCAATATCTACAGAAAGTGTTGGAGAGGTTTCATATGCATGAAGCCAAACCTCTCTCCACTCCAGTTAATCTACAGAAGAAACTTTCCAAAGAACAATGCCCAAAGACTGAAGAGGAAATCATACATATGAACAATATCCCTTATGCAAGTGGAGTTGGAAGTCTTATGTATGGAATGATTTGTAGCAGGCCTGACTTGGCATATGCTGTGTCTTTAGTAAGCAGGTTCATGTCAGACCCAGGAGGTGAGCATTGGGAAGCTTTGAAACATGTGATGAGATATTTGAAAGGATCAGTGAACTTGTCACTGAAATTTGAAAAGAAAGTGGATGGAAGTACTGTTGCATTGGAGGGGTTTGCTGATTCTGATTTTGCAGCAAACATAGACACAAGGAAATCTATTTCTGGATTCGTGTTTACCTTATTTGGAACAGCCATCAGCTGGAGAAGTGTACAACAGTCAGTTGTAGCACTGTCAACAACAGAAGCAGAATATATCTCCTTAACTGAGGCTATCAAAGAGGCAATCTGGCTGAAAGGAATTTTGAGAGATTTGGATATCAAGCAGAAGTGTGTGACAATATACTGTGATAATCAAAGTGCTTTACATCTTGTGAAACACCAAGCATTTCATGAAAGGTCAAAACACATTGATGTTAGGTTACATTTTGCTAGAGATATCATTGATTCTGGTTCTGTGGAAGTGAAGAAGGTACACACATTGCATAACCCTGCTGATTTTCTTACCAAGGGTGTACCTGGAAACAAATTGGAGCATTGTTCGAGCTTGCTGCAGCTTGAACAATGTCATGAAGAGTATTAAACAGTAAGGCAGTGGTGAGGCAAGAAGAGGTACACTTGATTCATTGAGGTGGAGATTTGTGAGGTGGTGTTCAATCTCATCAAGTGAG
This sequence comes from Ajuga chamaepitys, assembly GCA_958295605.1. Lineage (NCBI taxonomy): Eukaryota > Viridiplantae > Streptophyta > Magnoliopsida > Lamiales > Lamiaceae > Ajuga > Ajuga chamaepitys. The sequence continues at coordinate 29,967,867 of OY282496.1, read as the reverse complement.
CTGTACTTTGTAATAGGGTGTGTTGGGAATGTGGAACCGTGATCAGAAAGTGAAGAACCGGAGGTTTGAACCGGGTTTGAGCATCAAGAAGCTAAGCTGGTCAGAATGAGCCGGGTTCGTGGCAGTTGAGAATAACCGTTGATTGTGACGAGTTTGTTTCAGGGTTTGTGACGAAGAAAACCGTCACTTTTGTCCGGTAGCTGAGCTCAACTTGATTCAGTTAGAACTTTTTGTACGGTTACATTCGAGCTCCAATTCTTATATCATTGTAAAGCTCTCATCAAGGAGAACAACACTACGTCGAGCAATTTCCTTGTTTCTTAGATTAGAGAGAGTATTTTGAGAGAAAACGGTTTCTGCCCTAATTTGTTCCAGAATTGGGCATTTTGTTTCTTGAGTGTATTCTCTGTAATTGGTTGGATTTCTTAGTGGATTGGGGTGTGCCTTGCCTCCGTGGATGTAGTTCATCTTGAACGAACCACGTAAAAGTTGTGTGTGATTCATTTATATTTCCTGTTCTGCGCAAGTCGTGTTCGGTCACAACTCTGGCCGAACTGAGTGTGTGTTTTTCAGATTGATCTTTGTGCGATTTCCAGATTCTGTTTATCTGTGTGTTTAGGAGTTGCATTCACTAACATTATGTTTGATTTTTTTTTTCTTTTTTTTTCTTTTTTTTTTGCAGAATACAGGATGCTTTGGCAAGTCCAATAAAGTTAAAGGACGTTTGAGCCAATTTTTCCATATCTATTATTGAGTAAAACAACAATCACCAATTCAAGGTGATCAAATTCACGTCTTAATTATATGGAGGCATATTACTTATAGGTGCACTATTTTTTGTATTCTTAACATGCATAGAATGAGAAAATCATAAAAAGAAATAACAATCATCATCGACAAAAAGTTTGTCTTTCTTAAAGTTTATGTTTTAAAATATCATTTTTTGTCTTAATATCAGTTCTTTTTTTGGTTCCGAATGTATCATTTTTTCTTCCAAAAATAGTTGTGTTTGCTCAGAAAGACGTCACAAGAAGGAAATTAGATTGTAAAGATGAGAGGCAAGTCAAAAGTTATTTTGGCCGTTAGGTCAAAGTTATAGAGAATAGAATCAGAATCAATGAAATCCATTGAGGGCTCCGTTGCTTCACACTCTTATAATGATCCAAATTGTAAAAAAAGAAACTAAAAACCAAAAATAACTATCAATTTATATAAAAATGTTGTATCGTTCCTGATTTAATTTCGTTAAAGACTTTTTAATGCAAACTCTTCTGGAAGAATAAAACAAAAGGAGAATATAAACCACAGGACAATCTTCTTTTATATAACAACAAAATCATCCATATCTGGAAATAAATAATCTTTCCCGCCCACAATTCAGTCCCATTTTTAGTAACAACGATTTTGCATCATTACCTCTCTATTTCATAGGAAAAACGCTATTCATTGTGCTATGTTCGGTGTCTGCTGCAATTATAGGAATCTAACAGCTGGCATACCAATTTTTTTGTCCAATCAATATTTACATCTAATTATTTGCCGAATCACTCACAAGTAATAAGGAAACATACAATATCAATATCAACTTAGTATCTAATTAGCTTCCTTTTGTTTAATATTTCTTTTTTTTTCTGTACAATATTTTGAGTGAAATCCGGTTCACCAATTGCCGATATCGTGGACGTTATTTGGGGTTCGTCATTCCTGAAATAAAAAAGAAAACCAATTGTATATTAAATAAGTATATATCTTATGTGTGTTTTTTTTTTTTTTTTTTTTTTTGTGAAGTGTAAAATTTGTAGGTATATATTATGGATCAAATCAAGCCAAAAGTTACGTTATAATTTATTGACTAATAAACTTTCCATAACTAACATCTGAACCATTGGGTATATAACTAACAAATTACCTGGAACTGTGTGATGGAAGTTGATTCTCATCGAGCTATTCAGGGTTGTATATTTGTTTCTTTCATGAATTTGAACAGTGTAACCATCGAGCTACGATCGAAGAAGAAGTTGAACGTCTTCAAACCGAAAGCGATTAAAGTTAATTTAATTTATATCCATTTCCTTTTTTTTTCTGTTGTTTATTTTTTGTTAGAGATCGAATTTTAATTTTGATTTTAATATATCGCTTTTCTTTTTCTTTTCCAGGCAAATTCTACTGATTTTGTGAACCAATTTCCTACTGGAGTAAGACCGCAGAACAAAGGAATAACATAACCACTTGGGGAGGAATGAAGTAGTCGGAAATGGCCTGGGAGGCGAAAAAGTCGCGTTTGTAATTTTTTTTAAACTTCGGTGGTGAAATATATTGGCAGATTTTTATGTTTTGAGGTTTTGTAATTTCGGATTCTTCTAGATTGCTAGAAGATTATGGGTCACCTGCCTTAGTAAAATACTATTTTTTTCAAACTTTTGTATTTGGCTGTGACTATTTCCAGCCCACTAAGTTTCTTGACGCAACTCACTAATTTGATAAATTAAAATGTTATTAATAAAAGTTTACAACGCCCTTAATGAAAAATTAATATAATAAATTAAAAATAACTCGCATATATATATATATATATAGAGGTATATATTTTTTTTTTTTCTATGTGTCATCTTCAATTAGACTATCGCTTTTTTCGAGAACTTCATAAATCATATTTCTTTTAAGGTTCATCAATGGTGGACATACATAGCGACAACCATTGTCGAATCTAGAATCTTCTTCATCAGTATCGGAGTCCCCGCCCCACGATTGAAATTTCTCTTTCACCCCAACCCTATTTAAATAAAATCCATACTCATTCAATAAGAAAACCACAGATTCTTCTTCAATCAAATAATTTTATCTCTACACTAAGGAAAAACCCATCTTACTAACATACTGCCACTGTCTTTGCGACTACCACCACTGTAAGAGAAGCGCAGTCGTTCTGCCCTTTTGTTTTTTCCTTTTTCTTATTTTTTACTTTTTAATGTTATAATGGTTTACTTATATATTTTTACTTAAATACTTTAATTTAATAAAGAAAGGGTATAATTGATATTTAGTAGGTTGTATTGAGGATTTTAAACTAAATTTTAATTAAAAGTGGATTGCGTTAAGAAATGGGTTGCGTAAAGAAATTTTGTGGGCTACGAATAGTTGTTATACTTTGTATTTTTTTTAGAATGGATGTGTGATTGCTGAGTTGTGGCATGATTTATGTGTTTGCTTCCTTATAGTTGCACTCAATGTTAGTCTATTAGAGAACGGTAGAAACACATTTTTTTTTTAAAATAACAGTTGAAGTTTTTCGTTGTCTTGGTAGTAACTCCGAATATGTATTTATAATTTTGATAAGCTACTTAATGAGATGCGCCACTTGTAGCGTTTAGTTTAAAATTAGTGCAATTTGCTTACAATTTTTTCCTTTTGTAATTTTTCTTTGCATTGTGGGATAAATATATTTAATATTCCCTATTTTTAAATATTATATGTTTTATCCAATCTGATCATATTTCTACACTTTTTTAAATTAGTTTACCGAAAACAACATTTCTATCATATAAACTACTTTAAAGAGTAGTCCACATACTTATTGTTACTGAAATTCCTACAAACTGCAATCCAGTGTTATAACACTCATAAAAGACACAATAAAACAAGATAAGGAAAACACCACAATATAAACACGGGGTTGAATCCCTCAGATCCCTCGGACTTTATGTTATTGATAATATTGCCAAATAGGCTAAGCTTTACAAGAAGACCTCACTCTTCTATACCTAACCTATTGTATCAAAAATAATGCCCGACGACTTCTTAGACACTGACACGACACACCACCGAAGGTCGGACGCCGTGAAGTAGCTTCTCCCGAAGATACTTCTATTTGACACACTAAGGCTGACTAACTATTACAACTCGAAGACTATGTTATAACACATATAAAATCAACTCTTGACTCAATAAAAATAACGTTGTTTGAATACTAAGATACTGATCTGCTTCTCTGAAATATTATCACGTATTCGATGATTTTCTGATATGAGGAGAATCTGTATATATAATCTTCAATATTGGTCACGCTTCGTCGGACGTGCCAAATTAAATTAGTATATGTATAGATGAATATATATATATATATATATATATATATATATATATATATATATACTAAACCTTAACCTATAACTCTAACCAGTAGAGCGATAAGTAAGGGTCGACCCCACGAGGAACGACAGTCTAATGTTGTTTCGATAAGTCAAGCAATTGTAAAATTTAAATAAGAACAAAAGCAATAAAGGTGGGGGGGGGGGGGGGGAGGGGGGGTTGGTTTGTTAAACTAGAAACTATCAATAACTATTAGGAACAACTATTTAACTATGATCAACTAAGCTTAAGATTCAATTAACAAAAGATAGCAAGATAGGTAGATTGATTTTCGGATTTTTAAAGTATGAGTAAAGTATTCAACCCTTAATCAAGTATCTCCTTGTTTCAAACAATCTGTGTAATTAATGTCATTAATAAATTGGTTAGCTATGGAACTCCTACTCCAAGATTGATAAGAAGCTCTATCAATCTAATTGTCTCTTAAGTATGATTAATCAAAATAAGCTCTTCAATTAATCCTACTCAACTTATCAAATCCTAAAGCAAGCTCTTTAAGAATCAATAGTCGAGTGCATTATGAATTAAGACAACGGAGTAGATTCGACATAGAACTCATAAGCTCGGTTCTGGTGGTCGAAATCTATGTTATCCCCAATAAAATGAATCTATTGTTTTCTACCCGGGAATTGAATTCATAACAATTACGGATTATAAACTCAATTCTAGCAACACACTAACAAATATCCAAATGGGCGATCAAACCACAATTCAATTCATAAGTGTGAATCAACAATCCTAAATAACATAGAAAATTCCAAAGACATAATCCAATCGATTAACAACCGTAGAAATTGCATAAATATTCTCAATCCAAGGTTCAACTAATGATCAAGGGCTGAAATAAGGGTGCTAGCCACCCATTACTCCTAATACAATAAGTAAATCAAAGGAAATACAATAAGGCATTATAAAATTATAGAAGAAACCAAGAACTTAGGTAGAAGGGATGGAAAGCCTTCAATCTTCTTCCTAATGTAGCTCTTCAGGATGATGGAGGTTGGTAATATGTTATTCAATGTCCCCAAGATAGGTTAATTTCGAAAGGGAGGATATATATATATATGGGAAGAGTTGTTACTTTAGTTTAAGGCAAAATCGCGTTCAGAAATTTAAAACAGGGCAAGGAATCTCGGCCAAGATGCAAGTGTATCTCGGCCGAGACGTGAAAAACGGCTTTTTCAAATTGTGCATCGAGGGGTAATCTCGGCCGAGATTAGGTTGCATCTCGGCCAAGACGTGAAAAGGAAAATTTAGGGCTTTTTAGGGTTTGGATTATCTCGGCCGAGATCTTCATCTGTTGAATTCCTGATTTTCCCTGAAGAGGTATCTCGGCCGAGATGCAATATCCGTCTCGGCTGAGATCTTCAATCTCTCAAAATTCCAGGGTTTCCCTGGAGAGGTATCTCAGCCGAGATTTGTGTGCTGTCTCGGCCGAGATCAATCCTTCAGCCCTGTCCCTTGTTGCCTCGACTGCTTCATCGAGTCCGCGATCGTTTGATGTTCTTTTTCGATCTTTCTACACCTGTTTGAACACATAAATACCACAAACACATTATTTTGCCCATGAGAATACAAAAGCACTAAATACACGTGATTATGCACATTAATGATATAAAAATGACACTAAAAATGCTCTAAAGTGCGTACACAGGACACGTGTACCAAATCTCCCCAAACTTAAAACATGTTCATCCCGAAAAATAAAGAGAAAGACAAAAGGACACGTGTTTAGGGCAGAGTTTAGTGGCATTTGATTTCAGAGAGTTTCCATAAAGAAAATGAAGCAAGCATGATAATGGTGAACATATGTGATAGACTAGATCCACTACTCTCAAGACATAACACTCTTGACTTAAGATCCTCACCGGGTGAGTGTATCTCTCTCTCTCTCGGGTGCATTAAAAGGGTAGTGTTTACACTCACATTGAAATGCATACAATGCCTATCATAGGCTTGCCAATCATCTAAACCCGAAATAGTACTTGACATATGTGACAATGAATCAATCAGGTCTTTATATGGGGTTGTAATGTTGGCTTGGGGTAAGGTGGGGCGAAATTTAGGTAAGAGTGACTATAAAACGGACTAAATGAGTCGTGCACTACCCATCTACCCCTCAAACAATGGTCACTCAACCTCACTCTTTCAATTCCCAATCGAGTCGAACTTAGGATTCGACTTCTTCACCGTATTCCTGCCTACATCTCCCATATTTATCATTCCTCACAATAAATATGTTTCTTAAGAGTTTTCTAACCAAGAGATTGTAATCACAAAATGATGTGATTTTCAATAACCTCTCCAATTCTAAAAGAAAATACTAAAAAGAAAATTGGTATATACACTTCCTCTTTCTTTTGTTTTTCTGGTTTTTTTTTTTTTTTTTCCGATTAATTACAAATTATGGAGAGGTTAATGTTCTCGATTCTAGCCTATTTCATGTGTTTCTTTCACCCTTCTTCATTTTCCACTAGTTTACCCAAATTCGATCCCAATTTCCAAACTAATTACCTTCCAACCGCCTCCCTCATACTCAATAATCCATTTGGGTTTCAAAGGCTAAATGAAAGGGAAGTTGGCTTGTAGTGTTGGGTATCAAACAAAAAAGGTTAAGTTCAAAGGGCTAACTAAGGGCACTTTGTATAATTTTGGTCAAAAGGGATTGTTTTCAAGCTTTTGAAAAAAGGCTTAGATCAAGAAATGCCTAAAATCATTTTCATTGTCACCACACATACCGACTTATTCAAAGGTAGAGAATTATGGCAAGTTCTAGAGGAAATTGCATACATTCAAAGAATTTCCGCATCGAAAGAAAATTTGATTTTACTCCAAAAATGGGAGTATGCTTTAGGCTCAAAGAATCACTTGGTTGTAAATTTTGATAAAAAGTTTTAAGTGTATGTTCAATTTGGTTTCAAAAAGCCTATCATGAGTCAACGCCATAACTTTCCTTCCTAAACTAATCCAATCGCTTCCTCAAGCTGCCAACTTGTACGAATCCCACCCCCTCCCCAAACTTAGTTGCAAACTAAGTTTGTGGAAAAAGAGGAGTACAAGTTGGTGCTCGTCGAATTTAACCAGATTATTCAATATTATCCAACCGCATTCTACTAAAAAAATTAACAAAATCATTATTCCTAAATGTGCAAAATACTAAATCAAAATACTAACAATAATGCTCATAAATCAATCAATAGATAAACAAAGGCTCACAGGCCCACCAAATTGAATTACAATTAAACAAAACACATCCAAGAAGGCTACCAAAGGCAATCAATCAAATCTACTCGGCACATAGGCCGTCAAACCAAAATGAGCAAGTTTCAGAAAAGAGGCACACGGGCCAATAATACAATCCAAAACAGTCAATAGTCATAAGAAATCAGAAAAGAGGCAGAAGAGGAGTTCGGGAATTCGAGCGGCCAAGAATGTCTCACCCCCTATTTCACCCCCCCTCCCCCACAAACTTAGTTTTAAACTAAGTTTGTGAAGAGACGGGCAAGGCATTCTCGGTGCTTTACTCACAGTGACTTGGAAGGCCTGACGTCTCGGGAGCTCGAGCCTGTAAAGCATCCTTGGATGCTTTTGAATAAGTCTAGTAACTTGTTCTGACTCTCTTTAATTTCCTTCATTTTCGCTTGATGGATATCTCCCCTAAGTGCACTGATGTCAGCTTTGATATCCTGCACGCCCGACTCTAAACTGCTCAAACGATCACTATGCTCCTCCCGAATCTCGGCCCGAGACCGCACCGCAGATGCCGGTCTCTTCCTACTTGGCTAACTGCTCCCTTCTGCATGCCCCATACTCATCTCTCTAGCCACAGTTCGTGGCTTCTTCCCCCTCTGGTAGTGTGTTAACTCAGCGCTGGTCGGCTCCTTTGATTCTCTTAGATATGCTTCCGAGCTCAGGGCCAAGTTTGGCATGCTTATCTCCAGGCGCTCGATGTAGGTCAGACTGGGGTTGGGGAGACAGAGGTACGGTCCCACATTCTGGAGGACATAGAGGACAGCCGGACCCGATGTTCCCTCTTGGTACCCGAGCATGGAAATTCTCATATTTTCCATCTCCTCCAAGTCTAAATAATAGTCAGTGCTGATGGGTGTGTACACTGGGAGGGGTACATTGTAATGCTCGAGGATGGGGGTAATCAGAGCCCCACAGTAGATCGGGTCTGGCACCTTTGTCTCTCTTCCATTCTGTCCTTAATTCCTTGACTATCTTCTGAAAGCTCAATATCATGTCATAATGAAAATTCCTCAACTTCCTATCCACAATAGCCCATAAGATCTCCATCTCGTACAATCGAAGAGAACTACTCTCTTTCCTGCCATAGACTTCACGACCGGGCTTCTAATGGAAATCAACCTGGAGCTCCTCGGGTCGTAAGCCTGGGATGCAACTATTCCAGAGGCAGCAGTGATTTGTCCCCAGAATTGTTGCATGTCAAACTCTTTCAATTCATTTTCATCGCCAACAGTTGAACTTTTGAAGCCGTATATATTTCTCAGGTTGTCGTGGCTCAGTGTCTTTTCGTCATTCAGAAGTTGGAATTTGATGTGGTGGACCTTGGTCGAGCAGGAAAGAGAATCCTCCTCGATTTCGAGGGTGCTGAAAAACTCTAGCACAAACTTGAGGAAAGTAGGGCGGGTGCTAGGCATTGAGCTAGACCTGATTTGTCTAAAAGTTCTAGAACATTTTGCCGTATTCCCATGGCATCTAGAATCTTAGGATCACCATAATGGGTTGCTGACACCCCTCTCCTGATCAGTTTGTCAAATCTCTTCCTCTGGTCCTCTGTGCTCAGAACTATGTCAAAATCAATCGGCTTTGTGGATTTATCAGTGGTGGTTGATGGAATGTCAGGCATGGGAGCCTCTGGAGTGGGCTCAACACCTTTCTCCTTGCCTTTGACTTGACTTTTGTGGATTTTCTGTGTTAATCGCCTACCGGAAGTGCCTTCTTAGGTGGTGTTCTTCGGTTTTTTAGGTGGTGCCATTGTGTGCCTACAAACAACCACACATTACACACATCAAAATTCCCACATTGAACACTTTATCACCAATTTACACATCTACTTCAATCAAATAGAATGTCAAGTTCGCTATATCAATCACTCATATTCAATTAACATGGAATATCACAAGCGAACTTACAATCTAGATGATCCAATGGACTTGATACAATTTGCATATATGGCAAACATTCCCAATCATTATCCTATTGCAACTAAAATCTACCAATGCTCATAAAAAATAGGTCAATTTCTTTTCATTATCAACAAGAGTACAAAATTGCCTACTGTTCACACAAATTCCACTAATCAACCTAATAATCGAGCATGGCAATCAAATCAAACTACAAAAGGATAACAATAAAGAATGCAAGTCATGTGATTGGTGATATGCCACAATCAATTTCAACTTTCAAATTCAAAGATTCTCAACCTAATCCTCATCCCTCATCAACCAATCATGCAAATACAATAGCTATCACAACAAATTTAGTATTAGAATGCATAAAACAAGTCAACATTGGCAAAAATCGCAACAACAAACTTGTGTATAACCAATATCAATGTATTAACTATTCTAACACAAAATTCGCCCCTAATCTTAACAATAAAGTTCATAATAATCAAATAAAGACCAAGGAAAAGGGATAGCCGTACTTACCGGTCGGATTTAATCGAAATTTTTTAAAGTGAACTGTTTCGCGCCTTTTTCCATCCGACTCCAACTTTGCTCCAAATCCGAAATTTTTCGGATAGAAGTGTGTGTGGAGTTGTGGGTGAGGTTTGGTGTGAATTTGAGAGGAAGAAATTGAGTGAAAATGGTGATTTTGAGTGTGTGTGTGCGGGCGTGTGTGCGTGCGTGTGTGTGCACAAATCGCGTTTGGGGGGGGGGGGAGGGCTGCTGCACGGAATCTCGGCCGAGATGCAGTTTTGAGCTTCATGTCTCGGCTGAAATCCGTTCCTGGATTTCAGGCTTGTTTTGCTCAACAATGAATCTCGGCTGAGATGCGTGTATGTCTTGGCTGAGATTTCTTTCTAGCAATTTTGGGCTAATTCTGGACAAGTTGATCTCGGTCGAGATGCTTTGGTGTCTCGGCCGAGATTGGCCTCTAGCAATTTTGCCCATATTCTGGACAAGTTGATCTCGGCAGAGATGACTTGGTGTCTCGGTTGAGATGAACCTCCAGCAATTTTGGCTAATTTGAGCTCTGTTAAATCTCGACCGAGATACTTTTCAAGCGAACTTACCTATTTTTACCTTTGTGATGTCTCGGCCCAGATGACTTGATTGTCTCGGCCGAGATTTGTCTCTAGCAATTTTCCTTCATTTTGGTCTCCTTCACCCCCATTCCATGCTATCTTTTGATTATTCTGATTGATACCTGCACAATTCTAAACAAAAACATCAAATATGCCACAAGGCATTTATTGAGCATCTAACTATGAATTTGAAAATGCAAAAATTTAAAGATATCGTCGGGGTGCCTCCCGACAAGCGCCTTTGTTTAACGTCGTAGGCTCGACGGATGTTCACTCAGCTCGATGATGGGTCTTCTACTTGCTCCTCTTCAAGCGGGCTATCTTGTCAGCCTTCGAAATACGGCTTGAACGATTGTCCATTCACTTTGAAAATCTTACCCGTTTTACCGCTTTCTATCTCAATGGCTCCATATGGATGTATCTTCTTGACAATGAATAGTCCAATCCACCTTGATCGAAGCTTTTCGGGAAACAATTTCAACCACGAGTGGTACATAAGTACCTTCTCTCTAACCACAAAAGTTTTTCGGGATATCCTTGCATCATGGAAGGCTTTGGTCTTCTCCTTATATATCAACGCGTTTTCGAAGGCTTCATTCCGAATCTCTTCTAGCTCATGATGTTGAAGTTTCCGATGTACACCCGCTTCATCAAAACTTATGTTACATCTCCGGATGGCCCAATAGGATTTGTGTTCGAGTTCAACCGGAAGATGGCACGATTTGCCATAAACAAGGCGATATGGGGACATGCCTATAGGTGTTTTGTAGGCGGTCCTATATGCCCACAAGGCATCATCAAGCCTCACACTCCAATCTTTCCGGTTAGGTTGGACGGTTTTCTCTAGCACCGGTTTGATCTCTCGATTTGAAGTCTCGGCTAGCCCATTTGTTTGTAAATGATATGGAGTAGACACTTTATGCAAAACTGAATATTTCTTGAATAGTGCTTCAATGGTCTGGTTGCGAAAATGCGTACCCCTATCACTTATGATGGCTCTCGAGATCCCAAATCCAGCAAATATGTTAGACTTGACGAAGTCCGCAACAACCTTTGAATCGTTCATACGGGTAGCCTTTGCTTCCACCCATTTGGACACATAGTCCACAACCAAAAAGATATACAGATTCCCATAAGAAGATGGAAACGAGCCCATGAAATCCATTCCCCAAACATCGAAAATTTCACACACCATTATTGGTTGTTGGGGCATTTGATTCCTCTAGGAGATGTTCCCCATCCTTTGACAGTTGTCACATGACTTGCTAAAAGTGTAAGCGCCATTTAACGAGGTTGGCCAGAAGAACCCGCTCTCGAGAACTTTATGCCCTGTCCTCTTGGGACCAAAGTGTCCCCCACATGCATAGGAATGACAAAAAGCAAGTATCGATGGGAATTCTGTTTCGGGAATGCACCTTCGTATGACTTGGTCTGAACCATGTTTCTATAAATACGGATCATCCCAAAAGTAGTGTTTCGCTTCACTTTTCAATCTATATCTTTGGGCCTTGTTCATGCTATCGGGGTATACTCCCCTCACTAAATAATTTGCCAATTTGGCATACCAAGGGACACCCGAATCTGATGCCATGAATAACCACTCGTCTGGGAAACTCTCTCGAAGAGGCAATTATGTCCCCTCTTGGGTTATTCTGCTCAAGTGATCTGCTACAGAATTCTCAGCACCCTTTTTATCCCTTATTTCCAAATCAAACTCCTATAATAGCAAGATCCAACGTATCCGTCTGGGTTTTGCTTCCTTCTTTGCCATAAGGAACCTGAGAGCAGCATGATCAGTGAACATGATGATTTTTGTCCCAACTAGATAGGACCTGAATTTCTCGAGTGCAAAAACAACAGCGAGGAGTTCCTTGTCAGTAGTGGTATAGTTGGCTTGGGCTGGATTCAGTGTCCATGAAGCATAAGAAATTACATGTGCCATCTTTCCTATTCTTTGCCCTAGGACTGCACCTACTGCTTGATCACTGGCATCACACATTAGTTCGGAAGGAAGCTTCCAGTCGGGTGGTTGGATGACGAGAGGAGTGACAAGCCTTTCCTTAAGCACATCAAACGCAATCTTGCATTCTTCATTCATTTCAAAATCAACGTCTTTCTGCAATAGACGACACAAAGGAGAAGCAATCTTGAAAAAATCCCTTATGAACCTTCGATAAAAACCTGCATGGCCAAGAAACGAACGAACTTCCCGCACATTTGCGGGTTAAGGCAAAGAGGCAATTATTTCAACCTTAGCTTTATCTACTTCAATGACTTTCTCAGAAATCAAATGTCCTAGTACAATTCCTTGCTCTACCATGAAATGACATTTTTCCCAGTTCAACAAGAGATTTTTATCAATGCATCTTTTAAGGATTTTCACAAGAATCTCAAGGCAATTTTCGAATGATTTTCCATAAACACTAAAGTCATCCATGAAAACTTCAATGAAATGCCCAATAAATTCGGAGAAGATACTTACCATACACCTTTGGAAGGTGGCAGGTGCGTTGCAAAGCCCGAATGGCATGTGCCTCCAAGCGAATGTGCCAAAGAGGCATTGATACACGTTAATTATGCATGTAATTAGGTCGATTTACGATACTATTTTATAGGAATTATGTGCACAGATGGTCAAGAATTGGATGAAATGTTATATAAGTGACCAATTAACGTACTCGGCTTGTTTTAAGGTGTTTTTGAACATTTTCAGGATTAAAATTCGTGATTTACGACTACCGGAACCGGTCCAAAATAGTGAAAACCAGTGAAAATCGGTCCGAACCGTCCAAGAACCGGTCCAAACCGGTTCAGACCGGCCTGAACCGGTTCAGGAGTAAAACAGGGCCGTATCACATAAGCAACACGGCCGTGTCAAAAGTGTTGCGCAAACATCAATTTGGTTCTGAAGGAGCAACACAGCCGCGTCAGATGTCAACACGGCCGTGTCAAATTATGCGCAGAATTGAAGATTTTTATAAGCAACATGGTCGTGTCACTTGATCGACACGGCCGTGTCAAAAGCCTCTCCGTTAAAAGAAATCCTGTTTCAAATGGCATTTAATTCCTAATTTAACCGGGGCTTGTCCAAGCTCTATAAAAAGGATCCAAGCTCATTTTTTTAGAAGAATACACACATAATATCTGAGTTTTGAGGCGATAGACGACTTAGACAACGACGAAGATTCAATCAACGGAACGATTTACTCGGGTTTAGCAATTCTTCTTAGTTTTGATTCTTTATAATGTTTTTGTTTAGAATATTGTAGTAGATTGAACCTAGGCATGAGTAGCTAAGCTATTCATGTCCTAGGGTTAGAAAGTAGCGATTTTTATGACAATAATTAGATTTACATTTTAACTTATTGATTCCGTTCTTCCATGTGTTTATCTTTATATTTGTTTTTATAACTAAATTTAGACTGGCCATCTAGGTTTAGTAATCTCCTTTAACAAATCCGCTTCGAGAGGAGGGGTTTGTTATTAGACGTACGATATAGAGCACAGTTGTCTATGACTGTGTAGGCATAGGTTCATGAGCATTTTGGAGTTACTAGGATTAATTGACTCGAGAGGTAATTGTCTTAGTTAATCAACGATTTAACCGCTTCGAGAGGAGGGTTAGGTTAATATTGCGCCGCTTAATAAACACTAGATCGGTTTAAAAATCAATAAGTTAAATCTGATCATCATTGAAATAAATATCCTGAAATCGAAACCCTAGGATACCTTTTATCCTTGATTGATAATTCTTTGTGTTTACCAAGTTTGAAATCATAGTAAGTGAGTAATTAGTTAAATTTCGTTAGTTTTAGTCAAACCAACCCATTGATACTTAGTATCTATTTAGGAGAATCCTATAATATCGCGGTATCGAACTACCTAAAATTATTCTTTGTGGGATCGACCTTGACTACCGCTACTACACCTACATCCGTACACTTGTGGAACACTAGGTTAGAAACCGAAGTGTCAGGCATGTGAAGGTTGTCTTCTCCTGATCCTCTGGAGCAATCAGGACTTGGAAGTAGCCGGAAAAGCCCTCCAAGAAGCAATAGAAGGGCTAGCCAGCCAATCTCTCTAACATTTGGTCAATGAAGGATAGTGAGAAATGGTATTTCCTTGTCATAGTATTCAGCTTTCTGTAGTCGATACAAACTCGCCAGCCGGTCTGTAGTCATGTAGGCATCATCTCCTCATATTTTCCCTCTATGAATGTTATACCGCATTTCTTCGGGACCACCTGAGTCAGGCTCACAAATCTGCTATCAGATATGGGGTAGATGATTCCCACACCCAATAGTTTGATGACTTCTTTCTTGACTACCTCCATCATGGGAGGATTGAGCCTTCGATGTGGTTCTCTACTTGGCTTCGCATCATCTTCGAGAAGTATGCGGTGCATGCATAAGGATGGACTTATTCCCTTGATGTTGGCACTAATCCATCCTATTGCCTCCTTGTTCTACTTGAGAACCTCAATCAATACCTGCTCTTGACTGTGAGTTAACTTCGAAGAAATGATCACCGGTAATGTCTCGTCCTCCCCACGGTACGCATACTTGAGGTAAGAAGGAAGGGCCTTAAGCTCAAGAACAGGTTCCTTGATTGTAGAAGGTAGAGCTTTTTCTTGTGATTTCGGGAGGGAAATGAAATTCTGCGCATATTTTGGTAGGAATGACTTCGGTGCACCTATTTGTGCCACTGTTTTCACCAATGCCTCATTGGTCTCCCAAACCTCCTCTTTTCCATTCTCCAACTGAGTGGGTAAGTGCAACTTCCATTAGGTCCCTACATGACAACTCAAACAACTCTTCCACGAGAGAGTCAATAACATCAATGGAAAATACAGATTGAACATCCTCCGAAAAATGCATTGCATCAAAGATATTGAAAGTGACAATTCGACCATCAAATTCCATCGTGAGGGTGCCCTCACGGACATCGATCTTGGTTTGGGAAGTATTTAGAAATGGTCTTCCCAATAAGATCGGTGTGGACGTTGATGGATCGCCTTGCATGTCCATCACATAGAAATCAGCAGGAAACACGAGTTCATCAACTTCAACTAGCACATCCTCGATTACCCCATCGGGATACGAAGTGCTTCGGTCGGCTATTTGAATGACGACCCTTGTTTCCTTAAGTGGGCCCAAATTTAAATAATGAAAAATTGAACGTGGCATAACATTAATCTAAGCTCCTAAGTCGAGCATTGCACGTTCAATTCGATAGTTACCTATTTTGCAAGGAATCATGAACATTCCAGTGTCTTTACACTTTGGTGGGAGTCTCTTCTGGAAGATGGTGGATACATTCTCTCCCATGATAACTTTTTCATTCCCTTTAAGCTTCCTATTGTTGGTGCAGAGGTCTTTAAAAAATTTCGCATATCTGGGAATTTGCTTCACTTCATCTATCCGCGGGATATCTATCTCCACTTTTCTGAACATTTCTAGGATTTCTTTATCCCTATTTTTATCTGGGACCTTCTTGATTTGGCTAGGGAATGGCAGTGGTGGAGTTGAAGAATTAACATGTGGCTCCTGCACATCTCGACCGAGATTTGGTTGTGTCTCGGCCGTGACAAGTGTGCAGCATTTTTCCCCTTCATGCAGGATTGCTTGATCTCGGCCGAGATGCACTTCGTTCTCGATCGAGATTGTTGGACAGGGAATTTCCTTCTCTGGGCGAAGTGAGCCATCTTGGCCGAGATCTTGATGTATTTCAGCCGAGATTTCTTTCTCAGCATTTTCCTCTTCACTTTCGATTCTCCTCTCCCCATTGGAATGATGCTCGGTCTTTTTAGGCTCTCCAAGCATCACCCCACTCCTTAGGGTGATTGCACTGACATTCTGGGGGTTTATCTCGGATTGTGCCGATAGCTTTCCACTTTGAACACTCTCCAGATGAGATACCGCTGATGCTATTTGACTGACTTGATTTTCAATACTCTGGAATCTCGAACTTGATTCCTTCTGCAGTTGAAGCGTACTGGTTGCTAGACTCTTGACTATATCGAAAAGGGATGGATCAGAGGGTACTGGTTCAGCGGGTTGCCTTTGCTGGAACATCCCCCTAGAGTAGGGGGGTCGATTGTGTCCACCTTGATCACCTTGTTGATGCATATTTGGACCCTGATTCCCATATTTGAAATTGGGATGGTCTCTCCACCCCAGATTGTACGACTGCGAATAGGGATCATATTTCCTGCCAGCCTAGTTAGGATTAAAATTATGAACTGCGTTGGCATGAGCCTCCATTTCTTCTCCAAGAATAGGACAGGTATCAGTGGAGTACTCGGTTGTCTGACAGATTCTGCAGGGTCTTGGGGTAGGAGTGCTCCCCGAAATCACTTTCTTCACCAGGTCGGTGAGCTGATCCAACCTTTCTTCAACACTTGAATCGATAACATCTTTGACTCGCCTCACAGGCTCCCTACAACCGAACTGTTAAGTGTTGGCGGCCATCTTGGAGATCAATTCTCGGGCTTTGGTTGGGGTCTTGTCCACCAGAGCCCCTCCACTAGCTGAATCAATCATGTTCCGATCGGTTAGATACAACCCCTTATACCAACACTGGATTAACAATAGTGGAGTGATTTGATGTGGTGGGCAACTTCCTACAAGCTTCTTGAATCTTTCCAAGTACTAACACAATGTTTCCCCCTGCATTTGCCTCACCCCACTAATTTCTTTACGGATGTTGGTGGCTCGAGATGCAGGAAAATAATTTTCTAGAAACTGTGTTTCCATCTGATCCCAAGTAGTAATGGAACCAGATGGCAAGTAGTACAACCAGTCTCTTGCAATGTCTTTCAATGAGAAGGGAAATGCTCTGAGCTTAATTTGTTCTTCAGTCACCCTTGTCGGCTTCATGCTCGAGCAGACCACATGAAATTCCTTCAAGTGTTTGTGTGGGTCTTCCCCGGATAGCCCATGGAATGACGGCAATAGGTGAATGAGCCCCAATTTGAGCTCAAAATTGGTATCGTTCCCTATTGACAAACGAGGTTTTTAAGGTGAAAAACAAGCTTAGAATATGTGTTTTTAACATACATTTGTAGATTCTAAACACCCGATTGTTATATTCTTCGCATTTCCTTTCTCTTGTCGAAAAACCTCGTTTTCAAGAATTTTTCAAGGTACAATAGGCCAAAAGTATGAAGAATGTAAAGGAGTGGAAAAAACGAGGGTGAAAGAGCAAGGGACAAAAATGTCGTGAGAAAAGAGGCGAAAGTGCAAAAGTCCAAACTGACACACCTTCGGTATTTTGGGCATATCATGAGATATACATATCCAATGGAGGTTAAATTAGCGGAATTAGAAAGCTAAATCAAAGAGCTACAACTTTGGCAGAGAGAAGAAAATCTAAATTCAGATCCGAAGACCTCGAAAAATGACTTTGCAGTTGGACTACAGGTGCAGTTTGGCCTTGCACGACCAAGACCGTGCAACCTTGCACGACCCGTGCAATAGACCAGAAAATCCACTAATTTTGGGGTCTTGCATGGTCCATGCAAGACCTCCGGAATTTGATGGATTTTAGCCCATTTATGTGATTTTTGAGCCCAATACCTTAAAAAAGCCCCCAAAGGTGTATAGAAACCCTACCACTTCTGTTTTTGAGCAATAATTCATCATTTGTATAGTTTTTAGAGAGAGAAATTAGAGAGCAAAGAAGGGGAATTGAACTTGAAGATCAAGATCAACATTAAAATAGGTTTTATCTTTCCATTTTCATTTAATATTTGTATGAAAATGATTATGTCTATATATTTATGTTTATCTCTTATTATGATCATGGTTGGCTAAATTTCCTTAATCTATCTTTAGAAAGTAGATTATGGGTGATTAGTGATTTTTACCCGATTAATTTAATCCCATATTATGCTATTAGTTGATTAATTGTTTATTATGCATGTTGAATGATTTGGCCAATTATTAGCAATTTATTAGGGATTAAATTGGAACCGAGAGGGGAGATTTGATCGGAGATCGCATTGATTGACATGATTAAACAATAGAACCGAGAGGTTTGAGCTAATTGTGGGAACTTTGGTCTTATTTTCGATTAGGAGTTGTATTTGATTAATCGACCGGAGACGGCGATTATTCCTATACAATCAGCACGTAATTCGCTCCGAAAGGGGGTCTTGCATATAATTGTGATGGTTTCTAAATACATAGCATTCGGTTTAAAGGTTAATTTTATTAGGATAATAATTGTTAATTACCCTTAGTTGAAATCAAATCCTAGATTATCTTTATTAATTGTTTAATCCCTATAATTTGTTCTCTAGTCTTTCTTATTAACTTTAATTACTTGTTTATTTTAACTAGTTCTTAAAATATAAAGAAAACCAACCACTCGATCGTCTAGTTAGCCATTAAAATGCTTATTTCGATTTGTCTATCCGATATCGAGCCGATTCCTCGTGGGATCGACCTTGTACTCGCTTAGTACTACTATTGACGCCGTACACTTGCGGTTGCTCAATTTTAGTTGCAAAACTAAGTGTGTGTCACCTATCTCTAGGAATGTAATACTCAAGGGTTCGTGTGCAACCCTTGTGTTGGCAAGTTCCTTCATAGTTCTTTCCTGATTTTGCTCACCAACCATCTCTTCTAATTCAATCTCCTCACTCTCTATACTCAAGGTTTCAAATGATCCTCGGACCTCTTCAAGTAACCTTGCTCTTCTCCTCAATAACCTTTCTCTTTCAACTATCTCCGTCTCGTATAGAAGTCCTTTTTCCCCTTGGGAACGTAAGAACATTAGCTACCTATCTTAAAACAAGAAAACTAGAGAATATCAAATTACTAGATAAACAGGAAATAGATAAACGACTAATAAACTAAACATATTGCTTTAAACAATAAAATAACACTATTTGCCAAAATTTGGCCACGCTTCGTCGGACGTGCCAAATTAAATTAGTATATGTATAGATGAATATATATATATATACTAAACCTTAACCTATAACTCTAACCAGTAGAGCGATAAGTAAGAGTCGATCCCACGAGGAGCGGCAGTCTAATGTTGTTTCGATATGTTAAGCAATTGTAAAATTCAAATAAGAATAAAAGAAAACAACGAAAGCAATAAAGGTGGGGGGGTTTTGTTTTTCAAACTATAAACTATCAATAACTATTAGGAACAACTATTTAACTATGGCCAACTAAGCTTAAGATTCAATTAACAAAAGATAGCAAGATAGGTAGATTGAATTTTAGATTTTTAAAGTATGAGTAAAGTATTCAACCCTTGATCAAGTATCCCCTTGTTTCAAACAATCTATGTAATTAATGTCATTAATCAATTGGTTAGCTATGGAACTCCTACTCCAATATTGATAACAAGCTCTATCAATCTAATTGTCTCTTAAGTATGATTAATCATAATAAGCTCTTCAATTAATCCTACTCAACTTATCAAATCCTAAAACAAGCTCTTTAAGAATCAATAGTCAAGTGCATTATAAATTAAGACAACAGAGTAGATTCGACATAGAACTCATAAGCTCGGTTCTAGTAGTCAAAATCTATGTTATCCCCAATAAAATGAATCTATTGTTTGCTACCCGGGAATTGAATTCATAATAATTACGGATTATAAACTCAATTCTAGCAACACACTAACAAATATCCAAATGGGCGATCAAACCACAATTCAATTCATAAGTGTGAATCAACAATCCTAAATAACATAGAAAATTCCAAAGACATAATCCAATCGATTAACAACCGTAGAAATTGCATAAACATTCTCAATCCAAGGTTCAACTAATGATCAAGGGCTGAAATAAGGGTGCAAGTCACCCATTACTCCTAATACAATCAGTAAATCAAAGGAAATACAATAAGGCATGAGAAAATTGTAGAAGAAACCAAGAACTTGGGTAGAAGGGATGGAAAGCCTTCAATCTTCTTCCCAGTGTAGCTCTTGAGGATGATGGAGGCTGGAAATATGTTATTCAATGTCCCCAAGATAGGTTAATTTCGAAAGGGAGGATATATATATAGGGGAAGATTTGTTACTTCAGTTTAAGACAAAATCGTGTTCATAAATTTAAAACAGGGCAAGAAATCTTGGTCGAGATGCAAGTGTGTCTCGGCCGAGACGTGAAAAAGGGCTCTTTCAAATTGTGCATCGAGGGGTGATCGCAATCGATATTGGGTTACATCTCGGTCGAGATGTGAAAAGGAAAATTTAGGACTTTTTAGGGTTTGGATTATCTCGGCCGAGATCGAGTTTCATCTCGGCCGAGATCGAGTTTCATCTCGGTCGAGATCTTCATCTGTTGAATTTCTTATTTTTCCCTGGGGAGGTATCTCGGCCGAGATGCAATATCCGTCTTGGCTGAGATCTTCAATCTCTCAAAAT
Organism: Ajuga chamaepitys; assembly: GCA_958295605.1. Taxonomy (NCBI): domain Eukaryota; kingdom Viridiplantae; phylum Streptophyta; class Magnoliopsida; order Lamiales; family Lamiaceae; genus Ajuga; species Ajuga chamaepitys. The sequence continues at coordinate 29,947,052 of OY282496.1, read as the reverse complement.
TCCAGGGTTTTCCTGGAGAGGTATCTCGGCCGAGATTTGTGTGTTGTCTCGGTCGAGATTTATCCTTCAGCCCTGTCCCTTGTTGCCTCGACTGATTCATCGACTCCGCGATCGTTTGATGTTCTTTTTCGATCCTTTTGCACCTGTTTGAACACATAAATACCACAAACACATTATTTTGCCCATGAGAATACAAAAGCGCTAAATACACGTGATTATGCACATTAATGACATTAAAATGACACTAAAAATGCCATAAAGTGCGTGCACGGGACACGTGTACCAAATATGGATGAGATCAACTTCTTCTCCAAGTAACAACATATCTTCTTTCCATATCTTCTTGATCTTATCCAATCACCAAATCTCCATATTTTCTGAACTATAATAATAATAATAATAATAATAATAATAATAACAACAACAACAACAACAACAATAATAATAATAATAATAATAATAATAATAATAATAATAATAATAATAATAATAATAATAATAATAATAATAATAATAATAATAATAATAATAATAATAATAATAATAATAACTAACAATATATTTTTGACAATAAGCCCAAAATTAATATCTTTTACAATCTCCCCCTTTTTGGGAATTTTTATCAAAAACAACTTTAAAAAATATCTAGACATAATTAATGCAGAAATAACCAAGAGGAACTTACCTTAAAGAAGGCACTCCCCCTCAACTGTATATTCTCCCCCTCAACTGCAAAACTCAAACACAAGTGCAAAATAATCATATTGAATGAATCAAGAAGATAGACTCCCCCTACAAAAATGTTTGTCTAACCCAAATCTCCCCCTGCACAGAAGCATAAAAACTCGAAACAATTTCAGAATGATATCAGAATGTTATCTCGGAAGTAAATGTTATAACATTTTCGGACGAGCCATGGAGGCGGTATCCCACTTTCAAAATTCAGAAATAATCAGCTCCCAACAATTTATTCTCCCCCTTTTTTGACATAAAATGCAAAATAGAACATGAAACAAAGAAATAATGGAAGCAGTTCAAACTTAGTACTAGCAGGATTGTTAGAAGACAATAACAGATTAGCGTACAAAGAATGTACCAAACCCGGATAAAAATCTGTAACATGTGTCAATGTAGGCAATAATCCTGATCTCTCCATCAAAGAAATAATCCCAAATTCATAGAAACTATCAAAATCAGCCAAGACTTCCCCAGCGATGACGCGCTTTCTTCACAGTAGGCGTGGTGGAGGAAGAGCGGCGCGGAGTGGAGCGAGTGTTGGTTTTGGCATGGTGCTCAGCATCTCGCATGAAGAGGAAGAGACAGAAAGAAAAAGAGACTGAGTGAAGAAGATGAGAAACAACGCTTCTTTAAATTTACAGGCATGGGGCATGGGCTTGGGCAAATGGGCTTGACAAGGCATGGGCTAAAATAAAAAGAACACATGCGAAAAGGGCCATGGTTTTAGTAAGAAGGGTGAGAATTAATCATACTGGAAAAAAATAGATAAGGAAAAAGAAGACTCACTGTACAAGTGCACATTACCCACGCGAAGATTGAACCAGTGAAGCAATTGCCTAGTTTTTTTTATCAAATTAGCCACAAAAAAATGTGCCTTTTGATATGACTTTTGAGAATTGAATTCCACTAAAAAATAGACATGAATAATCACAATACCCAAAAGAAAAAAAATAACTCACTTAATTACGTGCCCCACAAATCACAGATAAGCAGAGAGAGTTTCGCAAAGAGCTAGACGAAATTCCCCATCAAGACACAACTGGCATAGTTTTAAACACAATAGGCCCAAATTTAATCAAGGGTTCCTTATTCCTCCGGCTTCCTTTTTTCCTCTCGTGGAGTAGCTCGCAAACCCCACAAGCTAGAACCGTACTAGGAAAACCCGGTGCGACGAGCTCTTGGTTTCTCCTTATAACCCCAAGAAAGGAAACCAATTAATTTTTTTATAAGATTGATTTATGCATTGTATTAATGTGGCGGCTTTCACAGACCAGTCATTTTCAGTGTCAGTACCTCTTTTCAATCAGTTGATTGGTAGTTGCACTCAACATCATTTCGTGGCCGTAGCCCTTTCCACCAAGGGAAGAAATTGAAATATCATCGAAAAGGAATGTTAAATTTTAAGTCAAACAACTCTTTGAACTTATCCAATCATATGTGACATAGTAAAAAATGAGAGCATGCCAAAGACAGAAACAGAGTGTGTTATAACATATATATATATATATATATATATATATATATATATATATTTGTTTTCTTTTTCTTTTTAATGGAAGTGTACACGACCTATAGATTTTCTAAGCGTGTCAAATCTCTGCAAATCTAAGGGTTTTGTAAAAGTATCAACTGATTGATCATTAGTCAAAAATGAGTTAGATTAATGGTTCCATCTTCGACTAGTTCACGAATATATATGTGCTTTGTACGAGAGTGTTGGACAGGGATTTTGGTAATATTGATGGCGCTAGTGTTATTACAATAAAGATTAACTGAACTTACTGAAACACCATAGTCAGACAACATTTGCTTCATCCACTCAAGTTGCGTACAACAGCTCCCTGCCGCAATGCATTCCGTCTCTGCTTTAGTTTCCAGTTTTGGTATCCCACGAACAGATCTAGATGAGGACATAATTTGTTTATAGTTAAAATGCCCTAGTTTTTTATGCCAAACTTCAGTATCAGACATAGTAATGAAATGACACATATGATCAAGTTCAAGAATATACAGAAAGTTAGCAGATCTACTTCCAGTCAGCACACATTTTTCTATTATGATCATACACAATACACTTATCTTTTGTAAATTTAGCATGCAAATTTTGATCACACAAGTGGCTAATGCTAATCAGATTCACTTTCAGATTTTCAACTAACAACACATTAGTTAACCTAGGAAACCCTTTAAGGTTCAGAGTTCCTTTTCCTAATACCACTCCATCTCCAAAAGTAAGAAACTCATTTTCCTACCGGTTCTATGTTAACTAAATATGAACTGAAACCAGTCATGTGCCTTGAGCACCCACTATCAAAGTACCACGCCCCTGTAACAGTAGCATTCAAAAATAACATGGTATTAAAGCAACTATGAGTTTTGGGAGCTCAAACTTGTCGTGGCTTTTGTGATTGTGAAGATATGAGATCCACCTTTCTCCGAGGCATCCTTCGTTGGTTGTTTTCGAAGTTCCAACCTTTGCTCGGAAACAAATAGTCAGCCTTCATTTTATTACAATTAGGTTGAATATGGCCTATAATACCACTGACACGGCACACCACCGAAGGTCGGACGAACTCCCCCGAGCTCGCCTTGAAGTAGCTTCTCTCGAAGATACTTCTATCTGACACAATAAGACTAACTAAATATTACAGCTCGAAGACTATGTTATAACACATATAAAATCAACTCTTGACTTAATAAAAATAACGATGTTCGAACACTAAGATACTGATCTATTTCTCTAAAATATTATCACGTATTTGATGCTTTTCTGATATGAGGAGAATCCGTATATGTAATCTTCAATATGGATGAGATCAACTTCTTCTCCAAGTGACAGCGTATCTTCTTTCCATATCTTCTTGATATTATCCATCCACCAAATCTCCATATTTTCTGCACTTCAAAAAAAAAAAATTAATAAATAAATAAATAAATAAATAATAATAATAATAATAATAATAATAATAATAATAATAATAATAATAATAATAATAATAATAATAATAATAATAATAATAATAATAATAATAATAATAATAATAATAATAATAATAATAATAATAATAATAATAATAATAATAATAATAATAATAATAATAATAATAATAATAATAATAATAATAATAATAATAAGAACAACAACAACAACAACAACAACAACAACTAACAATATATTTTTGACAATAAGCCCAAAATTAATATCTTTTACAGTTACAATTGTAACATATTATTTTAATTTTTACAAGAAAACATTCCCGTTAGTTAGATTTTTTCTTTTGGTTAACAATATAAAATTACCATGTTTTTATCATGGGCCATAACATAGGAAATTACATAATTCAATCAATACATAATATTTATGTGTTACAAATTGTATATAAAATGACATCTTTACCACTAATAAAATATTTTATTTTTTTGTAAGCTATTAGATTATAGCATGTTAATTACATTTGGCGATGTATAATCATAAACGTAAAAAAATTGGTAAATTTATATGTTAGTTACTCATCTATATTTATATATAAAATAACAAAATCACCGAAAGTAATAATCTAGGAATTTTCCTGTTCAAATCTCTTTACCATTTTTGAAAAATATTTATTTTGTATAAAGAAATTAGGGAAAAAAGTTAATTTGGTCCCATAACTTTTTAACTTTTCTGATTTGGTCTCATATTTAACTATTTTTTCAATTTAGTCTCGTATCTCTATCAATTGCTCAATTTTGGACCAATTTTGACCCAATTTTGACCAACTCGCCGGAAAAGGCCACGTGTCGGCGCCCATCAGGAAGTTCCGGTGACTTATGCCACGTGGCGGGGAAAATAGTTGATTTGGTCCCATATTTAACTATATTTTCAATTTAGTCATGTACCTATATCAAGACGAAGTTGGATAGCTCATCAAGTGGCAGAGCGTCTACTACTTAGGCCTTTGACCATGGGTTCGAGTCACCGTGGGGGAGGGGAGGGTTTTTTCTTTGTTCGTAGATTAGGAGAAGAAAAAATCATGTGCCTCTATTAATTGCTCAATTTTGGACTAATTTAGTCATATTTAACTACTAATTATTTGGAGATAAATCTACATATATTTGCCTAAAATAATAGCATTATCTCAAATCAATAGTAAGTCTCTCACAATCAACTTAATTTGTCCAAGTCTATAAAAAGAGACACTCACACAACCTTCCAAAAAAGATCCGAACTTATATCTCATATAATTTGTTCCACACTATAATTTTTTTTAATTGAAATCGACATTAATCAAGCCGTTGATTCAACCAAATTTTGTGTCTACTTCCAAATTTTATTCTTCTTTGAATAATTTTAATTTCTATGAAGATTAAAAGATCTAACATAACTGAGAGAGAAAGAATGTAATATCACCACCCACCAGAGTAACAGAGAGAGACCAACATTGTGAGAGAGTGCGAGAGAGATAGAAAGTGTGGCCGAAATTGTGTGAAAGATCAACAGAATTATCTAGAATTTAAAATGGGAGAAGGGAGTGTGGGAGTAAGTTTATAGGCAAAAATGAAATTAATATATATATATATATATATATATATATATATATATATATATATATATATTTATGTGTCTAAAATCATATGTATTATGTTTACTGAAAAGTGAAAAGAATTTAGTACGATTTTATCAAATAAAAGTCCTAATGGTCTTTATTATATTAATATTTTTCTTATTAATTTTTAATCATATAAAATATAAATTGAATTATTTTGTAAATATTTTAGAATTTCAGTTTATAATTTTAATATTTTATTTTTTTCAAAAAAATAATCGAATTTGTTGAAATAATTTTTTTTTTTCATTTCTAATGTGATTTTTCTGTATTATAAATTAAATTACTAATCTATTATCAAGCTATAGTTTGACACCATATTGTAAAATAAATTAATTTAAATTAAAGACAAATAATTATTTGTTGTTGATTATGTGGGTTATATTAGTGTATTTGTGCTACAAATAAAAATTAATAAAATTAGAATGTAGTGTTATTGTTACTTACTTAAAGCTTTTGAAAATCTCTTGAACTTTATATTTGAAAATTAAAAAATTTAGATACTTTGGATAAATATAAACGTTTATCATAAAATTATAAATATACAGATATACACTCATCCTTTGTACAAGATTATCAACATGACCTCCATATAAGGATGCTAGAGACATCCATACATTAACAAAAATAAATATGAATATTCTATTACTTACTCAAATTTATATATTTTAAATTTTAAATTTTCAATATTTTTCATTGACTCTTCTTTCATTAACATATAATTTTTCATCTCTTATTATATATTGATTGTAATATTTTATTATATTAAAAGTATATAATTATATAATTTTCTTATCATTTATTTATTTGCGTTTACAAATCATGAATTGCACGAATTTACTATTAGTTATCACGGTATAATTCGATAATATAGTATAAAATTTGTAGAGACTTGAATTTTGTTGGAGTGCGAAACCTGACCCTATCCAATTCTACTTTTTGGCAATTGGTCTGTCAAATAACTTGGTGCCACTTGTAAACATGTCAGTTTTTGTAATTAAATATCAATAGAAATACTCTACAACTCCCAATAATTGGCAAGCGTGAGAGAAATGTAATTTCCAACTGCACTATGGTCGAGAATAATTTTCTGCATAAATAATTGGGTCGTTTTTTACCTTTGAAGAGCCAAACTAGAAGCATCACACAATACCTCGATAAATTATTCAAATTTCTTTGATGTATTTTTCTTTTGTCAATATTTTAGGAGTTTTATCGTTCAATCATCCAAAAAATAAGTTAACTATTAATTCACGTCTTGATAAAAAAATTATATCAATCTAGAGCCTAGAAGATTAAAAATTATTAATGAAAGGTCCATAAATCTAAAATTGTTATAAAGTCTATTTGGAAAATTGCAAAGGTAACAAAAAAATAATGAAATAATTTGCAGTTTATTTTCTAAAATATACAAATTAACAAAAAAATATTTCAATAAGCAAAAAAAATACAATTTAGCGAAAATGTATATACATAAATTTAAAAATTATGAACTCAAAATGAAATTACAGATTTTTTAAAGAACAATTTTCCCCTGCGCATGGCTAAGAAAAGTACAGATTTAAAAAAAAATATTCCCTTTGTCCCGGTTAAAGTTGTCACTTTAACCGAGCACGAATGTTAAGAAAAAAATAGTTGACTGCTTTTCCTTTGACTTTTTTAAAGGTGGAGATTGAATGTTGATATTTTAAAGGTGATGATTGTGGGAATTAGTTTCCTCTTTTGTGGTTGCAAGTTTAATTAAAACGAACCGAAAAGGCAAGTAGGCAACTTTAACCGGGACGGAGGTAGAGACATTTTTCAAAAAAAGAAACTACAGAAAATTTAGAAAAGAAATAATTTTAAAAATAATAATGATATGACGTATATTTACTCTACTTATCACTTTGAGACAATTTTATTTGTTGGTTTTGAATTTTCCAAACATGCCCTATAATTGTTTTTTTAGATTTACGTGTCTTTCATTGATAGTTTCTAATTTTCTAGACCCTTAACAGTTGGAAATTTTCTTTTCAAACCTTAAATTGATAGTTGACCTATCTTCGGGTCCTTGATCGATAAAACTCCTTTTTATTTTACATCTCCACACCAAAATTGTGGTGTATATTTAAAGTACAAAAACAATTCAGTCAAACTTTACAATATTGCAAGTTGTTCGCTGTAAACTTGGTGAACGATTCCATATGAAACGTAAGCTCATAAAGAGCAGTTTTGGAATAGAAAAGCAGTTATCATACTGCAACTAAAATTATTCTGTTCACACACTGAATGAGTACATCTTTGACTTATGTATCCTAACTATGCTTTCTTAACTGCCCTGCTAACTAATCTATTTTGCTAATCTAATTACTCAGTTTATTTAGCCAACTTGTATTAGTCATCTTCCACTTATGCATTGCATTCATTCTTCTACATCCCTCCCTCAAGCTTGGCAAGGGGTAACATGGCAAGCTTGGATGGAATATATCGATATTGAGCCACTCCTACTTATTTTGTGAGTATATTAGTAATTTGTTGGCGTGTGGAAACATGTTGAAGGGTCAATAAGCCATCCTTGAATTTGGTGCACACTATATGGCAATCAATGTCTAGTTTCTTAGTGTGTTCATGGAATACATGATTCTGAACTATGTGGGTCGCTGCTTGGTGGTCACACATGACCATGATTGGTTTTGGAATGGAAATACCAAGATCTTTAGAGATATAGTCAATCCAGGTTAACTCACAAGTATTTGCTAAAGCCCGATATTCTACCTCAGCAAAGCTGCGAGAAACAGTCGTTTGTTTCTTTGTTTTCCAGGAGATCAAACATTGTCCTAAGAAAACACAATAACCAACTAAAGACTTCCTAGAATCAGGGCATGATCCCCAATCAGAATCACTATAACTTGTGAGATCGAAAACTCCATCTTCACTATAGAATAAACCAAGATTATACGTACCCTTTAGGTAACGAAGAAGGTGTAATGCAGCTTGCCAGTGGTGTGTGCGAGGTGTTTGAATGAATTGGCTAAGTTGTTGAACCCCATAGGTCAAATCAGAGCAAGTGAGATTCAAATAGAGCAACCTGCCAACCAGTCTTTGATATTGTTCCACATCTGAAAACAGAATGCCACTACCAGCAGACAACTTAAGCCCTTGAGGTACTGATGTGGAGACAGGCTTACAGTCTTGCATTCCAGTGTCTTATAAGATGTCCAAGATATATTTACGCTGACATAGATGGATGCCTTGTGCATTTCGTGCAATCTCAATGCCTAGGAAGTAAATTGCCAAGTCAAGATCTTTTATGGTGAAAGTAGTGTAAAGGAACCGTTTCAATGCAGCAATTTGTGTATCAGAATTATCAATGATTACAACATCATCCACATAAACTATAAGAACCATAGAATCATCTGATGAAGACCAAGTAAACAGGCAGTGGTCGTGTGCTGATTGGGCAAACCCATAAGCCAAGAGAGTAGTACAAAACTGATTATTCCATTGCCTAGAAGCTTGTTTCAAACCATACAAGCTTCTAGTTAACTTGCATACCTATCCTATTTTGGCTTTGTCATAACCAGAAGGTGGTTACATATAGACTTGCTTGTCAATGTAACCATGAATGAATGCGTTATTGATGTCCAATTAATGAATTGGCCATTATTTAATAGCAGCAACAACAATGAGCAGTCTCATAGTTACTTGTTTTGCAACAAGAGAAAAACTATCGAGGAAGTCCTCCCCTACTATTTGATTGTAACCCTTTGCCACTAAACGTGCTTTGTATCTATCTATTGTACCATACCATCTGCTTTGAGATTAGTTTTGAAAACCCATTTGCAACCCATGTTGAGAGGACTGTGCTAGAGCAGTACAACTATCAGAATTAGAAGGAGTAGGCAATGGAATTTCATCATTATTTTCTGGATCAGTACTTATGGGAACATGAAGTGTTGGGAGATTATCAAGAATGAGATCTGCAATAGATTTAGTGACATATGGAAATTCACTTTCTAGAAAGACCAAATCCATTGATATCATGATTTTATGTGAGTTAATATCATATATCTTATAAGCCTTTTGGCCAGGAGGATATCCAATCGTAATCCCTTTGAATTCTTAAGGTGAAAACTTGGATTTATCAGAAGAAATATTGGTGACATAACACAAACAACCAAAGGGTTTGAGTAATTCATAAGCTGGGGCATTTCCAAACATAATCTCATAAGGAGATTTCCAAGATAGAATGGATGAAGGTAACATGTTGATGATATAGGCAGTTGTGAGAATTGAATAAGGCCAAAGATAGTTTGGAGCAACTGATTCAATCGTAACAGCTCTTGCCACTCAAACAATGTTTGTGCTTCCTTTCTACCACTTGATTATGTTGAGGAGTGTATTACAGGTCTTCTGATAGAAAGTGCCTAAGCCAGAGAATTTTTTTTGGTAAGCTTGACTTAAAAATTCGGATCCATTATCAGTACGAATCATTTTAACTGAATGATCAAGTTGAACAATAATCATCTTGAGGAATGTACTAAGTGAAGTCACTACTTGTTTTTTGGTGGGCAAAAGACATATTTAGGTGGTTCTATTGAAATCATCAAAAACTGTGAGGAAATATGGTGTGTTGGTGATGCTAGATCTATTGTAGAGCCCCCATATGTCAACATGAAGTAGTTCCTAAATGTGAGTAGATTGAATAGAACTTCTTGGAAATGATAATCTTGTCTATTTAGAGAAATGGCATATGTCACAAGTTCTGTTGGCCTCAATAACAGGTGGTGTGCACAAGTGTTTGAGAAAATCTAGATGTTGGAGTGTTGATGGAGCAGCATGTCCAAATCTCTTGTGCCAAGAGTAAAAAACTTTGTGATAGTGAGAAGCATTCAAGCCAAAACTGACAATGCTATTTGTTGTAGAGGGAATCTGAAGGATATATAATTTGCCAATCATTTTCCCAGTAGCTATAGTGACTCATCTATCTGTATCATTGATGTCACAGCCTATAGCAGAGAAGTTAGCTTGAATAGCATGTTCAAAGCCAGCTGGGAGATAGATAGTAGATTAAACTAGAATTTAGGCACCATAAAAACTTCCGTGAGAATGAGATGATCAGATATATCCACTTGTCCCATGTGAGTAAATTTTTTATGAGAGCCATCTGGTAGAGTAATAAAATCAAGTTGAGACAATGAAACCAGATGAGTCATGATTGAAAGAAGAGTATATATGTGCTTGCTGCAACCAATATCAATAATCCATGAATTTATGTCCAGGTCTGCCAAGGTAGTGAAGGTAAAGTAAGAATTTCCTAGTGAAATAAAATCTGCCATATTTGAATAAGGAGCATAAGACTCGGCATAAGAAGTATTAGAGCCTTTATATGCTAAAACCCTTGCAACTTCTTTTTGAACTAGAGCAGAGATATCAGAGGCAGTTGGAGTAGACTAAGCAGATTATGAGTGAGTAGATGCACTTGTTTAAGGTGAAGTATCAACCAAATTAGCATGTCTCTAATCTTTGGGTTTGTAGTACCAGTCAGGTTACCCTTTAAGTTTGAAAAACTCCTGTATTTCATGACCTGGAAGTCCACAGTGGTCACACATAAGTTTAGCTCTTTCTTTTTTTGCTTTCTTTGGAGGTCCTCTAGTTCTACCTCCCCTGTTGGATGATTGACCACCTTTAGAATTATTATAACCTCTGCCTTGTGTTGATTTACTAACAATACAAAGTTATCCAAGTTATCCACAATATTGGATTGAACAGATCTTTGTTTCTTAACCCTCAAAACTAAAGAATATGCTTTAACAACATTAGGAAGAGGATCCATAATAAGGATGTTGCTTCATGTCATCATAACTGTCATTAAGGCCCATGAGGAATTGTATAAGATTCCCACTCATCTCAAAGTCATCTCATTCTTTAGAAGCATTACATGTGCATCTAGGAGTTGGTTTCAACAGGTTGAATTCATCTCACAATTTGTGAAGTTTATTAAAATATACCACTAGAGGCTTATTACCTTATGAGATTATGCTAATGGGTCTATTACTTTCACCAAATATACGAGTAGCTGTGGCCCAAAGTGTTTTAGCATCTTTAGCATACAAAAACGACTCACTAATTTCTTTTGAGATGGATTTAGCTACCATAATCGGACCATGCCATAAACTCTTATTCATTATTCTCGCATAACAGGATCAATAGGAATCATAACAATATCAATTATGAATCCAATCTTATTTTTAGCGAACAATGCGAGTTGAACAAATCGGCTCCAAGGCCGATAGTTTGAGCTATTTAGAGGTGTAGAAACTAGAGTCATACCCGGGTGATCTGATCCATGAAGAATCAGTAGATCACTGTCATGAGGAGGAACGAATGTATTTGGATGATGTCCAGTTGCCGACTCCGATTGAGTTTGAGGTGGTCGTCGGATTGTGTGTTTTGCGTGGATGAATTGCCCATTGTAAGAGCAGGTCAAACTTCTTTTCCAAATGTCAAATTCTGATTTTGTGGAGGAGCCATGAATATAGATTGATGAAGAATTTACGGAAGCTAGCAGCTGAATTGTAGACAAATTAAGTTAGGTTTTAGATCAAAACAGATCGAACAGAGGCACATTCATGAAAATCAATTTGATTCAGGTTGAAATCGTCACTGATATCATGTAATCTTGGTGAACAATTCCATATGAAACGCAAGCTCATGAAGAGCAGTTTTGGAATAGAAAAGCAGTTAACATACTGTAACTAAAATTATTCTGTTGCCACACTGAATGAGTACATCTTTGACTTATTTATACTAGCTACACTTTCTTAGCTGCCCTGCTATCTATTTTACTAATCTAATTACTCAGTTTATTTAGCCTACTTGTATTAGTCATCTTTAACATATGCATTGTATGCATTCTTCTACACGCGCCTTCGAATTTCGTACTATAATTATTTGATTAGGATTAAATCAATTGGCGTTTTATCTTCTTTTATCATATTATCAATGACTCGATATACGTTGCATGGTTTCCTAAAGAAATATATGTTGCACAATATAATGATTTCACTAATATATACGCCACATACATGAGTAAAATTTATGTACTCCATATGCATGAGTCTTTTTATGTAATAAGTTAACCCGATCTACTCAAATTTTAATTTTTGCTCAAATATAAAAATAAAAATTTTTGGCAACTATAAAAACATATTAAAGTTATTTTTTCCAGAAAATGTAAAACTCTTTTTAGAAAAAAAAAATATATTTCTGAATAAATTATGTGTTTCTTATTAAGGTTACATAAGTTTTCATGCTAATATTCATAGAGTGGGTCATGGGTGCACATGGTGCATAATAAGACTTACTGTGCACCCCCTATTTAAAGGAGGGACTACAAAAAATCACTGAAATGCAGCATAATTTGCTTTTGGCGTCCGCACACTACAAGAAAACGCGTAAATAGCAACAAAATTTTTGCGGCAAAATACATATTCGCCACTAAAATTATAAATAGCAGCAAAATTTCATGCTTTGTTGCTAATTTTAGTGACGTTTGGAACTATTTTGTCGCTATTTTTACTTTGCGACGAAAAGCTACATTTTATCGCTAATTTAGCGATGAAAATACACCATTCGTAGCAAAGTTAGCGGCAAATACATTATACTTTGTCACAAAACATGTATTTTTAAAAATATATATACTTAAATCTAATTCCCTATTACTTATATATCAAATAACGGCAAAATATCTATTCTTGCCGCTAACACTTAGCGATATATTACTTGAAAGTCGTCGCAAATCACTAAAATATCAAAATTAATTAATAGAATTATTTTCTTAGTAATTTAAATTATAATAATTTTAGTGTGAAGTCGACAAAAAAAAAAAAATATTTACAGCGAAATTTATCCATACGCCGCTAACTTTAGCGACGTTTGGAATTGTTTTATCGCTATTTTTACTTCGCGACGAAAATCTACATTTTGTCGCTAATTTAGCGATGAAAATACACTATTCGCAGCAAAGTTAGCGGCAAATATATTATACTTTATCGCAAAACATGTATTTTTAAAAAATTATATAGTTAAATCTAATTTTCTATTAATTATATATCAAATAGCGGCAAAATATCTATTTTTGCCGCTAACTTTTAGCGACATATTACTTGAAAGTTGTTGCAAATCACTAAAATATCAAAATTAATAAATAAAATTATTTTCTTAGTAATTTAAATTATAATAATTTTAGGGTGTGTTTACTTAAGGTTGGAGGAGGTTGGAGTACTGTAGATTATGGGAAATAAAATGAAAAGAAAAGATTGGGTTAAATAAATGGGTGTTTGATTTTGTTGGTTGGAGAGTGATTTTTAGTGTAAAAAGTGATAAAAATGTGATGTGATGTGTGTAAATATATTGCCAGAAATTCCAGAGTAAACACGGTTAGGTTGGTCCAATCCTCAATGGATTGGGCTAAGTAGTAAGTAAATACACAAGCCACCAAAATAAAATATTCGCGGCGAAATTTATACATACGCCGCTAACTTTAGCGACTTGTTGAGCTCTTTTCTCGCTTTTTTTACAAATGTTGTATGTACATATATTCATTTTGGTTGTACTAACCGGTAACATAGTCGGTCATTACAGGCCTAGGTACATATAGTTGTAGGTAAAAAGATAAAATATGCAATATTGGTAAAGTGACAATATATATTTAATACTGCGATACAATATATACAGAATGCGGCATGTTTGTTTGATAAACAAGTGTGGTAAGCAGTGTGAGAGCCGCGTTTTAAGTGCGAGAGGCAAGAGGTCTTGGGTTCGAAATCCACCTCTCTGCCTCTCTTTGTTAGTTTTTAATATAACATCTATTTTCTATAAAAAAAAATTATATAAAATAAAGAGATCATTTAACTAACATAAAATAATAATTGGTAAATAAAATTCTATTTAATTCAATAATAAAAATATATTTGTAATTTATCAAAACTTTATTTTTTTTTAATTATTTATTTTATTTCATTTTTCTACATTATTTTTATTTTGAACTTATACTTTTTAACAAACTAATATATGCCATAAGGTAACAATAATTATAATGTAAGCTGAAAAGATAAATACGCAATAGTATACAAAAAAAAGTTATATTGTAACTAATAAAATTATACTATTAGGCAACATAATATATACTATAAGCAAAACGTAAATATACTGTAACATGAAAAAATAATTATAGAGTAATTTACAAATAATAAATAGTTATATTGTAAATTGTAAACATTGTATTACTAAATGAACTTAAGCAAGCTAATATATACTATAAGGGAATAATAATTATACTGTAAGCTGGAAAATAATTATACAGTAGTATACTACATAAAAAGATTATATCTATAACTAATATACTTATACTATTCGGTAACATAATATATATTATAAGCAAACAGTAAATATAATGTAGCCTGCAAAAATAGTTATAGAATAACATATAAAAAATAAAAAAATATTATATATTATAAACAATGTATTACTAAATGAACTTATCCTTTTAAGCAAGATAATATATACTATTATGGAACAATAATTATATTGTATCAAATTCGTCACAACAAAAAGCAAAAAAAAAATTAAGAGTTTTAAATTATACTGTTTCGATAAAATAAAATTATACTATTTAGTAACACAAGTTATACTATATCGAATAAGCCACAACAAAAGGAAAAGAAAAAATAAAATCAAAGAATTACAAAATTATATTTTTCAAGTAAACAAATTATCTTTTTGATTAAATAAGCTATATTTTATTTAGTTAATTATATAAATTAAATTCAGTAATAAATAAAAATAAAATCACAATTCAATCAAAGAATTACAAAATAAAAAAGCAACAAAAAGGCAGCAAAAACAAGATTAAAAAAAGTGACCTCTATCCTCTTAACGGAGCGCATTACATATGTGCGATGAAATTTAAAAATATAAATAATAGCAGCGCTACAAGAGAGATTTGAAACCATGACCTCACTCTGCATAGAAGAGCGCCTAACCGTTCGTGCTACACCATCTTTGGTGAAATCAAACGCGGTCTTTAATATTAATAACCATATTCTCTAAATAAAAAAAATAGAGCTTGACCCCCGGGTCGGGTCTGGGCAGTATAATGGGGCATACGAAATATTAAAAATGGGCAAGTGTACAATAAGGTTTGTGTGCACTTGGTGCATACAAGTTTTTGTCATATTCATATAAGGTCTCTATTAACACTACAAGAATTTTCATATTTGAGATGGAAATTAGTAATGTATAATCTCGGTTACTAAATAAAACGAAATAGATAATAGAATAGTGATAAGAAGTGTAAAAAAATCATTAATGTCTGATTAATGACAAAATAACAACCAAATATAAGACATGGACATAATCCGTCTCTATTCGGAAGGTAACTTGGTCTCTAATTTCAAGTAGAGACGGGAATTCCCTCACTAAATTTAGAGATGAAATTGGTCCGTAAATTTTAGAGACAAGCATTACAGAGACAAAAAACATTTCATCTCAAATTCGTCACTACTTTAGTTTAGAGGCGGATATCATGTGATTAGAGACAGATTTTTCGTCTTTAGTTTCATTTTTTCTTGTAGTGTTATAGCTCACAAATTGTATTCAACTATTACTTAATTGGATTACTTTAAAAATATTATGTTCGAAAAAAATAATACTCCATTAATCTAATAAAATGAGTCATGTTTGATGCATGTATAATTTTTATCTTAATTAAAGTACCAAAAAAAAAAAATAAGGTCTTTTGTATAACATTTTTTGCGACCAAGTCTGTGATCACTAATAATAAGTTATTTGTGACCAATTGTTGTCACAATTCTCTATAGAAATTATTGGAGACCATTTTAAAACTATTTTTAGGGACAACTAATTGTTACAAAAAATATTTGAGAAGCATTTGAAACCACTTTTGTGGTAAAAAATATATTATATGCATCCGGGTTATTGAAATGACAATAAAGTTGTGACAAATATTCATTATTTGAGACCACTTCTCATGAGTTGTGACAAATACTCATAATTTGAGACCACCTTTTATTGTCTCAAAAGACCATTTTTTGTAGTGTTATAAGAGGATGATTTTCAGTTTTACCCTTTATTGCATCAATATTCTGATGACATCAAAATATTATGTACTCTTATTAAGTTTTAAATAAATTTTTACCTTCAAGTGTATATACAAGTACACAATTTATAACTTTCATTTGATAGTTACTTTTGAATAATACCACACATATAGTATTTGTTTTCTCCAAAACATATAAATTTTTCTCCCGAATTAATTGCTAGAAAATGAATGTCAAATGAATGGACTTCAATTTTCTTTTTTTTTTCTTTTTTTTTTTTTAAATTTCTGTGTTGATCGCCTTTTTTTAGGTCCTCTCGGTTAAGGTGGCGAAAAAGTATTACTTAATTGACAAATTTTTTTTTTTTTTTTTAATAAAAGTATGTATATAGGTACTATTTTATTGATAATTTTAATAAAAAATAGTATTCCCTCCGTCCCGGCCTCATTGACCTACCTTGGCTGGGCACGGAGACTAAGAAAAAATAATTTTTGTGAAACTTTTGAATTTTCAAAGGTGGAAATTAAGAGTGGAGATTTTGAGGGTGGAGATTGTGAGAGAATTTGTCATTTATGGGCTAGGCCAATTAAGTTAGGACAAACAAAAAATAAAGGTAGCCCAATTAAGCTGAAACGAAGAAAGTTATATATTCAACCAATTAATTAATATGTTTAACCAGAAAAGTGATCCTTCTAGAATTAATCCGACCAATTATATATGAAAAGATCCAATGCATAAAGTCCATGTATTTGTTGAAGATGCTGGAATTAAAAATAAAATTGCCAACTAATTAAAAGGCAAACCTACCAATTGAGTTTCCTTAAGGCATAGTTAATAATGGGATGAAATAACCTATTTAAAATGGGGTTCCATCTTATATTTTAACATTAATAATATGTGGCACATATACAAAATAATTTTATGGTGACATAACCATAGATACATGTTGATAATATTATAATAGAAGATAGAATCATTTGGAATAGATGATCTCATCTTGTTAATTATTGACCTAATAACAAAAAAAAAAAAAAAAAGTAAAACCTTCTCAAATTTTTGCCATTTTTGCATTTTTTTAATTTTGTACAAAATAGTTGTGATTTTGGCAAATATTTTTTTTTTTACCGAAAAAATTAGTTGTAATATGGGACAATTTTATGAATACGAAGAAAAGTGATACATATACAATGTTGAAATCGTGAACACATCTTGAGGAACATTCCTAATAATCGATTAATTTGGTAAAAGCACAGGTCTTTAAAATGAGAAAATTAAAAGAATGGAGTAAAATAATGAAATCTTGAAATTAGAGGTTTAGGTTTTGTTTTTGTATTGTTGCGAAGAGAATGAAAGAGAGTTTGGTGAAGTCCCAGTTGAGATGAAAGATGACAAAAACAATCAGGTGGAATGAAGCCATCATCACATGCAATTCCAAACTAATTTTCTTACATCACAAGTAGAGGGGGTGGGTCCCCCACCCATTCCCAGTATTCACAGACTACCAATTAAATTCCTGAATGAGATCAACATGAATATGCAACCCTGTGGTTGTGGACTCTATCTCTTAGAATTCCATTGTAAAGGGCCAATCTATTGGGTGGCATTTCATCAACTTTCCCAGTTTTTTTTAATGAGTTTTTGGTGTGCATCTTTCTGTATTCATCACTGTTCCCAGTAGGGTCCACCACATCTTCTGCAAAGTGCACCTTCTTCTTCTTCTTTTTCTCTCTCTCTTTTCTCTTCCCTTCATCTGCACCACATGCACCTTTTTTCATTATTAATTCTCGACTTTATATTGAACAATGCTATTTCCAAACTAAGGATTATATATATTTCAAAAATTGCTATCTTACTTTTCTTTTGGTATACTAAAAATTTACCCCCTCCATCCCGTTTAAAGCTGTCTACTTGTCTTTTTTATTCGTCCCAAAAAAAGTTGTTACCCAAAAAAGAAAACTAATCCTACAATCCTTACCTTCATAATTTCAACACTCAATTTTAATCTTTAAAAAAGTCAAATAACTGTTTTTTCTTAACATTCGTACCCGATCAAAGTGATAACTTTAATCGGGATGGGAGAGTAATCTGAAACGATAAATAAACGAAATCGTAAAATACGAGTTTCTGGCCTTCACAAAATTGTACATTTATCAAAGATATATAAATAGTTTAGCGATTTGCACTCTTGGAAAACAAAAAAAAGAAACACTTGTTCTGGAAAAATATTTTATAATATTTAATGTGGAGGAAGTATTATTTTACATATCAAACAAATGTTTTATAATATTTTATTGTAGACAAGAAAGAACTACAGATAAATGTAGCCAATATGCTGCATTTGTATACTCATGTGGGAAATCATGTGTGTTTGATTCAATTGGTCAAATAGCTATCCACATATATATTACCTAGGCCTTTGATCCTGAGTTCGAGTCACCGTGAGGGTAGGGGAGGGTTTTTCTTTCTTTCTTAGATTAGGAGAAAAAAAATCTATCCACATATATACTACATAATTGGACAACTTGATCATGCAAACTATGTTCGTAATGACATAATACACAGAGGAAAAAAATTGGTTTTATTTATTTAATATTATAATTCTTTTTTAAGATGCACTTGGAATCATCTCTTCCTGTTACGTTTTTAAGAATTCGATAAAAATTAAAAAATTTAAGATGGGATGAAAACGACGTAATTTTGTATATGAAAGACGGTTGGAAAGTTGTTATTGGGAGAGGGTCTGAAGTAGTGTAAGAAACGTATGAAATGAAATATAAGAGGAATTAATACCTGAAGAGATGATGCAAGAAGGTGGGAGAGATTGATGTTTTGAAATCTGGAAGCGAAAATGAGGAGTTGAAGAAGACGGCGAGTTTTGGAGGCGACAAGCAAGCAGAATTACTGTGCCGGAAACCGCCATGGCTGTGGCCAACACCACCCCTTGTGATGACATAATTGAAGACATAGCTAGAGAGAGAGAGACTGAAATGAAAATGAAGACCAAATGCTTTCTTTGTTTATTTAATGTGGCAGTTGGGCTGCAATTTCCTGGCTCAATAATTAAATTAAATTAAATTAAATATGCTTTTAATTTATCGGTCATTTTCAATAAGTATTTCTCTACTGGTCAAATAAATTAGAAGCTTCCACTAGTCTTTCTACTTTCTCATCCCTCTAATTTCAAGATTCAATCAATTATATGGATGAGATCAGACATTCATCGTCTCCTTCTATCTAAGAACCAATATTATATATTAATATTTAAAAAGACTCGTTTTTTTAATTCTTTTTTCCTTCTAAATATAAGATTCCCCAAAAAGAAGTTTTTAGAAATGATATGTTCAAGAGCAAGTATGAATATTTTTTTCTAGATCATCTCACAATAGGACAATTTTATACGAATTTTTATTATAGACAATCATAAAATATGTTAATGTGAAGAATGGCTCATCAACTCAGAATTGAAGAAGGATGCTTATAAAAAAGCAGCAGCATTGAGCTTGACAGCAGTAACAGTTATTTCTGTTACTATTCTAATTTAATGCTTGCAGTTAGTTTTAAGCAGTTTCTTTGGTGGGGAAAACTGAGCTGATATATAAAGCCTGTTTCTTCATTTTTAATTGTGTTGTTATTGTATCTTGTATCTAAATAAAACACCTAGAAGAGTGAGGAATCTGGAGGGAAACACAAGATAGAAACACATCAGAATCATGAGATAAATTATGCTAGAAACACATAGAATTGGATAGATTCTTGAGAAGTGTTTCCAGCTGATGTTGCTTCAATGTGTAAGTTTTCTGGATTCGTTGATAGTGGAAAGTTTCTTGATCTTCCCATGGATGTAGGCATAGCCGAACCACGATAATTTTTTGTCTGATTTCCATTCCATTTCAATTCTGCACAAACTAGTAGTTGAAGATAGATTGGGAAGTGTTGCTTGTGTGATTAGTGTTGCATTGCTCAATTGTAAGGATCCAATTGTGAAGTTCACAATTACCGCTGTCTATTGGAAGATCATTGCCTACCTGCTGTTTGATATATTGACAGAATCGTAGTTGGATCACATCATCATGAAAGCAACAATTAATAGAATTATTTACACAATCTTGATTCATGGCGGCTGCAAAGTTTGATGCAGAGAAATTTACGGGTACAAATGATTATGACCTCTGGAAATTGAAGGTGAAAGCTTTATCACACAACAGGGCTTAGCTCGGGCTTTGTTGGGAGAGAAAGGCTTACCGAAAAAACTGGAAGCTGCACAGAAACAAGAAATATTGGACATAGCACACAACACCTTGATTCTGTGTTTATCAGATAAGGTGTTGAGGGAAGTGTCCAAAGAAGAGTCAGCTGAAGGTGTTTGGAAGAAGATAGATAGCCTGTATATGGCAAAATCCCTTGCAAATCGGTTATACACAAAGCAGAGGCTGTATTCATACAAATTTACAGAAGAGAAAAACCTTGATGATCAATTGGATGAATTTAGTAAATACATTGATGATCTATAGAGTTTGGATGTCAAACACGAAGATGAAGACAAAGCCATACTACTACTCAATTGCCTGCCAAAGTCTTTTGACCATCTAAGGGATACAATGTTGTATGGAAGAAGTACAACAATCACACTGGAGGAGGTGCAAACAACACTCAAAGCCAAAGAGCTGCAGAGGGAAAATGAGTCTAAGTTAGGAAGTGTAGGAGATGGATTGAACATCAAGAAGGCAAGGCCATTTAAGTTCAAGAAACAACAACAAAATGATTCCAACAAGAATGAATCACAGAATAAACTAAGAAACAATGATGGCAAAGAAACCGGGAAGTGCCATCATTGCAAGAAACCTGGACATTTGAAGAAAAATTATTTTGACTGGAAAAGGAAGCAAGCTGCCAAAGAACAAAAGACATATACAGTAGATCTTGCTGAAGCTGAGGATGATGATCAAGTTTTGAATGTAGCAGAATCTAAGCCAGAGAATCAGTGGATATTGGACAGTGGATGCAGCTTCCACATGTGTCCAAATTTGAGCTGGTTTCACACTTACACAGAACAAGCATCAACATCAGTCATGTTAGGAAATGATCAGCTATGCCAAGTTAAAGGCATTGGGAGCATAAAATCAAGTTACATGATGGATCTGTGAAAATATTGAGCAATGTAAGATACATTCCTCAATTGAGAAGGAACTTGATAAGCCTTGGCACTTTGGATAATAGGGGCTGCAGTTTCCAATCAAAAGTAGATATCTCCTTGTCATTAAGAATTCAAGAACTGTGATGAGGGGAGTTAGGAAGTCCAGCCTGTATTACCTGGAATGAGAGGTTATCACTGGAGAATCAGAGTCAACTTTTGAAGATGAATCCACCAAATGGGACACAAGATTTGGTCATGTTAGTCAAGGAGCGTTGAATCAGCTTTAGAAGCAGAACCTTCTGAAACATTCAGAGAAATTTGAAGTTAAGGACTGTGAGACTTGTATTCTGGGCAAGAGCAAGAAACAAGTCTATCATGTGGGAAAGCATTTTTCAACAACACCTCTTGAGTATGCACACTCAGATTTATGGGCCCCTTCAAGAGTGGTTTATCTTGAAGGTGGTAAGTATTTCTTGAGTATTGTTGATGATTTCTCAAGAAAGTTATGGCTTGTGTTAAAATCAAAATCAAATGCATTTGGGAGATTCAAGGAGTGGCATAATAAGGTGGAAACAGAGAAAGGC
This sequence comes from Ajuga chamaepitys, assembly GCA_958295605.1. Lineage (NCBI taxonomy): Eukaryota > Viridiplantae > Streptophyta > Magnoliopsida > Lamiales > Lamiaceae > Ajuga > Ajuga chamaepitys. The sequence goes on along the minus strand of OY282496.1, from coordinate 29,924,908 downwards.
TACACATTGTAATGTCTAGGGACTGACAATGGCTTGGAGTTCTTATAAGAATTCACCAAGTTTTGCAAGGATAAAGGAATAAAAGGCACAAAACTGTGCCTGGGAATCCCCAACAAAATGGGGTGGCAAAAAGGATGAACAGGACCATCCTTGAGAGAGTCAGATGCATGCTACTGGATTCAGAAATGCATAAAAGTTTCTGGGCAGAAGCTGCTTCAACAGCAGCATAATTGATCCATAGATGTCCATGCTCTGCCACTGATTTTGCAACACCAGAAGAAAGATGGTCAGGTGATCTCAAGAAAAACAATATACATGGAGTTCAAACAGCTGGATGTAAAAACATCTATTCTCCATGGTGATCTCAAGAAAACCATATATATGTCACAACTAGAGGGTTTTTATTTCTCCAGGAAATGAAGGAAAGGCCTGTTTGCTTAAGAAGTCACTATATGGTCTGAAACAAAGTTCCAGTCAATGGTATATCAAGTTTGATAGTCACATTAGATCAATTGGATATGACAGGTGCATGTATGATAATTGTGTTTTTCTTAAAAGCGTCGGCAAAGAGGTTGTTTCATACTTATTGTTGTATGTTGATTACATGTTAGTTGCTAGCAAAAGTCATAAGGAAATTCAGATGCTCAAAGCTGATTTACAATCTGTGTTTGAAATGAATGATCTTGGAAATGCCAAGAGAATACTTGGCATGGATATTTTGAGAAATAGATCAGATGCAACACTGTGGTTGCATCAGCAGGATTATGTTGAGAAGGTACTCAAAAGGTTCAACATGCATGAATGTAGAAAGGTGTCTGTTCCATTAGGAGAACAATTCAAGTTGACAGAACTGCAGAGGCCTCACAATGATGAAGATAGAGTAGAGATGAGTAATGCTCCTTACTCTAATGTAGTAGGGATCATAATGTATACAATGATTTGCACCAAGCCTTATGTGGCTCATGCGATAAGTGTGGTTAGCAGATTCATGTCTGATATAGGAAAGAGTCACTGGGAAGCATTAAAGTGGATGCTCATATATTTGAAAGAGAACACTAAATGTGGGATTCTTTACAGGAAAACGGAGAAGTTTTCTAGAAATGCAATAAATGATTTTGTGGATTCAGATTATGCAGCCAACCTGGATTCCAGGAAGTCCCAAACTGGATATATTTTCACATTGTTTGGATCAGCTGTCAGCTGGAGATCCATGCTACAATCTGTAGTTGCTCTGCCAACTGTAGGAGCAGAATATCTAGTAGTAACTGAAGCAGTGAAGGAAGCAATTTGGCTTAGAGGAATTCTGGGAGAGTTTGGTCTTATGTAAGAAGTTGTGACTATATACTGTGACTCACAAAGTGCTCTACACATAGCCAAACATCAAGTGTTTCATGAATGTAGCAAACACATTGATGTGAGGCATCACTTTGTGAGGGATATTGTGGATGAAGAGACTGTTAGATTGGAGAAGATTGATACCAAGGATAATGCGACTAACACATTAACTAAGACTTTGCCTTTAGACAAGTTTAGGAGTTGTCTTGAGTTGGTTCAAGTAATTTCAAGATGAAGAGCCCTGTTGTGGGGCATGGAAGAGATGAAGGAGTTTTCTACTATCATGGTATGGATTGGCTTGGCTTCGTTCATAGCCAAGGTGGAGACTGTTAATATGAAGAATGGCTCATCATCTCAGAATTAAAGAAGGATGCTTATAAAAAAGCAACAACATTAAGCTTGACAACAATAGCAGTTATTTCTGTTACTATTCTCATTTAATGCAGTTAGTTTTACGCAGTTTCTTTGATGGGAAAGCTGAGCTGATATATAAGCCGGTTTCTTCATTTTTAGTCGTGTTGTTATTGTATCTATCTGGAAGAAAACACCTAGAAGAATGAGGAATCTAGAGGGAAGCACAAGATAGAAACACATAAAAAACAGAAGAGACAGTGTGCTAGAAACATATAGAATTGGAAGATTCTTGAGAGGTGTTTTCAACTGATATTGCTTCAATCTGTAAGTTTTCTGAATTCGTTTATAGTGAAAGTTTCTTGATCTTCCCGTGGACGTAGGCATAGCCGAACTATGTTAAATTCTTGTCTGATTTCCATTCCATTTCAATTTTGCACAAACTAGTAGTTGAAGATAGATTGTGAAGTGTTGCTTGTGTGATTACTGTTGCATTGCTTGGTTTTAATCGACTGTGAGGATCCAATTGTGAAGTTCACTAAATAAAATAAAAACCCTTTCCTACTCAGTTTTTGGGACCTCCCATAAATTTAGTCCATATATGTTGTGATCGTCAACTCATACTTGACTAGATTGCATTTCATTAGAATTGAAAGAATAACAAATAGTTATGGTTGTACCCTTTTCACTTCCAAATAAATTCCTGTCAAACTAGTGCTAGTTTCATGAAATTTTGAAATAGTAAATCATAAAATTGGTTAGATGTAAAATAAAATACGATGCCCTTTATACAAACCCATATGCACATTAGGTCCGCACACTTTTCGCTTCACCTAGTATTATACTATTATTTAGTTAACCCAATAAATCACTATACATGAATTGGCAATTCATCAATCTTATGTCATAAATTAATTGGAAAAGAAGATACAGAAGCAGTCTTTTTCATGTTTAATTCTAGAAAGTGCTATATATAAACAACTATAAGTTCAAAATCTTTTACTAATTTCTACAAAACTAATTTTTTTATAATTATGAGTTGCGAAAGCAGATTAAAGAAATGGGTGGTTGCGTGTGTAAGCATATGCAGATTTAGTTAAACCAATGGCCTTTTAAAGTGTGAAATATGTCAGCTAACTTTTGCAAGGCTATGATAACTTTTACTATTTTTCAATATAGAATTATTTTATGAATGAAGAGCATCTTTGGAATTGGTACAGACATAAGCCTCGTGGGGTTTAGAAAATTACGAGAAAAAAAAATTTCAAAATACTAAACCTACTTTATTACATTTAGTTATTATTTATTTATTTATTGTTAACTTGGAGTTTCAATTTGAAGTGACGACTCCGATTTTTTCCGGGGTTTGTGTCTAAAGGTTTTACATTTGAGTTTGAGACATTATGAAAGCAATACGGATATACTAAATATAAAAAGAAGGTTGCGAAAAGCTAGGGACAAATACACGTCCTTTATACAAAATTTCTCCTCTTTTCGCTTTAATTTATTATCTTTATTTTCCTTTACATGTTGATAGCAAACGGTTTCTCCAGTTTCTGGTTTCTCCAATTTCACCCTGTAAAAAGGTAAATTATAAAAACAAAGACGGATTCTCTCAATCCATCAAAATTTCACAAATCTACAAAATAGGAAATATCAATGGCAAGATAAGAGGGCATTGTAGTGGATTGCAAACCCTAGATCTCAAACCACTCTTTTAACAGGTTCACCAGCAGAAATTTATTATTTTCATTCTTTGATTACTCGATTTCGAATTTAGTTTCTCTGGAAATTTATTGCTTGTGAAGATGATACTTCAATGGTAGATTATTTTCTTCTCCATTGTTGGAGGCTACGGTGAATCTTGCGGTAGAAACTAAAGGGCGCTGGTGGTTGTGTGACAGGCCTAATTTCAAACCCCTAATTACCGCAAGTGTAGAGGTGTAGGTGTAGTAGTGGCAGTCAAGGTCGATCCCCCAAGGAATAGGTTAGATAGTTCGATACCCCGATTGTCTAGGATTATCCTAACTAGATACTAAGATTTCAAAGTTGTTTTTAACTAAATTAAAGAACTTAAACTAATTAATTACTTTAACTACGACTTATCAGACAAAAAGAGATATCAATTAACAAGAAAATATCCTAGGAATTCCATTTCAGGAATTTACTTTAATGATGAATATGCTGAACTTATGGACCTTTAAACTGGATTCTGGTGTTTATTAGGCGGCGCTCTAATAACCTAACCCTTCTCTCGAAGCGACTAGATCGTAGATTAATTAAGATAATTACCCTCTCGAGTTAATTAATCCTAATAACTCCCAAAAGTTCCTAAGCCACTGCCTACACAGTCATAGACAACTACGCTCTATGTCGTACGTCTAATAACAATTCCCTCATCTCGAAGCGAAATTGTTAAACGAGATAACTAAATCTAGGTGATCAAGCTAAATTCAGTTAGAAAAACAAACATAGAGATAAACATATAAACACGGAGTCTCTAAATTAAAACATAATTCAAAATATTGTTGTAAAGATCCCTACTTTCTAACCCCTATGATACGAATAGCTTAGCTACTCATGCCTAGCAGAAATTCGATACAATTATTCATGGGAAACATTGTAAAGAACAAAAACTAGAAAAGAAACAACTAAACCCGAACGAATTCGTCTTGTCGATCGTCGTCTTCTTCGTCCTCCAAGCCTTCTACTTCTTCTTATAAGCGGATGTGAGAATATGGAGTGTCTAACCCTTTAATTCGCGAGTTTGGGGACCTATTTATAGTTATGGGTTGAAATCCTTGAGAGATTAGGACATAAAGCCCAACTAAAACCCTATTTGGTGTTCCGGAAGGCTTTTGACGCGGCCTTGAACCATCTGGATGCGGCCTCGTCGTGGTTTACAGTGCTAACAGCATAAAGAGCCATATTTTGACGCGTCCTATAAGGGTGGTGACGAGGTCGCGTCACTTCTTGCCCCAAAATGGTGATTTTCTGTCAGCTTGACACACCTCCAGTGTTTTGGTCATAACTTGAGTTATACAACTTCGATTGAGGTGAAATTGGTGGCGTTGGAAAGCTAATTCGAAGATCTACAACTTTGTTCCAAAGGAGAAAATCCCAAAATGGGTCGCAAGACCCTCAAACATTGGTTTGAAGTCAGACTTGAAATCCTATTCCGAGCCCATTTCACCTATTCTTGGTCCGTTTCGTTTCTAGTTCGCCATATACTCGATATTCCACAAAACTCCACAAAAAAGGTCAAATGATCCAATATATACAATATAAACAATTCTCGACCATATATGCATGCAAATGCTATAAATACATACCTAAAATCGACCTAAATGCATACATACACAACGTGTATCAAACTCCCCCAAATTTGAACTGTTGTTCATCCCGAACAACATAAAATAGAACAAAGAAACATGTATTTAGGGTAATTAGATGATGAATCAGTTTGAAACAGATTTTTCAAAAGCCAGACATCATAGTGTAAGTGAGCATGTGGGATCGAGTAAAAATTAACTACTTTCGAGACTTAAACTTTAGAAGTATTTAATCCTCACCAGGTAAGTGTTTCTCTCATCTCTCAATTGTTTAGGCTAAAAATATCATTCCACTCAAATTGGACTACATGCACAGTTTACTATAGGCTTGCCAATCGTCTAAGCTAGAATTAGTACTCGGCATAAGTTGCAAAGAATCAAGTAGGTCTTTCATTTGGTTGTAATGTTAGCTTAAGGTAAGGTGGGATGAATTTGGACGAAAATGGTTATCTTTTGGACTAATCAAGTTATACATAACCCGACTACCCCACAATACAATCACTCGATCTGACTCTCCCAATCTCAGCAACTCACCTCTCAAGGTGACTTCTTCACCTTCCCAAAAGTGCTTTTCAACCAAGTGCTTTTCATACTAAGTATTTGGGTACCACATCATGGGACTACCCAATTTTTCCAAATCAACTAAGCACTTATTTCTTCTAACCTCTCCTTAACACATTGGAACAGTAAAACACTTATTTGCAGCTAACTCTTTCCTTTGCTTTTCCCATTTTTTTTACTCATATAGAAATCGGAACTTAACATTTAAAACTAACATAACAATAGGAGAGGTTATACTTTCTTGATTTTTCATCTAATACTTCAAATTCCCTTTACCCTTCAATCTATATCCATAAGTGCACCCACTTTGTTCCCAATTTTATTCCAAACTACCTTCCAATCCACCTCCCTCTTTACTCAATTAGTCTAATTTAAGGCCAAAGGCTAAAATCAAAAGGTACTTGGCTTGTAATGTAAGGTTATGAAACAAAAAGCTGAAAGCTCAAGTGGGCTGACTACGGATAATTTTCACAAATTTCTGGTAAAAAGGATTACTTTAAAAACCTCAAAATAGGCTACAAATAAAAAACTGCCTATATCACTTTCTAAGTCACATTACACCCTTGACATATTCATAGCAAAGTCTCTAGGCAAGTTCTAGAAACCAATACACATATCCAATCAAAATCACACCGAAAGAAAATATATTGCTTAGAAATAGGATTTACATTAGGCTCAATTCCTCACAAGAGTCATTTTGATCGAAGTTCTAGGCTTAAGCTCAATTTCGTCTCAAATTTATCATGCTCTACTATGTGTCAATTTTTCAAATTTATGCACAAAATCGTCTCGTCATTAACACATCATCATCCATCAAATCCCTAAAATTTTCAACAATTTCAACTCGGGTTTTCCTACTTCTGGACTCCAACAAAACTAAAAGTAAACTAAAACAAATGCAATAATTAAAACTACTTGACCAACTCAATTGGGCTCACATACCCAATGGATCCTTTAAAACTAATTAAAGCACAAATTACAGCAAGTGAAACGAGGTAAAACCAAATAAATAGCAAGAATGTAAATGGCGGCCAAATCGTCCCACTATTCACCCCCTCCCCTAAACTTGGTCGAAGGTCAATGTTTGTGGGAAAAGAGTGGTACGTCTTGGTGCTAACTTACAGTTTACTATGACTGTGGTAGATGCGGTAAATGGACTCGCGACGCGCCCACATTGGGTCGTTCTGCTCTCATCGTTCTGGGCCATTTTTTACGCGGCCTTGAAGGTCTGCGATGCGGCCTCGTCAGGTCTTGCGCAGAAAATGTTTTTTCGTCCTGTTCACTCCTTTCCTTCTCCTTCTCACGTTTTCCTCTATAAATTTGTTGGTCCCTACATATTAAACACTAAAAACAACCAATTAAACTCAAAATTAACACAAGTAAAACTTAAAATTACTAAAAAGCAAATAAAATTTTGGGTTGCCTCCCGATAAGCGTTTTGTTTTACGTCATCAGCCGGACGTCCTCCACGTATCAACCATTTTCTAGCCACCCCGACTCGGATGTTTTATGAACAATTAAAGAGCTATTTGGTAATTTTGGAGTTTTTTCAGCAGCTTGGGCATTATAAACTATGCAACAATTATGTCTACCCTTTAGACCCGACTGTTAAGAATCAACTCTTCTCATACACAAACAACACTCAAACCAGAAAGGAAATGAAAAACAACAAGAAATTCGGCCACAAGAAATCAAACAATGAATAGGAATAGATAATGATGAACACAAGGATTTTACGTGGTTTGATCAATATGATCTACATCCACGGAGGTTCTATACACCTCAATTCACTCCACTTATCAATCAATTACAAGAATCAATCCAGAAAACTAGAAACCCCAATTCACAGACCAAATTGAGCTCAAGAACCCTAGTTATCAAATTCTATTGATTGAGTAATGCATGTTTACAGAGGGAAAGTAACGTGAATCAACTCACATCTTCAAGTGGTTTCAATGTATATAAAGGAAGGAGCTCGAATCAGGAAGTAGAAGCAGTTGTAGCCATTCTTGTTCTCAATTGCATAAAACTGTTTAGCGAGCTTTCAACAACGGTTTTACACGCAACGGTTTTAATCTGTTGCAAACGACAGTTATAACCACCTTGACTCCGGTTTCCTTTTTAACTTTTTAACTGATCCAGCTAAAAACCCGGTTCTCTAACCCGGTTCTTCACATACTAAACCTGGTTCTGGACTCCTCAAATCCTCTACTACAATCCATGATCACTTGATGATATTGAACTAATGTCTACAAATCTCCACCTCAATGAATTCAAGTGTATTTCATCACCTCATCCTGCCTTATCTTCCAGGTTTAATCACACTGTTCAAGCCTTATCAGGCTTGAGCAATGAATCATCTTACTCCCAGGAACTGCCTTGGTTAGAAAATTAGCTGCATTGTCCATAGTATGAACCTTCTTCACCTCTACAGATCCTACTTCAATCACATCCCTTGCAAAGTGAAGTCTAACATCAATATGCTTAGACCTCTCATGAAAAGCTTGGTGTTTCACCAAGTGAAGTTCACTCTGGTTGTCACATTGAATGGTGACACAACCTTGTCTGATCCCTAAGTCTTTGAGAATTCCCTTGAGCCACAAAGCTTCCTTGATTGCCTCAGTTAAGGCAATGTATTCTGCCTCAGTTGTTGACAAAGCAACCATAGGTTGTTGCACACTTCTCCAGCTTATAGCTGTCCCATACAAGGTAAAAACATAGCGTGTAACAGATTTCCTTGTATCTAGATTCCCAGCAAAATCTGCATCAGCATACCCAACAAGAGGTACAACACTAGCTTCTTGCTTTTCAAACTTCAGACCTACACTAACTGAGCCTTTCAAATATCTCAAGACCTGTTTTAAAGCTTCCCAATGAGCCTCTCCTGGATTTGACATGTACCTGCTTACCAACGAAACACTATAGGCTAGATTTGGCCTGCTTCATATCATTACATACATCAGGCTGCCAACACCACTGGCATATGGAACATTTTTCATGTGAATTGCTTCTTCTTCTGTCTTTGGACATTGATATTTGGATAGCTTGGTTTGTTGACTAACTAGAATACTTAATGGCATTGACTCATGCATGTGAAATCTCTCCACAACCTTCTGCAAATACTGCTTCTGTGAGAGCCAGAGTGTTCCAACTTCCTTCTTCTAATGATATCCATCCCCAGAATCTTCCTTGCTTCTCCAAGATCCTTCATGTCAAATTCTGAGCTCAATCTTCGCTTTAACTGTTGTATTTTGTCCATGCTCTTACTGGCAATGAGCATGTCATCCACATACAATAACAGAAACACTTGTTCAAGCATTGGACCTTTATTAAAGTATACACAGCTATCATACAAGCTTCTTATGAACCTGCATTGATCATGAACTCATTGAACTTCTTGTTCCACTGCCTTGGACTCTGCTTCAAACCATAAAGTGATTTCCTGAGAAAACAAACCTTCTCTTCATTTCCTGGAATCACAAAGCCCTCAGGTTGCTTCATATATATTCTTTCAATGAGATCACCATGCAGGAATGCTGTCTTAACATCTAACTGTTGTAGTTTCATGTCTTCTTGTGTAACTTTTGATAAAAGTAGCCTAATAGAGCAATGCTTTACAACAGGAGAGAATACCTCATTATAATCAATGCCTTCCCTTTGTGTAAAGTCCCTTGCCACAAGCCTTGCCATGTATCTGATTCTATCAGCCTTTCCAGCCTCCACCTTCTTCTTGTAAATCCACTTTGAACTGACTAACTTCTGCCCCTTTGGTTTTTCTACAAGTTTCCAGGTTTGGTTCCTCTCCAGAGATTCCATTTCCTCCATCATGGCCCCTATCCAATGTTCACTTTCACTGCAATTGATTGCTTCCTTGAAATTGCTTGGCTCTTGAAACTCCAGGTCTTCTGCTATACTTAATGCATAGTAAACACTCCCAGCTTGTCCATAGAAGTCAGGCCTGTGGATTTGCCTCCTTGGTCTATCTCTACCAATACTATAAGTTCTGAGATTTGAAATCTCAGGTTGGTCTTCATCCTCTTCTGATGAACTATCATTACCTGGTTGAGTTGGAACATTTTTCTCTGGTGACTTCTCTTCATCAGTAGGCTCCACCTGAATGAAAATTCTTTCAGATTCAGTGGCACCATCAGCCTCTTCTTGGCTTCTAGTAGAGTTGTATCCCATCACAGCCTCATTGAATCTCACATCTCTACTTATCAAGAGTTTCTAGTTTCCTTGTTCCAAACACCATAACCTGTAGCCTTTGATGCCCTCAGGGTATCCTAGGAATACACACCTCTATGCCCTTGCATCAAGTTTGTCTTGCCTGATGTGAGCATAAGCCAGACAACCAAACACTCTCAAGTCATCATAGTTTGGTACCTTTCCACTCCAAACCTCTTCTGGAGTCTTAAATCCTAAAGTTGATGATGGTGATCTATGTATCAAATAATATGCTGTGTTTAGTGTTTCTCCCCAGAAAGATTTGGGTAATCCAGCATCAATCAACATACATCTAACTCTATCAAGCACAATCCTATTAAACCTTTCAGCAACACCATTTTGTTGAGGGTTCATTGGGACAGTTATGTGCCTTGTGATGCCCTTCTCTTCACAAAACCTTGTGAACTCAGTAGATAGATATTCCAAGCCATTATCAGTCCTAAGATGTTTCAATTTCTTCCCTCTTAGATTCTCCACCTGGCTCAACCCTGTTTTAAACTTAAGGAATGCATCACTCTTGTTCCTTAAGACATATACCCATATTTTTCTACTGTAATCATCAATGATGGACATGAAATACCTTCCTCCTCCATGTTTCTCTGTCCTTGAAGGCCCCCATATGTCAGAATGTACATAGTCTAGTGGTTCTTGAGTAGAATGAACCTCTTTAGCATAAGGCAGCTTCTTGGCCTTTCCTAAAGCACATTTGTCACAAAACTCAAGTGTTTGATTCCCCATTTCACCAATTATACCCCTCTTGGACAGCTCCTTCAACCCTCTCTCTCCAATATGACCCAGTCTTTTATGCCACTTCATGAAATCCTCTCTACTCATCACAGATTCAACACAACCTATCACAGGAGAACTAATCAAGATAAACAGGCCATTGTGTTGCCTTCCCTTGATTACCAGCTTGTTGTGTTTAGTGATATGAAGATACCCATCTGTGGAGTTGAACTGACAACCATTTTCCACAAGAGAACCAAGAGAAAAGAGGTTTCTTTTAAGACCAGGAACATACCTCACTTTTGAAATGGTTTTGATGACTCCATCATACATCTTGATCTGAATAGATCCTATGCCTTTAACTCTGCAGGAATGGTCATTTCCCAGTAGCACACATCCACCATCTTCTTTCTTTAAGTCTTTGAACCAGGATTCATTTGGGCACATGTGGAATAAACAACCTGTATCAAGAACCCATTCCTTTTCCATCTTTGTATCTGTGATGTTTAAAACTTCAGGGGCATCATCTTGATGTTCAGTCACAGCCACTTCTGCCCTTTGATTGTCCTTCTTCTTCTTCTTTTGTGGGCAATCCTTCTTCAAATGTCCAGTTTGCTTGCACTTGAAACACTTTCTATTTTCAACCCAGTCTCCATTCTTCTTTGAATTCTGAGTTCCAGCCTTGTTATCCTTGGATCCCAGGAACTTCTTCTTTTGATAGTTCTTCTTGAACTTTATGTTCAAGCCTTCTCCAGCCTAAGTAGAGCCCTTATCTCCCTGAGTTTGAAAACACTTTGTCTTCAAAGCTGAGAGGATAGACTCATAACTGACCTTTCCATCCCTCCCAAACATCAATGCATCCTTGAAGCTTTCCATGGACTTTGGAAGAACATTCAACACCATCAAAGCCTTGTCATCATCCTCCAAGTTCACACCCAGGTCTTCTAGTTCTTCAATCATCTTGACAAATTCATCAAGTTGATCAGAAATGGCCTTATCATGAGTAATCTTGAAAGACATCAATTTCTGCTTAAAAAACAGTTTGTTTGATATTGACTTGGATTGATAAAGTTCTTCCAATTTTCCCCATGCCTCTACTGCATTCTTGCACCTTGATACCTCCCTCTGAGGTTTATCACCCTAACACAGAAATATCAGGCTCAGAGCCTTCTTATCCATTTCTGAAAACTTTGGTTTCTCAGCATCAGACCATTGATCAACAGGGAGGAGTGCAGAATCTAAACCATTTTGAACCAACACAACATTCATCTTGATTCTCCAAAGTGAGAAGGCATTCTTACCTGAAAACTTCTCCATATCCATCTTAACTCTAGCCATTCTCCTTACCTCTTCGAGTCTATGTGTAAGTTTCCCACAGACGGCGCCACTTGTTAAGAATCAACTCTTCTCACACACAAACAACACTTAAACCACAAAGGAAATGAAAAACAACAAGAAATTCGGTCACAAGAAACCGAACAATGAACAGGAATAGAAAATGATGAACACATGGATTTTATGTGGTTCGATCAATATGATCTACATCCACGGAGGTTCTATACACCTCAATTCACTCAAATTATCAATAAATTACAAGAATCAATCTAGAAAACTAGAAAACCCAATTCACATACCGAATTGAGCTCAAGAACCCTAGTTATAAAATTCTATTGATTGAGTAATGTTTGCAGAGGGAAAGTAACGTGAATTAACTCGCATCTTCAAGTGGTTTCAATGTATATAAAGGAAGGAGCTCGAATCAGGAAGTAGAAGCAGTTGTAACCATTTTTGTTCTCAATTGCATAAAACTATTTAGCGGGCTTTCAACAACGGTTTTACACGCAACGGTTTTAATCTGTTGCAAACGACAGTTATAACCACCTTGACTCCGGTTTCCTTTTTAACCTTTTAACTGATTCGGCTAAAAACCCGGTTCTCTAATGATACATGCTAGTTTGACATGTATATTAGGTCAATTAAAGGTCGTAATATGGGACATATGCATGTGTATTTGGGCGAAAAAGTGATTAAAATCCATCTTTTGAGCTAGATGACGTGTTTCTGCTTGTTTTAGTGTTATTTAGGTATAAAAAGGCCAAAAAGTCCGTTTGGGCAAGGTTCGGATGGAAAACGAGCAAGAAAAGTCGGAAATAACAAAGAGGTGTTGAAGCATGATCAGAAAGTCTGACTCGGTCGAGTTGTTTAGAAACTCGGTCGAGGGAGAAATGAAGAGTGAAACGTGATATTGGTCAGAGACTCCAACTCGGTCGAGGGGGATTTACCTCGGTCGAGTTGAGTCAACTCGGTCGAGGCCGATTCGGACTCGGTCGAGGCAGCTTTCCTAGTCCACAACAGAATATGCGTGTTTTATGATTTTAAGCCCATCTTGGGCCCAATTTGGCCTTAACTATATAAGGAGGTTCCCAAACTCGAAAAAGGGAGTTAGAGATCGTTAGAAGACATATTGAAGAGGAAAGCAACATCATTTCTTTATTTCAAATCATGCTTGTCTATGAACATATTTGTGTTAGGAATATGAACATGAGTGAGTAGTTCTTTATTATTCTGGGGTTTTGAAAGTAGGTTTTAACGATGTTTGATTAATTGAAGTTTTCTATTCTAGTTAATGATTGTTATTCGTTATCTATGTGTTGTGATTTATTTTCATGAATAGTTAATTTGATCACTTAACTATTTCTACATAATTCATAAGTTGGCTTTGAAAGGAGGAATTTGTGAATGGAAAGACAACATATAGCGTATTTGTTGAGCGCTTTGAAAGGAGGTGAGATAAGTGCGTAGGCATTGGTCTAAGATCGATTGGGAGTTCGTTAGGTCTAGTCGACTTGAAAGGGTGGCTAGGGATAATGAATCTACAAGTTAATTGCTTCGAAAGGAGAGTTAATATATATAAGTGCCGTCTAATAACGATAATAATCATTGCTAGTTTAGAATAATTAGATTGTCATACTTAGTTAATTCTGAAATCAATTCTCTAGAATTTGTCTTCCAATCTTGAGTATTCGATAAATTGTTTTCTTATTCTTGAGTTTAAGCGTTTAGTAATAGTTTAGTAAAATTAGTTTAATATTAAAACCAATCCAATTGAGAGCCTAGTTAGGAGTGTTTTAGGATATTTAGAGTATCAAACTAGTCATTAAGTCAGTCCTTGTGGGATCGACCTTGCTTGCCGTTATATACACTTGCACCCGTACACTTGCGGATCGTTAGGTTATAAAATAGGCGAACATCTAACCCGGTTCTTCACATACTAAACCCGGTTCTGGACTCCTCAAATCCTCTACTACAATCCATGATCACTTGATGATATTGAACTGATGTCTACACCGACTTATATATTGGGAAGGTGAGAGTCTCGTTTTGAACACGAAACGTCAACTCCCATTTTGGTACATTTATTACCGCTTGGCTAGTCGCCAAGAAAGGTCATCCTAAGATAAAAGGGACTTCAGTATTCCCTTTCATGTCGACAACTAGGAAATCACTAGGGAATTCAAAATTTTGCACCCTAACCAACACATACTCCGCTACTCCCAATGGCGATAATGAAGATCCATCAGCCAATTGAATAGTAGTGAAGGATCGTTTAATCACCCCTAGTCCTAATTGCCTATATAGCTTAAGAGACATTAAATTTATACTTGACCCCAAATCACACATCACATTATGAAAATCATGACTACCAATAGAGCAAGAAATAGAAAAACTCCCTGGATCAATTGCTTTTGTTGCTCTTTTTGGTTGTGTGTTTGTGCTTGCGCTCTTTTTAGGACTGCCCGCTTTCTTCCTCTTTGCCTTTTTCCCTTCAGTCCTCATCTTTGTTTCTTCTTGGGTGGATCTAGGATTTTCCTTCTTCATTACCCCTTTATCTTTGATGATCTTCTGTAGTGGTTCCTATTTCATAAACATAGTACTAGAACAATCTAAAGGATCACGGTTAGCGAAGAATGTATTTCTAAAAAAAAAGTTCAAAAGAATCATAAAAAATAGGTGGTGAAATTTTCTTATCTATGATAGTGTGGACTTCCTCCTTCTTCTCGATGTTTTTTACTTTCTCGGTTGATTTCTTCGTTTCAAGGTTCTTCATGATCATAGCACCATTGTCGCCATTGGATGCCACCTTCCTTCTATTAAGTGCTTGAGGGAATGGGATAGGAGGTACATATGCTGGTATGTCTGCTTTGGGTTGTTGTCCCTCACTTGATTTCACAACATCTTTTTCTTTCCTTGCTTTTAGTTGAGTTCCTTTTTCCTCCTCCAGTTGCTCTCTTTCCACCAAGTGATCATTTGAATTTATCCTCTTTTACTATTAAAGAAGAATTGCAGATATATGTCGTCATTCCTCTATTAAAATCCCTTAAAATTAGCCTCATATTATTCCGCCGTGTGCCCTCTCTTATTTCTCCCTTATTTTCAGTCTCGATCATTTCACATTAAAAACCGTCTCTCAATTCGGGCAGATAAATCTCTTATCTAATTTTATTTTTCAAATTTCTTAATTTAACCGTCTCCCACATTCTCTAGGAATTATTCGATAAATAATTACTTCACCGGTTTCGAAAAAGAGCAATTTCTTGGTGAGCCGTTTTTCTTCTCCCATCTATGTTCTTTTTCGATCTTAAATACTTTCCACCTGTTTTTTCATCTCCCTTTTTGTCTCTTCCCCTTTTCTTTTTCTGATATTTGATTTCTATTTTCAGATCTACCCACCATAGATGCGAAATCTGAAGCAGTAAATCTTAATTGATGGGATTTTTTTTTCCTTTTCGGATCTAACAACCATAGATGAGATTTGTTAAGCAGTAAATCTAATGGAGTAAAAATCTCGAACAGTTGGGTTCTAAAAAAAAAAAAAATTACTTATGTTTCTGTCTCTTTTATTGTGTGCTCAATCTATAAACTAGGACAAGTTCGTGGGAGAAGAAGCTTTCTTCGCGAAATCTTTGATAAGGTTATTCATGAAGGCGAAAGAGAAGTGCGGAAACAAAAACAGAAAAGTGTACATATTTTCCCTGTTTTCATCAGGGCCCTCTTTGCAGGCTAAGAAAGAGAGGAATGATTAAGAGAGGAAATAAAGAAGTAAAAAAAATGAAGACAGAGGAGGCGAGTACAATAAGGGCTTAGAGGGTATGTTTTATTGTGATTCTTGAAACGACTTTTGTTCTTCTAATCCCACGAACCATTTCATTGTTTCTTTTATTTTCTTGAAGAAGGCCTGAGCTTAATTCTTAAGGTTAATTATTGAATTTCTTATTTCGTTTTGTTTATACAATATTCTTATTTCCTTTTATGTTTCGGTTGAATGGATATATACTAATGTTGGTTTTTATATTCCTCTTATTTTTTTCTTCTATTAGATTGTGTTTGAGAATCCGACTAATATATTATGATTACAATTAGTATTCGATGAATGTGCAATTCAAAAAATTCTCACATATAATGCAATTTGATGTTTTCGTGTTTTGATTTTTGCTTCAACTTCAGGAGTCTTGAATGATAGAGTCAAGAATCTAATTCGATTTTTTTCGTATTGTGATTTTTGCTTGATTCGTGAATTATAGAGTCAAGAATGGACCAATATCAGAACATGGAGTTAAAGAGGTGGAAGTAATATAGAGTTTCAGCACATCAAGCAAAGAAATACAGAAACCATATTGACTGATTTGAGGCAATTGGTGGTGAGTTTCAACAAACTATTTTCAACCTGAAAACAACGAGAATCGAATGGCTATTATAAGTAGCTCCCTAATAGACATTAGGCACAATCTGTGTTATAATGCATGCATTTCCCGTTTGTGCTTAAAAATATAACCTCATTGTTGCTGCAAAAAATATGCATGCATTTCCCATTTGTGCTCAAACATATAACCTCGTTGCTACTGCAAAAAAATTCTCATCAAATCAAAGAACCATATTTGACATAAGAGAAGCTCATCAAATCAAAGAACCAGATTTGACATAGGACAAGCCCATTTCATTGCTCATATTTTTGAAGTATTGGATCCTAGATAAGAATCCACTGTCAACTATCATTACAGAGGTATAGATTAGGCACCAATAAAATGAATATTTGCCATGAATTTTAGATTAACTACTCAATGAAGTAGGAAATGAAGCAACTGATTGCAGAAAACTATCCTAGCTATGGATTTTGGATAGAAAATTGTTCTGCAATTAGAATCAGAAGAATTTTCGGATTATATTGTATTAATTGCAACTGTTGCTGCGTGTATTGCTCAATCAAAGTTTCTTTATCTCTATCATTGCATTTCATATCTGTATTTCGCCAAAAAGTATATATCTTAATATATTAATTTGCAAATATTGAAGACACAGTTGCTGGTGGGGCAGTGATTTTTAGTTAAATCTTTGTTTTCATCAGTATTGTTGAGATTATTTAGCATCATCTCTTGTTAATTATGTTTCTGTTAGCATTAGTATTCTATTAATATTGCTTCTAGCAGTACAATTAAGCCTGTTAAGGCTTCTTTTGATATGTTTGATGATAGGACAAGTTTAGGAAGTCCTGCATGAACACATGCAAAAGCTAGCAACTTATGTTTAGCTATTTCTGGTAAGTATTTATTAGGCTTGTCTTTTGTGTTATCTTCTAGGGCACACACTCCATTTCATATATATAGTGTGTGCATTAGGGATTGAGTAATGTAAGATGAAATAGTGCAGCCGCAAACTGTTCTCAAGATCCATGAAACAATCAATGAAGCATTAACTTGTTTTTCTTATCTTTATACAATGAAGAGTGTGAATGTATGCATATGTTACATAATCTGTTAAGCCTTTTCTTCATGGTACCAGAGCCATAGTTTTCAAACTATGACTTCAAATACAAATCTGCCAAGAAATACAACAGAGGAATGGCCAAGACTTAGATCTGGAGCAGCTACTCCAGCTCTCATGGCTACTGAGACGGGACCCTCCATCACTTCCACGAATCTTCCAGAAAACGATCCCCTCAATCTACATGGATCGGATCACCCAGGTATGAGCCTGGTTTCTTCTAAACTAACTGGAAGTAATTATTTGCCATGGAGCAGATCTGTTCAGATCGCTCTTCTTGCCAAAAACAAACTGGGGTTCATAACTGGTAATGTTGAAATGCCTACTGATGTTAAGTTAAAAGAACAATGGGAAAGGGTGGATGGTATGGAACGAGCGTGGCTTATTAATTCTCTTGCAAAGGACATCTCTGAAACCTTCTTGTATGCTGAGTCTGCTAAAAATCTATGGGAAACTTTAGCAAGTAGATTTGGGGACAGTAATGCCCCTCAATTGTTTCAAATACAGAGAGATATTTGCAATCTCTCCCAAGGAAATCAATCAATGGCAGTTTATTACAATAACTTGCACAGACTCTGGAACGAGATCTCCCTCTTGAAGCCTATACCAATCTGCACATGTAATGCAGCGAAACAGTGGGAAGAATTTGAGATGTCAGGAAAGTTCATTCAATTCCTTATGGGATTAAATGACTCATATGATCAGGTGAGAAGCCAAATTTTAATGATGGACCCATTGCCAAGTGTAGATAAAGCATACTCGATGGTACTGAGAATTGAGAAGCAGAGGAATGTCCATGTTGGATTAAGTGAGAATGCTGATCATAGTGCCATGGCAGTGAAATATGCAAATAGTGGAAGAGGTTTTTCTGGAAGAAGTACTTCTCAAGGATCACACACAAGAGGAGGACACTCAACGGGGAGAGGAAGAGGTTATCCAAGAATGAGTAAAGAGGAGAAAGCAAAACTGCAGTGTGATCACTGTGGCATACATGGACATGTGATAGCAGATTGTTTTAAGCTGAAAGGATATCCTGACTGGTACTATGTACCTAAGGAACAAAGGAACTATGCAAATTCAGCAGGTGATAGTATGGGAAATGAGAATCAAGGAGAGAATAGCACACATTCAGCAAGAAGCTCAAGTGACATCTCTGCTCTTGTACAGAAAGAAGTAGCAAAAATCCTTGCCTCACAACCAATTTCGAGAGGGAATTCAGAAAGTGCCAAGAACAAATCACAAGATCAGTCTTGCATTGGAAGCTCCCACTTTGCCTTTACTCTAATTGAAGGCATTGATGATGATGCTTGGATCATTGACATAGGTGCAACAGACACATGTGCAATGATCAAACTCTAATGACAAATCTCTCACCTCTTCATCAAACTGTCATGATCACTTTGCCAGATGGAGCTAAAAAACAAGTTACACATTATGGAGATGTGATCTTATCAGATAAACTGACTCTGAAGGAAGTCTTTCTAGTGCCCAGTTTCACTTGCAACTTGCTATCCATTTCACAGCTCACTCTGAATAGTGGAGCTCAAGCCACTTTTGATCAGGATTCATGTATTGTAAAGCTGGAACCAAGTGCAGATGTGCTACTCACTGGTCATCTAGTTGGAAAGCTCTATGTAGCTAAACCAAGATACTCCAAAGAAGCAATTGCTGCCTATGCCATCAGTGGTCCTCGCTACATCAAAACTTTACACACCTGGCACAGAAGACTAGGCCATGCATCTCCAATCACTTTGCAACATCTATACTTTCTCAAACACATGTGCACTCCTCCAGTAATTGAGGAACACAGAAGCTGTGAGATATGTCATATAACCAAGCAGACTAGACTTAGCTTTCCAGTTAGTTCAAGTCAGAGTTCAAGAGTGCTGGAATTACTTCATGTAGACATCTGGGGTCCATACTCTCAACCCAGCATTACTGAGACATCCTATTTTTTTACTGTAGTTGATGATTATAGCAGAATAACATGGGTTAACTTGATGGCAAGCAAAAAGCAAGCTCTATCATCACTTCAGCAATTTGTAAACATGATCACTAGACAATTGGAAGTGGAAGTGAAGGCTATCAGGACAGATAATGGAGCAGAGTTCACAAGTAAAGATTGCCAAGAATATTTTACCAGCAAGGGCATTCTTCATCAGAGAACCTGTGTTTACACTCCACAACAGAATGGAGTAGTGGAGAGGAAGCACAGGCATCTTCTTGAGATGGCTAGAGCACTCATGAAGGAATCTTCAGCACCACACTATTTATGGCCATATTCAATTCTCACAGCTACACATAAAATAAATAGATTGCCCACCAAGGTTTTGAACTGGCAAATACCTTGTGAAGTCATGTTTGGGAAAGTAGCATCTTATGGAGATATGAAGTCATTTGGGTGTTTGGGTTATGCTACTGACATAGAGCCACACAAGACTAAATTCGAAGAAAGAGGAGTGAAATGCATATTCATAGGATATGTTCCTAATCAGAAAGGATATAGGCTATATAACATAGGAAAACACAAGGTGATCACATCTAGAGATGTTATCTTCCTTGAATCAGTGTATCCTTTTGCCAATACTGATGGGAAAGGATCAACTGCTGAGCCTACTCTACCATTTCCATTCTTCAAGGAGGATGATCCAAATCCTATTCACAAACCAATTCCTGACAACACCATATCTGAAGATAGCCTGCCATCTGATGCAGAACCCTTAAATGAACCTGTACAAGCTGATGAGATTGCACCCATCACTCAAGCTCCAGTTAGAAGAAGTGGTAGAGCAATTCAACAACCAGTTCATTTGAAGGACTATGTCCAAACCACTGCCAGTTCCTCAGCTCTATCTGATCCACACACATATTTCCATGCCCCACCAACACATGCAGCTTTCCATGCCTATCATCTCACTGTGCCTGAACCAAACAACTTCAAGGAAGCAAATAGATACCCAAAATGGGTTGATGCTATGCAGCAGGAACTGCAGGCCCTGGAGCAGAACAACACCTGGGAAGTGACCTCACTATCAGCTGGAAAAAGGGCAATTGGCAGCAAGTGGGTCTACAAGGTAAAATTGAATGCAGATGGATCTGTTGAGAGATATAAAGCCAGATTAGTGGCAAAGGGATATAACCAAGTTCTTGGGGAAGACTATGATGATAGCTTCTCTCCTGTGGCCAAGCCTGTGACAGTAAGATTTCTAATTGCATTGGCCACTATCAAATGTTGGGCCCTCCATCATGTTGATGTAAACAATGCCTTTTTGCATGGTTATTTAGACAAGGAGGTTTATCTTAAACCACCAGATGGTTACACCGGAGGAGCTCCCAATCAAGTGTGTAAACTCAAAAAAAGCCTATATGGCTTGAAACAAGCCTCTAGGCAATGGAACACTGAGTTTTGCACCACACTCATAACCTTTGGTTTTGAGCAGTCTCCACATGATCACTGTCTATTCACTATGACTAAACATGAGGATTTCATGGCAGTCCTAGTTAATGTTGATGATGTACTCATTACTGGGAATAACAGCATTCTTATTGATGATCTTAAACAGTTTCTGGACAAAGCATTCACCATCAAGGATTTAGGAACTGCCAGCTATTTTCTAGGGATGGAACTGATCAGGAATGATGAAGGTACTTTCCTGTCTCAGAGAAAATACATACTTGACATCCTCACTGACGCAGGTCTGGAAAACTGCAAATCAGTCTCTACTCCTTTGCCATATAATCAGAAATTGAATAACTCAAATGAGTCTCTTCTTTCAGATCCTGAAGCCTACAGACGTTTGATTGGCAGATTGCTGTACCTGAATCTAACACGACCAGACTTGACCTTTGCCACACAGCAACTCAGTCAATTTGTCAGTGCACCAAACATCTCTCATTGGAATGCTGCAATACACCTGCTTAAATACCTCAAAGGTACTGCCAACATTGGTCTTTTTTATTCCAATTCTACTGATTTCAAGATTCGAGCCTTCTGTGACTCAGACTGGGGCTCGTGTTTAGATACCCGAAAATCCATCACTGGGTACTGTGTATTCTTGGGAAGTTGTCTCATCTCATGGAAGGCCAAGAAACAAACCACGGTATCTAGAAGCTCTGCTGAAGCAGAGTATAGAGCCATGGCCTCTGCTACTTGTGAACTTGTGTGGATTAACTATATTTCTGCTAACTTGAACATCAGCGTTTCAAAACCAATTAGCCTTTCTTGTGACAATCGTGCAGCCATACACATTGCAGAAAATCCCGTATTCCATGAACGTACAAAGCACCTGGATATTGACTGTCACGTTGTGCGCAACAAGTTCAAAGAGAGGTTCCTGGATCTTCACCCAGTCTCGTCCAAAAACCAGCTAGCCGACATTCTTACGAAGCAACTTCCTCCTGGGGCATTCCACTCGCTTCTGTCCAAGCTGGGATTGCAATTCAATACAACTCCAGCTTGAGGAGGGGATGTTGAGATTATTTAGCATCATCTCTTGTTAATTATGTTTCTGTTAGCATTAGTATTCTGTTAATATTGCTTCTAGCAGTACAATTAAGCCTGTTAAGGCTTCTTTTGATATGTTTGATGATAGGACAAGTTTAGGAAGTCCTGCATGAACACATGCAAAAGCTAGCAACTTATGTTTAGCTATTTCTGGTAAGTATTTATTAGGCTTGTCTTTTGTGTTATCTTCTAGGGCACACACTCCATTTCATATATATAGTGTGTGCATTAGGGATTGAGTAATGTAAGATGAAATAGTGCAGCCGCAAACTGTTCTCAAGTTCCATGAAACAATCAATGAAGCATTAACTTGTTTTTCTTATCTTTATATAATGAAGAGTGTGAATGTATGCATATGTTACATAATCTGTTAAGCCTTTTCTTCAAGTATCTCTAAATTCAGCAGCATTTCTTATTATTTGAAACAATTTTTGTTGCGTATCCAATAGCAGAACAACCATATTTGGGGAACATAATTGTAGGGAAGGAGCAAGAGAAGGATCATATAGGAGCACAAAAGAACTGAGTGACCCAGAACTCTTAAATATTCAATGCAAATGAGATTACTTGATACAACATCAGTGGCTAAGGCTTGCGAAGACTAAGATTCGTGAGTGCAAAAGGGAATTATGTAACATGAAGTTTATGCTCTTCTTTTTATCTTATGATTACGGTATTGTAATAAGATCAAGCCAATATTGCATCTAGGAGTTTGTTTGATTTCTTGATTGAGTTTATTGTATTGCAATAAGATGAAGTCAATATTGCATCCAGGAGTTTGTTTGATTTCTTGATTGAGTTTCCGATTTGTGTCTGATTTTGTTTAAAACAAGCAATTTGTATGAGATTTTTTTAATAATTTATATTTTATTTTATTAAGTTTAGCCTCCCTTATTTGTTTTATTTGGAGAGCACTTTTCAGGACTTTTAATAATGTTTGTATCACCCTTTTAATTATATCATTACAATAATAATGATATGAAATTTACTCGATAATTTTCTTATAGAACTCACCTGTTAATATGTTCCGTCACTTCATACTTTATTCTTTCCCGCCCTCTTACTTCCGAAAAGTAAAACAATAAGCTTTTTCCTTTCTAGATGTTAAATATATAGTTATATTTCATTTAAATAGGAGGTTACAACTAATTAGAAGTGAGGTTTGTTACTAATTAGTTAACGCACGTGCTTATCATGTGCCAAGTATATTTCTCGCTCTATAAATAGGTGTAATCTTCATCTCTGTAAATATTTTTGAAATATGAGTTTTAGTTTCAGTTTTCTTTACAATTACATTTTATAACACTAAACAAGTTTAACTGTTCTTTTTGAAGCTCAAAAAACAAAACTATTTACAGAGATGAAGATTACACCTATTTATAGAGTGAGAAATATACTTGGCACATGCTAAGCATGTGCGTTAACTAATTAGTAACAAACCTCACTTCTAATTAGTTGTAACCTCCTATTTAAATGAAATATAACTATATATTTAACAGCTCTGATACCATGTTATAAAATGTAATTGTATTACATTTTATAACACTAGAAAATCATTCCAAGGTTTTAATATTAAGTGATAATAAATTTTGTAATAGATAATAATAATAATAATAATAATAATAATAATAATAATAATAATAATAATAATAATAATAATAATAATAATAATAATAATAATAATAATAATAATAATAATAATAATAATAATAATAATAATAATAATAATAATAATAATAATAATAATAAAAGAGAAGACAGATAATCCAGATTTTAAATATAATTGAATAAGATTGAGAAAAGAAATATTTTCTTAACGATTATTCTTATATAAAATATTTTATTAGTTTAGTTCATCATTTTTTTTTTATGCCTATAAAGATTCTAAATTCAAATCCAGCTTCATTTTTATCAATGAACTCATTATATGGTATATTGCAGATTATTGGATATAAAATTTGAAAGATTTGAGTTCATCTTTGTCAAATTAAAATTAAAAATTCAAATCTAACTCTATTTATATTAATAAGTTCTATCATATGGACCTTGCAGATTGAATTCATCCTAAATAAAAAATTATAAAGGAATAATTATATTTTTTAAAATTTATTTCTAATGAAGGATATTTAGAAGGTAAACTAATAAAATATTTTATATAAGAATAATTCTTAAGAAAAATTTATTTCTCAATCCTATTAAATTCTGAATTTTTTTTGTTTCTTAATCATATTCAAAGATACTCTGGATTGTGTATCTTCTCTTTATTTTTTATTTTTTTATTATCAATCATCGTGATCTATTCAGAATTTATCATAATTTAATATGAAGACTTTGGTAGAGATTTTGGGAAGAAATCCAGCATAGTAGCAAAAATTAATTTTCTGAAATAAGATACTAATTTTCTGAAATAAGATACAAATAATGAATTCGCGAAAAATTAAAAACTATATGTGACGTGTTTTTGTTAGTACTGAGTAAGAGGAGGGAAGGAATATACAATATATGTAGCTTATTTTTGTCAGAAGGGTGAGTGTGAGGTGGCGGAACATATCAAGAGGTGGACTCTATAAGAAAATCCACCGGTGACTATATCATTATTATATATTGTTGTACAATTCATCTTTTTTTTTTTTTTAAATACATTTGTTTAATATTATGTTGTCAAATATAAATGTGATAACTGTTTTGTAATAATATTTCTACTTAATTAGGTGACTTGAAACTTTCAATAATTATATGTTATTATTCAAATTTTTTTACCCGTGCATGACACGGGAGGACACCTAGTAACTCAAAAACCAAAACAGATACAAAATTATAACATTGTACCTCTGTTTTCCAAATCAAAATTACTAAAAACTTAACAAAGCAATTGTACTCCACTTCTCATAAAACCTTATGTTTTTAGATAAAATTGTAATAGATTTATATAATAATTTTACATAAACTAAAAAAGACCGTGTACAATTAACTTAATTAATTAACTAAAACTACTAAATGGTATTTACACAATTTCAATTCAAGATTCTGAATAACTCATTTCATTCGAGACATAGCTTTAAAAAATCGTTGATTCTTACAAAATTAAAATTTCCCAAGTATGAAAGCAAATTAAAGAATAAACTTAAAGTGATACAAATTTTTTTATGTTATTCGGTTCAGGGTTTAGGGTTTAAGATTTAGGGTTTATTGTGCACCACAATACTATATGAGCAAATCAACTATACTTTATGAGTCAGTAAATCAATCATACTATATGAGATAATCAACCATACTTTAAGCGCATAAAAGAATATGTATGAGTGGTGCAACATAGCACTATTATACACATAGTGTACCCAAGCCCCGCTCATATTATTTTAATACTATTAGAGCATCAGCAATGCATTGGTACAAATCCACTTTTATACCAAATATTGAGTACAAATTCCGTTGTGTGTTGATGAGGTGGAGGAAAGAGGGAAGATTGGGTACAAAGTATTGTACCCAAATTGAGAGAAGCAGCCTGCGAGTGGGAGGAATGAATGTGGCGCGCACGTGGGAGCGTCGCGGTGTGGGCCGGCGCCTAAAAAGCTGCTGTAGGGGGGGGGGGAGGGGGCTGTCGGACTCTTTTTCAGTTTTTTCCTTTTCTTCTTTTTTTTTTCTTTTTTTTTTGGTTTGTTTAATTATTAAATATTGTGAGACATTCAAAAAAAGGGGGATTCTCACACATTTGTAAATTATCTGTCGGAGCAACGGATAGTCGTCCTTGTTACTGTAGAACGGGAATATTTACTGTTCCTTGTTAATTATTTTATTAAATATTCAAAAAATAAATCCTATATATATGGTTATCCTTCAGCTTATTTTATCAAGTTCCAAAAAATTCAACTAGAATTCTATACTATCATTCTTACGATGGACGAAAATTCTTGGATGAATTTGTTCGGTAATTCATCTAATTCGGACGAAAATTTCAATCCTCGTCCTCAAAATTCTACCCCTGGTTCCCAAAATTCCACAATGAGACCCAACATGATACCAACTCAAAATTTTCCAATTCAGCCGAATTCTCTGATGAATCCGATGGCTACTTCCGGCTCACCATATTTTATGTATCCTCCTCAAAATTTTCAATATCCTTATATGTCGGCCCCTCCTTATGGAATCCTCCTCAAGGTGCAACAATAAATCCTTCAAACTCGTCCAGAAGGACTAGTATAGACGGATCGAGCACTGACAGGGATGCAATACTCCATCATCCGGGTCAGCTTCTCCATTTCCACCACATTCGTCCTCACCAGGGATCGAGAGTATTAATCTCGATGCAGAAGCGTTTTCCGACGGGGTTGGCAATGTTCCACAAGGAAGGAAGACGACATATTCTCCAAGATGGAAGGGGCTAGAAAATGAGTTGCTTGCACGGTGCTGGGTGAACATCAGTGAAGATTCGGTGGTTGGCAACGATCAAAAGTTAGATCAAATGTGGAAAAGAATCGCAGCAGATTACAACAAGAATCGATCTGCTAACTGCCCGAGGCGCGATTGGCCCCCTATGAAGACACATTTTATACTGCGCTCAAAGATTTGTGTCTGCATTAAATGCAAATTATATATCTGAAGGAGAGTTGGAGTAGCGGGCATAGTGATGCAGATATCCTGATGGAGACGTTGCAGTAGTGGGAAAATACTAACCCAGGTGTCGAGTTCAATAAACTTCTTCGCATGTGGAAAGTACTTAGTGTATGTCCTAAGTGGGTTAACCAACAAGACCGTGATCATCGAGGTAAAAAAAAAGTCACGAACTTTTGAAGTCGGGGCATACACGTCATCTTCCAACAACGAAGACGATGAACCAGACCGCTCTCGTCCAATCGGGCAGAAAGCAACAAATAGGAAAGGCAAGGCAAAAGCTGACGTTTACGAAGAGATAAAGACAACTATCGACAATAATATGGAAGAGTACAGGACAATTTCACAGCAAAAATTTGTCGAGCTGAAATCCCTTAACCTGACTAGAGATTACGACATCTTCATGCGAGACACCACAATGATGACTCCCGAGAAACTTCGCGTGCACTGTCTAGTCTGTGAGGAAATTAAGAAGAACGGGGGATGGGGTGTGTAGTTGTTATTTGTATTTCTTTAGTGTGCTATGCCATGTATTTTGATTTCCATTTAATTCTGTAGTGTGTTATGTTATGTATTTTATTGTCATTCAACTATGTAGTTTGAAATGTTATGTATTTTCTTTGGAATTATTTTTGTAGTCTGATTTGAGACTACATTTTTTTTTTAATCTTTTATTCCAAACTAGTCGTAACAAACTAGCCTTACAAGCTAGCCGTTATAAACTAGCCGTTACTATTTCGTCTATAAAAGGAATGGCAAACGTCATTTGCCAAACTAAACTCAACCACGGATAACTCACTCTACAAACTACCTCTCCCCCCATTACGAGTTAAAATGTCTTCAAATCCCAATAGCAGTAGCAATGCCCCCAGTGATGAGGCATATTACGAAGATTTTGTTGAGGACGAGGATGACAAAATGTTTTTGCAAATTCTTAATCATCAGAAGATGTTGATCGATGCTGCTGAAGGCTCATCCGGCCCACCACAAAGAAGAAGATACATGCAACAAGATCGTGAGGGTGCTCACACACGCCTCGTGCAGGATTAGTTTGTGATAACCCAACATATAATAGTGACGTGTTCCGGCGACATTTTCGGATGAGGCAAGAATTGTTCACTCAAATAGTCGAGTCCTTGGAATCACATGATCCGTACTTTCAACTTAGGGTTGATGCATTGAGAAGAAAAGGTTTCTCACCACTACAAAAATGCACAAGCGCAATCCGGCAATTGGCATATGGTGGTCCGACCGACCTATTCTATGAGTATCTTCGGGTTGCCGAAACTACAAGTATCGAATGTTTGCTTAACTTTGTCGATGCGCAATCGACGTATTTGGTGAAAGAAACTTAAGAAAAGCTACTGCTGCTGATTGTCAACGTTTGATCCATATGCATGAGAAGAGATACGGGTTCCCGGGAATGTTAGGTAGTCTCAATTGCATGCATTGGGAATGGAAGAATTGCCCAGTTGCCTAGAAAGGTCAATTCACTAGAGGTGATCATGGAGTTCCAACGATCATGCTTGAAGCAGTTGCATCTGCAGACTTGTGGATATGTCATGTTTTTTTTGGAGTTGCAGGTTCAAATAATGACATCAATGTGTTCAACCAATCACCTCTATTCAACGACGTTTTGCGAGGAGAAACCCCAGAGATAAATTTTATAGCAAATGGTACGTCCTACAATAGAGGGTATGATGGAATATCCCGAATGGGCATCTTTCAAGAGCTTTCAATGTCCAACTGATCCGAAAAGAAGCCATTTCAAGCAAATGCAAGAAGCCGCAAGGAAGGATGCCGAGCGAGCATTCGGGGTATTGCAAGCACGTTGGACAATAATTAAAGGTCCGGCATGTTTTTGATACAAGACAAATGTGAAAGATAGAGTGTATACTTGCATTATTTTACATAACATGATAGTTGAAGACGAGGGGAAATCAGTGATCAATTGGATGGATGAACCTAACATCGACAACAACACAACTACTCAATTCTTCCAAGGTTCCGTCGGAGGTTCTAATGAATACATACGAAGAAGTGCCGATTTACAGGATAAGGAAAAGCATAATCAACTTCGAGCCGACCTGATTGAGCATATATGGGCACGATGCAACACTAACTAGTTATATTCCAGGATCACATAAGTACGTTTATATTTGTAATCCGATTTCAAGTTGTATTGGTTGTTCCTTTTTTTAAAAAAAATTCATCAATTTCAGTAATAGTATATGAAAAAAAAATGAATAAAAAATTTCATTGTTGTTACAATATTTAGAAAAATTCAATTAATCACATTTTAAAAAAAAATTCCGAAAGTTTAATTTAATTAAAAAAAGAAATATGAATATTAATTAAATTAATTGTATGTGGGAAAATTATAAATAAGATTTTAATAAATTGTAGAAATGAAAATAATATGGTAGTAGGCATGTGGGACCCACAAATAGTCTCAATTGTACCTAAGAGGATTGGGGAGAAATAGGTACAATTTGAGTATGAATTAACGTTTGAGGTGACAGTTATGTGACAGTAATTTGACAGGTACAATTAAGGTATGGATTGTGGATGCTCTTATGACATAAAGGATCTACAAATAACAGATACTACATTAATTATGCTGCTATTGCTGTCTTATTTAACATCCAAATATTTATATATGAAAAAATAAGTTATTTTTTGGACTAAACAAAGTCAATGTCAGTTGCACTTATATTAGACAAATACAGAACATGGGAGATTGTAATTATTAAACTCAAAAATCTATATTCATTAGACAAATGTAAATAAATTCTTATTGTAATAAGTATATACGTAATTTATTGATGATTATAGGAAAATAATTAATATTTGTCATATTTGATAACTTAATTCATAAAAGTGTTAGAAATTGGATGAATCGACACTCAAACAGAAGTTTATATAAAAAAAAATTAGTTCAGATGATAAAATAATAATTTCAATTAGAAAATTTTAAAAATTACAAGGTGCTAAATCCCTTTATTCGAGAAGAAGAAGTGAATAGATTTATCAGTCCACCTCTTTCCGGAGATCGAACAAAGCGACTATCCATTCGGAATGGAAGTTGACTTTGATTTGCTACATAAGGAATCCAAGGAGAATTGAATGAATAGATAGAAAACCAGCATGAGCTCGAATTATGGACTAATAGAGGGAGTTCGGGGGCACCTCTGTAGGCCATAACAGCCAACTAGCCCACTTTTCCCATTATCACTGTCACAATTATAGTAATACAGTTGCAAGTAATTTGCTGATGAATATTGCAATTAACTGAAACAATTTGTGTAACTCCCAAAGTCTATTCATTTTATTAAACATGATGTTTGTTAAAAATAAAATTTAAAAACAACAGATTATCAATGCAACAATTAATGCATCTTACGTATGGGATTCTTGTGAAGTTCTTCGTCTGACAAAGAATTTGAGATTGCAATTTGTAGGCTCAGAAAGTAAGGCTTCGTTCTTAGCTGATGGTTACAATATATTGACAATGGAACTATTGGAGAAGGAATGATGGTTCGTTGGTTATACAAATTCCTTGATGACATATTTCTTCAGAATGATCCGAATTCAATTGCAATAATTGTCACAAGTACATATCCTAACCTATCTGAAAGAATTCATGACCCTGAATATCTACAACATAGAGCTATACTTGCCGTAATTTTAGATGTTGTTGGCTCCATTAATCAGTAAATGATTGAGAAAAATACTGGAGATAGTCGTTTGTATTTCAGCTCCGATAGGGTAAGCCATTCTGATATGATAGTAGACGTAGATATGAATGTGCGCGCTCCTGAATTCCTAGATGGAATAAAGTGTTCTAGAGTTCCAAATCTTGAGTTACATTTGAAGGTGGGTACTCCGAGTAATGTTGTTGAGGAACATTGACTCAAGTCGCGGTTTGTATAACGGTACAAGATTGCTACTTATTAGACTAGGGGATAATGTGCTGCAAGCAAAGATAATGGCCGGATCAAGTGCAGGACAACTGGTGCTAATCCCGAGGTTATCGATGACCCCATCTAATTTAAGAATACCTTTCAAATTTCAGCAACGTCAATTTCCTATCACAGTTTCTTATGTCATGACAATAAACAAAAGTCAATGTCAATCAGTAATTAATGTTCACTACATTGGTCTTTTTTCTGCGTAAGTCTATTTTTAGTCATGGTCAACTATATGTTGTTTTTTCATGAGTCACAAATCGAAAGGATTTGAAAGTTTTAATTTGTGATGACGAAAAAAAATATATCAATACAACTGTTAATATTGTGTATAGGGAAGTTTTTAGAAATTTGTAATTTTTCATTGTATGAAGCATGCCAATACTTTTAGATTTCATAAGTTGATTTACATCCCCTTTAAATTTCATAAAGCTCCGTGTTACTTAACTACATATTACACGTTATGAATATTATAAGTTTACATATTTATTTTATCTAGTTTTCCACCAACGCGATGTACGGGGTAGAATTTTTTTATTAAAGTATTATTAAAAAATAAAAGTTAATATGTATAATATTGAAAATCAAAATAAATAATAAATAAGATTTATTATAAAGAACTTGTATGAAATGTTGTACTATAATAGGTAAAAAATTTGATATAAAAATGTACATAGCATAACACTTGTCTATGAGATAATTGTATATTTGTAACATTTGAATAATATACTAATACAATTACATATTCGTATAAGGCGAAACAATATCAAAAGTCACATATATTATATTTAGGATTTAGCAATATTAGCATGAAATCTCGCAATAGTATTAGTTCATTAAGCAAATGGTGCTTAGGTATATTATTGTGGTGTATTTAAATATAAAAATAATCAACTTTCTATTAAAAAAAAAAAGGCCCCAATTCAATCAACTATTCATTTTAACTATTATATCTTAGCTTTCTATTGAAAATTGTAACTCTAACAAATCGACTCATTTTTTATGTCAATTTTCTTTAATAACACAATGATTCAATCAATCCAAAATTATTATAAAAGGGCAAAACTAAAGTAAAAGATTTTTTTTTAACAAAAAAGTAAAAGAAATTAATTTTCTAATAAAGAGTAGATCATTTTTTCAAAATAAAAAAATTGTCATTTTTAATAATATATGATATTTTTTATTTTATATACAAAATAATTTAAAATCAAAATATACCATAATAATCATAAAAAAATAAGCTACACCTAAAATTAATATTTAATATATGCATTATGTCAAATTGTCTTTTAAGAATAAGGAAGATTATGAAAAAAGTCTAACACGTGCATCGCACTAGTTGCCCTAACAGTACATAAGAAACTCTAAAAATTTATGAATTTGTTAATTGTATTTTTTCCATTAATTGTTTGGAGCTTTTACATTTTTGTTACAGAAGCTACTTTCAACTGATTCAATTAAAAATATGTTCCTAATTTAAAAAGTGATTTTCGGCGGGGAAGTCCCTCCTACAATTTGTGGGGTAGACTTCTCTTTAGATATATATGATGAGAACTATAAGCAGAAAAGTGATGCAATTTGGGAAAGACAAATATATACTCCCTTTTAAGTTAGACGGAGATTAAGAAATTAATGTGATCCTAGTTGCTGCATCAAATGGACCGTACAACAGATAAACTTTGTAG
Organism: Ajuga chamaepitys; assembly: GCA_958295605.1. Taxonomy (NCBI): domain Eukaryota; kingdom Viridiplantae; phylum Streptophyta; class Magnoliopsida; order Lamiales; family Lamiaceae; genus Ajuga; species Ajuga chamaepitys. The sequence continues at coordinate 29,892,792 of OY282496.1, read as the reverse complement.
TATCCTTACAGCGTCCGAACCCTTCTTCCTATAATGACGTTGTTGATGATTTTGTTGTATATTCATTCTGTAACTTGAGTTCTATTTATTACACTAGATTACATAATGTTTTGAGTCACTAGTTCCTACTTACTACAAACCATCAAAACTAAACATAATAACCTAATAAAAATAATAGAAATTCTTAAAGTTCTCAATAAATCAAAGAAGAGCTCCGTAACAAAAAATTATGATGTTAGGATTTTGCAAACTTTATCGTGGCTAAGAAGAGAAAAAATCATTATAGTGTTGTGTGGTTGTAAATAAGAATTATAAGGGCAAACATGAGATTCAACAGTATAATTAAAATTGATAATTGTAGAGAGTAATATGGCGCTTATATTTAGAATTACCTTTTAGTTATTATTTTTAAACTATATAAATATAATTATATGTCTTTAATATTCAATTTCCAATTAAATTCAAAACTTTAATTTTCTTTATACATTATCTGTATACTAGTATTAAATATGGATATTGATCTATATATTTATATATCAAACATCTCTTAAATTTATTAATTTTTTAAATCGTGATATCAATTATCAAACACGTCAGATTGTAGTTCTATTGGTCGAGCACCTTATGACTTAGATTAGAGATTAAATCCCGCTAGCCTTACTCCTATCAGAAACTGTACTAAACATTCGTTCAAAAAAAAATTGTACTAAACAAAAAATATTATATATCAGATGCAATATAATCTATTTATGTGTGAACCTTTTTTTAGGAATTATACCTTAACAAGATATTCATGCTTTTCTCCATTTACAGAACTGAATGCACCAAATCTGGATAAATTAACCTTTTTGCAGATTTTTGCAGTCATGTCCTATTTAGAAATTTAATTTAAAAAAATTAGTTACTTAATTAATTACTATATCTTACCGAATACTTAGGCGGAAAGATGTTAGATTGTCATTTTTTAAATATGGATTGATGTAGATGAATTAATGTGGAATATATATAATAAATATACATACATACATACATACATACATATGTATATGTTAATATTTGTACAAGAAAAATGACACTTTAAGATAATAGCAACCGGTTTCAATTAATAAGTATTTGTTACCACACTATTATTAGAGATAACATGTCATCACTAATTAGTCGTCTCAATAATTCGACTGCAAATAATATATTTGAAACGAAATGCATAACAAATATTTTTTGCAAATACTAGTGGTATTTAAGTGGTCCGAAAATTGTCTCAATTAATTTGTAGAGAATTTTATGATAATAAGTTATCACAAATAACTTATTAAATAGCGATCACAATTGTGATATAAAAATTTGTCACAAAATACTCCTTTATTTTTTTTTTTTTTTTATCTATATAGTTTATTAGATATTTTCCTTGATGATATTGAGTTTGGAAAATTAGGATTTCTAGGAAAAGTTGAATTACCCACTAAGCATATATTAGTGTGTGATGATATCAATAATTTTTATTAACATGATCCAAATTAGGGTTAGTTGTGTCCTTGGGATACCAGGCTACTAAAGGGGAATTATGGTATTTTACTAAATTGTGTAGGGATTTTGAATTGACCGAATAAACTGGGCAAATTTAATTAAATACAGTACTATTCATCCCACAATTAAAAAAATAAGCGCCTTTTTTTCTTATTTACAGAAATAATTGAACTCGCCTCTGCCAGAGGCGAGTTCACAAATTCTGACAATCCATTTGAAGTCGCCCCTGCCAGGGGCGACTTCTGTTTAAATTTTTTCTTTTTTTTTTTTTTGGGTTGAAAACGCCTCTTGTAGAGGCGACATACGGTATTACCGTATACGTATACAAGAAGATACACAAAGTCGCCCCTGCGAGGGGCGACATCTTTACTTTTTTTTTTTTTTTTTCTTTCTCCAACTACTTTGTTTATTTATATATATATATATCTAAATAATGATTGTTACTTCTATCCCGGTGTAATTGGTCCACCTTGGTCTATCTTTAAGATTTTAATTAAATTTGCCAAAAAAAACGAACGAAAGTTATTTAAATAAACAAGGCAATTTTAATTGAATACGGTACTGTTCACGCACGTATTAAAATAATAAGTGTGTTTTTTTTCTATTTATCAGTTTAAGTGAACTCGCCTGTGCCACAGGCGAGTTCACTTAAATCTGACAATCACTGTTCAATCTCGCCCCTGCGAGGGGCTGAGTTCTAAAAAAATATATTTTTTTTTTTTGGGAGGGGACTGATCTCGCCTGTGCCATGGGCGAGATCAAGTCTCTGTTATTTAAATTCTTTTCTTCTTTATGGCATATTTAAGATTTTTTATATATATATATCTATATATATATATTATCTATTATTTAATAAATTTTTTTAAGGATTATTCGTATATAAAATATTTTATTAGTTTACCTACAAAATATTCTCTATTGGAAATAAATTTTAAGAAAGACATAGAAAATACAATTTTATTTTAGGATAAACTGAATCTTCATAGTCCATATCATGAGCTCATTCATATAAATAGAATTGGATTTGGATTTAGAATTTTAAAAGATATAGATAATATATATATATATGAAATCCTAAAAAAATAAAATAATATATAATATATATATATATATATATATATATATATATATATATAATCTAATTGATCTCGCCCATGGCACAGGCGAGATCAGTCTCATCCAAAAAAAAAAACAAAAATTTTAAGAACTCGCCCCTGCGCGAGATTGAACAGTCATTGTCAGATTTAAGTGAACTCACCTGTGGCACAGGCGAGTTCACTTAAACTGATAAATAGAAAAAAAGCACACTTATTAACTGATAAATAGAAAAAAAGCACACTTATTATTTTAATACGTGCGTGAGCAGTACCGTATTCAATTAAAATTGCCTTGTTTATTTAAATAACTTTCGTTCGTTTTTTTTGGCAAATTTAATTAAAATCTTAAAGATAGACCAAGGTGGACCAATTACACCGGGATAGAAGTAACAATCATTATTTAGATAAATATATATATATATACATATATATATATATATATATAAATAAACAAAGTAGTTGGAGAAAGAAAAAAAAAAAAAAAAAAAAGTAAAGATGTCGCCCCTCGCAGGGGCGACTTTGTGTATCTTCTTGTATACGTATACGGTAATACCGTATGTCGCCTCTACAAGAGGCGTTTTCAACCCAAAAAAAAAAAATTTAAACAGATGTCGCCTCTACAAGAGGCGTTTTCAACCCAAAAAAAAAAAAAAAAAAAAAATTTAAACAGAAGTCGCCCCTGGCAGGGGCGACTTCAAATGGACATTGTCAGAATTTGTAACTGGCAGAGGCGAGTTCACTTATTTCTGTAAATAAGAAAAAAAGGCGCTTATTTTTTTAATTGTGGGATGAATAGTACTGTATTTAATTAAATTTGCCAATAAACTGTTACTAAAGTTCCTTTTACACCCCACCAATTATTACCTTCGTATTTTTGGGGTTTATTTTAAAATGTATGTTCTTTTTGTTTTCTTCGTATTTCTACCAATACTGTCCTTCTCATTATTCATGTAAATCTATATATATTATAATATCTAATTTATTTCTTCATTCCTTATAATTGAAACAGATGATAATAGTATGATCAAAATCAGGAGAAAATTAATAGAATTGGGGGAGGGAATAAGATTTAAATAATAATTTATTTGTCAATTTTTCCTACCGCATAATTTTCTTATTCTAGCAAAAAAAAAGAACAACTGGAAAATAAGGTAGTAAACCCTCAAAAACAAAAAAAAATGGAGATAGTATTTATATTGATGAATCATTGATTTAAACACAACATATATGACACTATATATTATTTAAAATTATTTAACATGTCTTTAAAGAATTTTCAAGCATCATTCCACATAGATGTGGTATGTTTAGTCGGGTGTTGGGAATCATACAATGGCGTTTAAAGTTTTAATCCAAATTTAGTTCAACTATTCTGTGTTATTTCTACTTAATTTTAAATTTTTTTCTCCTAATTTAAGAACAAAGGAAAAACCCTCCATTCCCCTCACGGTGACTCGAATTCAGGACCAAAGGCCTAGGTAGTAGATGCTCTGCCACATGAGCTATCCAACTTCGTCAATAATAATAATGATAGTGTTATTTCTACTTATTATGCCACGGACTTGTTTCTTTAACATGTCACGTGCGACACTTAGCTTTATTCTGTCTCTCGCAGTAACTAAATCAACATTACTTCCGAATAAGTGGTGTGTGTGCTTAGGGAGGTAATCAAACCAAACTGTTCGAGAGCTATTCGGGTTTCGGCTCGAAAAAATATTCGTTCGGGATCGTTTGCAGGCCTAAACTAACAGAGCCCGAGCCCAATTTTCGAGCCCGAGCCCAATTTTCGAGCCGAACTCGAACCTGCAAGTATTTGGTTCGTAAGTATATAAGGCAAAGGTCTTATTCCACTAGGCCAACTATGACTTTTAGTAAATGTTTTCATTGATTTATTTATTAACTAAGCAAAATATTTACCAAATGACTAATGGGGATGTAAACCCATTACCCACATATCACTTATCAGCAGTAAGTCTGTAAGAGTTAAATCTTAGTCAGTAAAAAAACTAGGATTCCTCTCAAGTCTCAAGCCCGCCGCAGCCGCCCCTCACCGCCGCAGCCACGCCTCACCGCCACAGCCGCGCCTCACCGCTGCGCCTCATATTCGATCGATACAACATTTTCTGTTGTCTCTTCCTTCTCTAAATTGCATAAAGAAATTTGAAGCATATATAGATTATATTGTCCAGATTTATTTTAGTTGTTGTTGGAGCTCATTTGTTTATTACTTTTATGGAGGCATGATGTCTGAAAATATTATTAGTATCTTCTTCTTGAATGCTGCTTTATGATATTGTGGTAGTGTTTTCTTAATTTTGCACGCAATTGGTTCTCTAGATATGCTCTGTTTTTTCTGGATTTTGTTTGGAGTTGTGCAGCTTGTGCTATTTAGTTTTGATTATTTACTACATAATGGTTGATTGATTGAGGGTTAGTAAAATGTTAGGAGTTGGTGGTATTCTGTAAGAAACTTTGGAATTGAGTTGAGCATTTTGTTTATGGAACTTGAACAAGGACGAATCTAGCTTTAGATTATTAATGATTAAACTTTCAGATAATGCTTGAGCTTTTTTATGAATTTTTTTATCTTTGATATTCTTTTTTATCATGTTTATTTACCAAATTTCAATAACGAACTGGATATTATATGTATATATATCATGACAAAACAAACAAGCTCACGTGCATATATATACACATACAGTGTGGAAAAGTAGTATTTTTTTATCTTTGATATTCTTTTTCATTATGTTTATTTGATTAAATTTTTTTTTTCTGCAGCACATGTTTAAACACTAAAATCAAATTCTTATATTGAGTGATTTTCCTTCATATTTTGAATTAATTTGTTATTTACTTAGTTTGTTTTGGTTTTGCAGGATATGTCAATGATACAAACCCAACACAAATGAGCCAAATTGAAGAGTCTAATGATGGAGGGACAAGTGAGGAGGTTCTTAAGAGGCAGAAAAAAGAAAGAGAAAAAACATCCATAGCATGGCAAGACTTTAAAGTGCTCAAGGATGGAACTAGAAAAGCGGAATGCATCCACTGTGGCAGAAAATTGACACTCAACCCCTCAGGTGTTACATCACATATTCTTAGGCACAACAGGAACTGTCCGAGGAAGAAAGCTAAAGGGCAGAAAAATATATGCATCACCACAACGCTAACTGAGAGTGAAACGGTTCATGCGGTACAAAACTTCAAATATGATCAATCAAAGATGAGAGAGGTCATTTCTCACATGATCATTGTCCATGAGCTGCCATTCTCTTTTGTGGAGTACGACCTCTTCAATTTAGCAATGAAGACTGCCACTCCACATTATCAGAGCTTCAGTCGTGTCACTGCAAAAAAGGATTGCATGGCTTCTTATGATAGAGAGAAGCAAAAAGTGATGGCGGCATTAAGTGATGTACATAGGATTAGTGTGACCACTGATTTATGGAAGTTTGATAAGAAAGTTTCATATATGGTCGTCACTTGTCATTACGTTGACTCTGATTACAATTTGCAAAAGAGGACATTGAACTTCTGTGATGTTCCACCGCCTCATACCGGAGTTGCTGTTTGTGATGCGTTGAACAAGTGTTCGGTGGAGTGGGGAGTTGAAAATAAGGTGTGGACAGTTATGGTTGACAATACGACGTACAATGATGTTGTTGTTCGGATGCTCAAGGAAAATCTCTCGTACAAAAACGAGCTCCCTCTTGGTGGAAAATTATTTCATGTAAGATGTTGCGCACATATTTTGAATATTTTGGTGCAATATGGGTTATCTGAGATTCAAGATGTGGTTCACAATGTTCGTGAGAGTGTAAAGCATATAGCAGCTTCAGAGACGCGCATTAATATATTTAGTGAAATCGCGAAACACTTGCAGTTGTCCTCGAAGAAGCTTGTGTTGAATTGTTGTACAAGGTGGAATGCGCCATATTATATGTTGTCAGCAGCCCTAGAGTTGAAAGATGTCTTTCCAAGATACCAACAAAGAGACATTTCTTATGCACACTTGCCAAGTGAGGATGATTGGGAGAAGGTCCGTGTAGTTTGTTCATTTCTCGAGGAGTTTAATGAAGTCACTCATCTTATCTCAGGTACAAACTGATATCCTCATTTTCTTAATATTTTTGTAAATTTGAAACTCATATAATTTAATTTCAGGTACTGAATATCCTAATGCAAACTTGTTTCTTACTGAACTGTACAACATCAAGAAGTTGTTGAATGAAGCAAGTGTGGGTGAAGATAGTTTCATGTCGGATATGACAAAAAAGATGAAGGAGAAATTTGAGAAATATTGGGGCCAGTGTAACTTGTTGATCTCAATGGCAGCAGTTCTAGACCCAAGGTATAAAATGAAACTCATTAAATGGTGTTTTCCAAATATTTATTCTGAAGCTACTGCAATAGAGCATATTGTCACAATTCGTGAAACATTGAGATCCTTGTACACTGAGTATGTTGATGCTCACAATGCTAATGCTGACAAGAACGTTCAAGATGATTTTCAAAATGATACTTCTAGCAATGTGAGCACCACTGGAAAGGGGAAACGAAAAATGAGGGTTGAATTTTGTAGTTATATTAAAAATATTGATAGTGTTGAAAAGGTTAAATCTGAATTAGAAGTGTACTTGGAGGAAGGAGTTGTTATTTGGGAAGAAGAGAGTGAATTTGATGCTTTGTCTTGGTGGAAGATGAACAACTTAAAGTTCAGAATCTTGTCAAAGATGGCTTGTGATGTACTAGCAATTCCCATAACTACCGTGGCTTCAGAATCAGCTTTTAGTGCCGGTGGTAGGGTTATTGACCCGTACCGTGCCAATTTAGGAGTGGAAACAGTTCAAGCTCTACTTTATGGGGAAGATTGGTTGCGTGCTCAATATGGTATCAAGAGAAAAAGAAAAGTAAGTGATAAAGCGCAATCCGGTTATCAAATGAACTCCGAACGAAAATCAGTTTGTAACGTGAATCAATGCGAGAAACTTAAAGAACACAGGATGTACGTGGTTCGATCTGGAGATCTACGTCCACGGGCTCAAATATCACCTGCCGAGGTGTTTTCTCACTATATCCTTTCCAAGCTTACACGTAGTAGTTTAGGAGTACAAAGTGCGAACCCTAATTCTGATTACAATTCTGCTATTTATACTACTCAATTCAAAACCCTAACTAAACCCCTACAATCACGCCTATCATCTCTGCATGGGAGTTGGAAGAAGATCGTGGGGATCTTCCTTCCCAAATATGCTGCGATTGGGCTGCTCCAGGTTCATGCGCGCTTCTGGGCCGGTTGTTGAGCTTGCTTTCCTGAGCTCAGCTGCTTCGGGTCGGGTTGATCCGGCCCGGAGTGTTGACCCAACCCGAAGTTGCTGGGCCATACCTATCTTCTGGGCCGGTTGTTGAGCTTGCTTTCCTGGGCTCAGCTGCTTCGGGTCGGGTTGATCCGGCCCGGAGTGTTGACCCAATCCGGAGTTGCTGGGCCATACCTATCAGATGCCCGCCCACCAGCCGGAGCGAGGGAGGAGCTGCGGTTATAAGTTTGGTGAGGTGGAACGGGTGCTGAGGTTGAGCGAGGCAACGAAGTGGCGAGAAAGAAGGGATGCTGTCATTGGCGCGCCGAAGTACCCTTAGGGTCCGAGAATCGGCTGGAGCCGAGATAATACACACCCGGAGTGATGGGATCCGTGAGGACCAAATCGGACCAAACTAAATTACTCCGAGCTGAAGGAGTCGACCTGATCCGTAGTGAAGCATCCCGTGGGGAGGAAGTCGACCGGACCCGAACTGGAGTACCCCTAGGGCAATAAGGTTTAGCGGAAGCGAACTGTAAGTTGTCCGAGGTGAAGGAGACACCGGAGTGAGCCCCAAAACTTCCTGGCCAAGAATGAGGGTGATGTGACTGGCGGCGCCATCATGAGAGAGAGGGATGTGAAGTGACGCGTTTTGAGATTTCCAAGAAGCGTGTCTCCCACGTGCCTTGGTAACTGTAACGCGCGTGACCATCACACACGAATCTGAGATGCGAAATTTGAAAAGGCCAGCTCTAAGCCGTTGATTCAAGAGGATATATATAGAAATAGTTGCCCAGTATACTTCATCTTCCTCATTTGTGATTTGCAAGTTAGAGAAAGCGGGAAAAAAGGAGATTCATCTGTGCATTTGTGATCCATCTCAAACCAGGACCAAGTAAGTATGTCTTCTTCTTCTTCTTCATCTTCACTTAGAGAGGTAGGAACCGATAAAGCCCCGTTGAATGTACAGCCCATACGCTTTATTATTCCAGAAAGACGAGCGAATAGGATGGTATATAGGGCAGATTTTATGGAATCCGGCACCCGGGCAGTAGGATTTGGGGAATGTCTGGAGGAGGAATTCGAAGTGTCGGTGGTAGCACTGCGGATAACACGGGTGAAAATAGAAGCCCTAATCCCCTCATTTTACTTTCCGTTTAACTTAGAGTACATAGTGCCGGAGCCCGGCGACAGGGCTTGTTGCCCGCCGAAGGGCTTCATTAGCGTATATATAGATCATTTGAAGATAGGAATAAGATTCCCGCTGTGGGACATCGTGGTGCAGCTGCTTAGGTACTATAACATTGCCCTGAGCCAATTAGCGCCCAACACTATGAGGCAAGTAGTTGGGTTTACCGTGGTATGCAAAAATGCCGGGGTAGAACCTAGAGTAGAGCTGTTTAGGTTTTTCTTCCAGTTGAAGGCCTTCGGAAAATCAAAGGGCTGGTATTCCTTCAGCCCACGGGCCCAAGGCGATTTCAAAGTACAAAACCCGAGCAAGGTTGAGGGGTGGAAGGAGAAATTTATATATGTAAAGATGGGGCTGGCCCTCCCGAGGTGGAGGAGGGAGGAGGTGTTGGACAATGCCCCGGTGACGGAGCCGGAACCGGAGGTAGTGAGGAAATTCCATGCGGTAGGTACATTCAAGACCCTCTGCACCGAGGAGGAGCTGGAGGAGGCAGGATTAAGCCCATATTAATCCGGCGATGCAGAGGGGGTCTCTCCCCGAGGGCCGGAGCCGGAAGCTGGGGCTGCCGAGGAGGGTAGGAACTCTGAAAACTGGTGATATTGGTATTTTGTGTAGGACTAACCCCAAAATGGTTTGTGCAGTTGGACGCTTTGGAAAGGAGTCTGCTGGGAGCCCCCCGGTGCCCGTGGCAGCAAAGAAAAAGGGGATAGCGACCGAAGTGTCCCCCAGAGGGAGGGCGTCGCCCAGTCCGAGGCCATCAGCGGGGTCGGAGGAGCTGGTGGTGGCAACGGGGTCAACCCTCGGAACGAAAAGGACGTCGGAACCATCCGTGACACCTCTGGGGACGGCCAAAAGACTCCGCACGAAGGAGAGTGCCGAGGTAAATCATGCATAATCTTCTGCCGAGGTGAAAACCTGTTTAATGATTTCTGTACATTGCGGACGTTGATTCTGGGATCTGCTGTGTTGAAGGGGCACGGGCCCATAAGTTTGTTGGGCTTGGAGGGAGCGGATGCCGAGGAGCTGCTGCGCTTGGCGCGGGGAATTATGGAGCTTGGCCAAAGTAATGAGAGGGAGGCCAAAGAGGAGCTAGCCGAGGATGCAAGGGAGCTGCGTGCGCGCAACGACATATTAACGCACGATCTGTCGGAGGCGCGCAAGAGAGCCGCCTTGGTGGAGAAGGAGGTCACGCGGATGCGCGAAGTGGAGGCGGAGGCCGCGGCGCTGCGCGGTGAAACGGCCAAATTGCGGACGGAGATAAGGGCCCGAGAAGCGGCTGTGGTGGACGGTCAAGAGGCAGTGCTGAGGGCATTTGCCGAGAAGTTATTCCAGATGAGCACGTTCCTCGATTTTCAGACCAACTTCGTCAGAGTTGGAGATGCGGCCACCCGATCAGTGCTGCTGGAGAAAATCAAGGAAGTCTATCCGAATGTGGACGTCTACCGTCCGGAGTTCAGATATGACTTCAACGCTGTGGGAGGGGTAGAGGAGGCGTATTACGAGGCCCTAGCTCGTGTCCCGGAGTGGCCCCTCGTGAAGGCACTGGCAGAAAAGAAGAAGGTCTTAAGTGCCGAGGAGATCTCAAACTGCGAGGTGGACCAAGATCAAGGGTTCTTGATATTTCGTCGTGGTGAGTTTCGTCCCAGAACCCCGAAACAAAGATCCACCTCCACGCATGGAGATCGCCGCGGAGGCCGCGGGAAATGAGGCAGGGGTGATCGGAGGGCTGCCGGAGGTGGAGCACGAGGTGGAAGAGGAGGACGAGGGGGTGCCTCAGGCAGGTGAAGGAACCGAAGAGGGGGAGGTCAGTCGTTCCCCGCAATTGTGATGTCCTGTCTTAATATAGTAGATGATAGAAATAATTGTAATTCTGATGTAAAAACCTTTGACAATGTATGCTCGTCTTTTGGAATATAAAGTTGATTTGTCCATATGATGGAGTAATTGCCCAGCGATGTGTTGAGTTTTATCTTTTGCACTGATTGTGTTGTTCTATCAGGAGGATATCGAGGAGCTGCATAATACAATAAAGAAACTCATGCAGTCCTTAGACTGGTTCCGCGGGGAGAAGGATAACCTTCAAAAGCAAGTGGTTCCTCGGTTGGAGAGAAGGCTGGCCATAGCGGAGAGAAGGGCCAAAGAGGCCAAGGAGGCAAGAGCCAAGGCCGCGGAGAAGGCTAGAGATCAGGAACTGAAGTACTTGTCGACGGTGGCCGAACTTGACCGCGTCATTATCCATCAAAGGGAGTATGACCGGATACTAACGGAATACGGCCTGCTGACTTTCGAAGAGGTTGAGGAGCGAATCACTGAGATTCAAGGCGAAATCTCATCGTTGATGACGACTGGTCATGCTGAGTCCTCGGAGCTTATAAGAAAGCGGGAGGTGCTGGAGTTGCTCCTGAATATGTACGAAGGTCTGAGAGGACGCGGCAGGTGGCGGCACACTGCCGAAGAGTATATCGCGAGCTCCGGCCGGGGCTAAGAGACTGCGAAAGTGCCTCGGAAGGGTAAAAAGAAATCGGCGGGAAAAAGCAAAGGGATAGTAATCCAAGAGCCGGCCCCGATAACCGCATTCGAGGAAATCCCCGTAGTTGTCGCGGAAGAGGAGGTCGAGAAGCTGGCTGAGGAGATCGAGGTGATGGACCCCGCGGAGTGGGATCCCGCGGAATGGGCCAAGACTTCGAGACCAGCGCCTCAGCCGAGTCCTCGGGGCAGGGCAAGGGGCGATGCTCCAAGACAAGTGCCAAGGGTGAGTCCGCGGCGTAGAGGGAGCCGTAGTAAGGAAAGAGCAGGGGCTCAAAGCCGAGAAGCCTCGGGATCTAGGAGGACACGGAGAAGTTCCCGAGACGGATCTCAACGCCGGAGCGCCGAGTATTGGCTCGGAGGCCGAAAATAGGGCTTACTTTTGTAGCGATGTATGCAGTAATGTAAAGAAATTTTTGTGGAGGATAAAAATGGTAGAAACATTTTGATATGTAATGATATGTACTTTGAAAGAAAAGTAATGAACTTTTAACCAGAATGCATGCGTAATTACTTTAACAGGTACTCGGGAGCACCATATGTACATAATGCTTGTTTAAAAAAAAAAACAAGGCAAAGAATCTCCCCGGACGGATCGGGCGGGAGTTAAGGACCTCTCCGGTTTAACGGGCAAGAGGGAATATAATTCCGGGGACCAAATGTTAATCTCCCCGGATGGATCGGGCGAGAGATCAAACTGTCCGGAGACGGATAATAATAGTAAGGCTAATCTAGGGCGTCCCCGAAGCGTAGGAGAAAGTACAGTAAGATTCGTAAAGTAAAAACTTTATTCAAAGTAATTGTCGGAACAATTAAAAGATACAAAGGGAACGCATAACCAAGAACGCGACAGTATGGGAATTAAAAAATAACGTACAAGGAATGTAAAGGTAGAAACGATACTTGACCCTTGGTGCTCATAGATAGAAACGCCTTACGTTGGTAACATGCCAGGTTCGGGGAATCGGAGTTCCATCAAGATGCGCTAACTGGCAGCACCCGAAGTCATGCGCGGCAATGACGCGATAAGGACCTTCCCAGGCGGCATGTAATTTACCCTCGGGGGTAGCCTTGCTGGCTGAGTTGAGCCGGATTACCAAGTCTCCGACACTAAACTGAGTACCCCGAACCCGGAGGTGGTGATACTGAGCTGCGCGTTGCTTACACTTGGCTTCCTGGATGAAAGATTGATCACGGCGATATTCGAGCTCGTCTAAGTTAGCACGGATGGCTTCATTATTAGCCTCGGGATACAAAGTAACGAGGCGGGGACTAGGCACGCCGATTTCCGCAGGAATGACGGCCTCGGAACCGTAAGTGAGGCTATAAGGGGTTTCTCCAGTTGAGGTGTGCGGTGTGGTGCGATAGGCCCAAAGAACCTGCGGAAGATTCTCGGCCCAAAGACCCTTAGCTTGATCTAAGCGTTTCTTCAGACCCGTAAGGAGTGTGCGATTGGTGACTTCAACTTGACCATTGGCTTGAGGATGAGCGACCGAGGTGAAAATTTGCTTAATGTGGAGCTCCTCGCACCATGACCGGAAGGGGTCATTAGCGAACTGTTTGCCGTTGTCTGAGATAATGGTGCTCGGGATGCTGAAGCGGCATATGATATTACGCTAGACAAACTTCATAATATTCTGACCAGTGATGGCGGTGAGAGGTTCGGCTTCAACCCATTTGGTGAAGTAATCAACAGCGACCACAAGAAATTTGAGTCCCCCCGGAGCGACTGGAAACGGGCCCACAATATCAATTCCCCATTGGATAAACGGCCAGGCGCTTTGTATGCCAGTGAGCTCGGTTTGTGGTAGATGCTTTATGCGAGAGTGTCGCTGACACTTGTCGCACTTGGCCACCAAATCATGGGCATCGTTAAACAATGTGGGCCAGTAATACCCCCACCGAAGAATTTTCTTGGCCAATGTCCGTGAACCAATATGGCTGGCACAGGCCCCCTCGTGAAATTCTCAAAGAACATGATCGGCCTGTGCAGGAGCAAGGCATCGAAGACTCGGTTGTAAGTACGACCGGCGGTACAGAATCCCATCGTGGAGTGCATACTTAGGTGCTTCAAGAACTATCCTCCGAGCTTGCAATTTGTCAGTCGGCAACGTACTATCCCGGATATAATGGATGATCGGGGTCATCCAGTTGGGACTGCTTTCAGTCCATACGGAGACTGTGGCCTCATAAATTGCTGGATGAAGGGCATCTTCGACTATGATGTCTGGAGACATGTTGGTAAGGACCGCAGAGGCCATTTTGCTGAGAGCATTAGCTTGAACATTTTGTTTACGAGGTACCTGTTGGATATCAACCGAAGCAAAAGTTGACAAAAGTTTGAGCGTCAAAGCGAGGTACCTTTTCAATTTTTCATCCTTGGCCGTGTAGGTGCCTTTGATGTGATTAGAGACAACCTCGGAATCCGTGAAGAGCTGGAGATGGGAGGCTACAAAGGATTGAGCGAGCCGGAGCCCGGCAAGAACTGCCTCATATTCCGCTTCATTATTAGTCACCTTGAATTTAAACCGTAGGATGTATTTGATTTCAACGCCCTCGGGGCCAATGAGAAGGACCCTAGCACCACTTCCTCGAAACGCGGAAGCACCATCCAGATACAGTTGCCATTTACGGGTTGGAGCTTTGAGGGCAGCGGGGCTATGACTGGAGTTATTTGTAGATGGTTCGGGTTTATCCACTGGCACCTCGGCCAAAAAATCTGCGAAGGCTTGACCCTTGATGGCTCGGTGTGGGAGAAATTGAATATCATATTCTCCCAGCTCGATAGCCCACTTAGCGAGGCGCCCTGACACATCGGGCTTGACAAGAATTTGACAAATGGGGTGATTAGTAAGAACCCTGATATCACGTCCCTGGAAATAAGGCCGCAGACGTCGGGCCGCCATGACGAGAGCCAGCACTGTTTTCTCCATCACGGAGTACCGGGTTTCTGCCCCTTGGAGTGCTCGGCTTGCAAAATATGCGGGGTGCTGAGTTCCGTTAGCGTTGCGCACAAAAGCCGCGCTGATGGCTTCCTCGGCGGAGGCTAAATATACATATAGAGGTTCTCCGGGGAGAGGAGCGGACATAGTGGGCAACTGCTTAATATGGTGCTTTAGAGCCTCAAAGGCTTCGGTGCACTGCGGGGTCCACTCAAATTGCTTTGCCTGCCGCAGAATTTTGAAAAATAGAAGCTGGCGCGCCGCGGCCTTAGACAGGAAACGATTTAAGGCCGCCAGACCACCAGTAAGGCACTGAACTTCCTTTACCGTCTTCGGCGGTTGCAAATCCAATACGTCTCGAATCTTGGCCGGATTAGCTTGGAGGCCGTGTTGTGAGACCATATAGCCTAGAAATTTTCCGGAGCCAACCCCGAAGGTGCATTTCGCCGGATTGAGATGCAAGTTATAACGCCGCAAGGTGCTCAACGTTTCAGCAATATCTTGCACACATGCAGATTGAGAAGTACTTTTTATAATAAGATCGTCAACATATACCTCAACATTGCGACCAATTTGGCCCCGGAAGATGTGGTCCATAAGGCGCTGGTAAGTGGCTCCCGCATTCTTGAGTCCATAAGGCATTTTCTTGAAGGCAAAGCATCCGAAGTCAGTGATAAATGCCGTTTTGAGTGCCTCCCAGGGATCCATATGGATTTGGTGGTATCCCTTGTACAGATCCAAGAAGTAAAGCACCTTTTACCCAGTAATGGCTTCGGGTTTTGGTCGATAGAGGGCAAAGGATAACAATCTTTTGGACAGTGCTTGTTAAGATCAGAGAAATCTACGCACATTCTCCATGCCCCGCTGGACTTTGTTACCATCACCGGATTAGATAACCAAGAAGGATAATGTACTTCAAACAGGATGTCTGCATCTAGAAGCTGTTGTACTTCAATTCAGATGGCTGCGTTCCGCTCCAGAACGAATTTCCTCCATTTTTGTTGTACGGGCTTCACATTGGGGTCAATATTCAACTTGTGAGTTATGACATCCAGAGAGACCCTGGGCATGTCCAAGGCAGACCATGCGAAGACTTCAGAATATTCCCGCAAGGTATGGATGATGGCATTATGTAACCACGGCACATCCACAGCGCCGACAGTTACAGTTTGCTCAGGCTTGGCTGGATCAAGCGGCACCTGAACAGTGTTGTTCCCTAGCGATGTAGATGAATCGGATGTGAGAGCCGAAGTTGTTACCTGAAACTGTGGCTTAGGGGGAACCTTTGTTGCCTTTTTGGGCGACATATATGCACTCTTTAGAGACTCGCTGATTTCCGCGAATAGCCACCTCGCCATGTGATGTAGGGAATTTCAGTGCGAGGTGGTATGTGGAACAAACGGCTTTCGTCGGAGTAAGCCGGTCCCGACCCAAAATCATGTTGTATGGTGACGGGGAATTAACCACATAGAAATCCACGAAGATAGTTTTTATCGCCGGATAAGTTCTAAGAGATGCGGGGAGGTTGATGACTCCTTTAGGTTGGACTTCACCCTGGGTGAAGGTCTGTAGCGGCCCGGGGGCCGGTCGGAGCTGTTCACGAGGAATCTCCATTTTTTGAAAACAGTCGGTAAATATAACGCTGACTGCAGCTCCGTTGTCGACAAAAACCCGCTTTATCGTGACATTAGCTATGGTCATGTAAATGACGATGGCGTCGGTATGTGGGGTGAGCTCGGGAACAGGATCTTTGTCTGTAAAACTGACGGTTTCAGATTGGTGGAGGCGTTTGTAACGTGGCTCCTCGAGAGAAGGTCGGCGTGCTTCCGCCTTTAAGGCACTTCGGGAAGCCCCGGTGGGGATGGCTCCATAAATCACGTTTATGACATGAGTAGGCGGATTGTCTCCGGGTCCTCCCTGAGGAGGCGGTGGCGGCAAAAAGTGAGGTTGTTGACGATTTCCTTGGTCCTGCCGGGCATAGTTGTTGTGCCCAGGCCTGTTATTCTGCCACTGCGGCCTGTTTTGACGTGGACCACGGTCATTATAGCCTCCGCGGTTTTGTTGTGAACCTCCATTCTGGCTTGACCGAGGTCTGTCGTCAGTCCGAGCAACATACTGCCGTAAGAAACCTTTCTTTAGACAATCTTCGATTTCCTTGCCGAGGTCTCTACACTCCTCTGTTCCATGTCCATGATCATGGTGGTACGCGCACCACTTGTCGCGGTTACGCTTTTCTGCCGGAGCAATCATTCGCGGACACGGCCGCAGATCACTCTTGTGAACAGAAAGAATTTCGGCTCGTGATTTTGTAAGCGGAGTAAGTTGTGGGATATCTCTGCGAGATTCCGGACGTCCTTGATTTAGACGAGAGAAGGCACTAGGCCGAGTACAGGGCCCAGCTTGTGCTCTATCTGACTACCGTTTGCTAGCATGCTTCTCACGCTTACGGCGAGTCTGCTCCTCAGCCTTGGCGTACCTGCATACAATGTTAAACAAAGCCCGGGTCGTAGCTGGAGGGTTCCGAACCAGCTCGGTGTAGAGCGGTTCGGGACGAAGGCCATTCATGAAGGCGTTGATGATAACATCGTCTGACCGGCTCCCCACCTTAAGACTCTCCGCCATAAAGCGATCAAGAAATTGGGTGACAGTTTCTCCATCCTGCTGTTCCAAATTCATGAGGTCGGCCAAGGTGGCCATGGGCTTTGCCCGCGTATGAAAACGAGCCCAAAACTGTTCGGCGAGATCGCGAAAAGAAGTAACGCTACCCCTTGGTAAAGAATCAAACCAGAGTCTAGCCTCGTCCTGGAGATACTCAGGGAACACCTTACACAGGTGGTGAGGAGTGCAGTTGCGGCTGAACATAGCATACTTAAAGGCGTTCAAAAACTTACTTGGATCCCCAGTGCCGTTGTATACGGCCACTGGGGGAAGCTTGAATCCATCAGGGAGTGGGACAGCAAGAATCTCGTCAGAGAACGGGGTGATGATCTCCCCATCAGCATCAAGACCCAAAACCTTGTCAAGCTCCGCGGCAAATTGGGCTTGCTCTTGTTCCATGGGATCCAGCACACGGGATGGATCTAAGCGAGCACGCTTCGGGGCGTCCGCAGGTCTCCGGCGATGTACGCCTTCGTGGACGTCTCGGGGCCTCGACCCATTAGAACCGCGGTTATCCACCGGAGAAGCTGTCCTCCGTCGTCGACGCTCAAGCCTCGCTCGATGAGGGGGATCTTCGTCCAATTCACGTGACAAATCACGGGGCGGATTTCTCACGTTTACCGCGCCATTGTTGGCACGTTCACCGGAGTGGGCGTGCCGATTGTTCCATTCTTAGAACAGAGCAGCGTGTTCCTAAAGAAAGGCCCGCTGCACCTGCGACAGCTCAAGGGCTGGCGGGGGATTAACTTGCACCGGGTCATCAGCAGGGGGATGATTCGGCATGTTAGCATGCTCCGCGGGCGGATCTTGGTTTAGTTGACGGGGTGCCAGATTCTGGTCCACAGGCGGATCACGACGGGACCGAGTAGGATTAGTAGACCTACGAGTACTCACCATAGCAATTGCGATGAACTAGGGTTTTCTTGCCAAACGTTCCCACAGACGGCGCCAATTGATAAAGCGCAATCCGGTTATCAAATGAAATCCACACGAAAATCAGTTTGTAACGTAAATCAATGCGAGAAACTTAAAGAACACAGGATGTATGTTGTTCGATCCAGAGATCTACGTCCACGGGCTCAAATATCACCTGCCGAGGTGTTTTCTCACTATATCGTTTCCAAGCTTATGCGTAGTAGTTTAGGAGTACAAAGTGCGAACCCTAATTCTGATTACAATTCTGCTATTTATACTACTCAATTCAAAACCCTAACTAAATCCCTACAATCACGCCTATCATCTCTGCATGGGAGTTGGAAGAAGATCGTGGGGATCTTCCTTCCCAAATATGCTGCGATTGGGCTGCTCCAGGTTCATGCGCGCTTCTAGGCCGGTTGTTGAGCTTGCTTTCCTGGGCTCAGCTGCTTCGGGTCTGGTTGATCCGGCCCGGAGTGTTGACCCAACCCGGAGTTGCTGGGCCATACCTATCTTCTGGGCCGGTTGTTGAGCTTGCTTTCCTGGTCTCAGCTGCTTCGGGTCGGGTTGATCCGGCCCGGAGTGTTGACCCAACCCGGAGTTGCTGGGCCATACTTATCAGTAAGTAATTTAACATTTCATAAAATTGTTTATTTAATTTATTATTGTTTAATTGTTTTCATCTTATGACTTATATGTTTATATGAGGAAGGAAATTTCGGAGATTCAAGAGATTCCATTGTCTTACAATAGGAATGTCCATTCTCATACTTTGGTATGTTTTTATTTTCTTTGGTTAATATCATTTTAAGATATTCAAGTGTGTTTGTGATTGTGTCTTTCTTTCATTGTTTTTTAGATTTGATTGTTTAAGTGAGTTGGCTATATCTTGTGTCTTATCTGGGTATTTTTTTTGGACATTGTAGGTTTTTGGTTACATGTGGTGGTTTTGCTACTCATCTACTAGCTTCAACAATCGACCATCGAGCCTTTTTGTCAAAGATTGATAAAAAATTTGAATTGTTAAGATTAGTTTTTTTGGACATTGTAGGTTTTTGGTTACATGTGGATATTGATGCATGATAACATGTAGAAAATTGAATGTCATGTACTAATTTTGAGACTGGGCTTAGTATATAAACGAGCTTTGTTTTAGTGACTCTCAAGCTTTATTACAGGTTTCACGAACCCGAGCTCGAACTATGTTATCGAGCTTTTCACGAATCCGAGCTCGAACTTAAGTTTACTTTATTATGTTATCGAGCTTCTACCGAATCGAACTCGAACTATTCGCGAGCTTGGTAATTATATAACGAACCGAACTCGAACACACATTTATAAGTTCGACCCGAACTCGAGCCCACTAAAAATCAAACGAGCCGAACTCGAGCCTGGTACTGTTCGGCTTGGTTCGGCTCGTTTACATCCCTAGTATGCTAAGTGAAAGATTAAGTAAAAAATTATGTATGAGGGAAAATTTTTGTATCCACTTAAACTTAAAATGTTTGGATTCTGACTTAGAGGCGTTCAGTCATAATCCAACGCACGGTAACTTTACTTCACTGACTATTCAACCTAGTATGAGAGGAGCCGTTGATTCGCACAATTGAAATCTTCTCTTTTTATTTAAGTTTCCAATTCATGACACTTGAATAAGGTTAAGACATACTATAAAGTTAGAGCATGCACTTTACATTTAAACTAAACTAAACTAAACCTAAACCCTAAACCCTAAACCCTAAACCCTAAACTAAACTAAACTAAACTGAACTAAACCCTAAATCTGAACCTAAACCTAAACCCTAAACTAAACTAAACTAAAACTAAACTAAACTAAACTAAACTAAACTAAACTAAACTAAACTGAACTAAACTAAACAAAGGGTATAAATAAAAAAGGAGTTCTAGTCAGCAATTTTCACATAAAAGTGATCGGAACGTAAAGTAATCTAACTATTTATTTATACATTAGACAATATTATTGTATCAATATTTTTAAGTTGTAAATACATATTCCATTTCTATTTTTCAAAAAAAAGCATCCGTCGAGAATTATCAGAGCTAAATTTTGTAGAGGAGGATAATTTTGAAATTTGTTTTAAGTCACAAATTAATACTCCATCCGTTCCATAATAATTGACGTTCTAACTAGTTATTCTTTTTTCAAATTAATTGATGTTTTAGATACTTTTCACAAATTCTACCAATTTTCTCATTGGGATCAATCATAATATATCTCTACTTTTTAACCTATTAAATATTAATTTGGTCAAATCTTTATCCCCTAAAACAAATATTAGTTAAGGGTACATTTGTCAAGTTATTTAATTCTTGATTCTTCTATTTTATCCTAAAACGTCAATTATTATGGAAGGGAGGGAGTAGATTAAAAGTAGATTACTCTCAGAACCAGCCCTATGTACGTTTATATTTTCATTAGTATCTTACAATATATCACAAGACAAAGTCTCATGTGTACCAGCTACACTGTGCAATCAGGGTGAGTATCACTTTATGCTTGAATGTATTATATGTTCTGGGTAAAGATATTATCTTTAAACATAATTTGTAATATCTTTTAATTGTAATACCTAAATTATGTAATATCTTTAACTATAACTAGTAATAATTTTGGCTCATAATTCAGATTGCACGGATCTTAGGTGCATAAGAGACCTCTCCATCTTACAATATACTCCCTCCGTCTCGGCCTAATTGGCCAATCTTGGCCGGGCACGGAGATTAAGGAAAAATAGATTTTGTGGAATCTTTGACTTTATTAAAGGTGAAGATTAAGAGTGGTGATTTTGAGGGTGAAGATAGGATAATTAGGTTGGAACAAACAAATATAGCAAGTTGGCCAATTAGGCTGGGACGGAGGGAGTATAAAAAGGAACCATAACATACGATATATAAAAAGGAAAGCGTAGGACGAGAGAAAGCTCACCGGGTCTTCCAGAGGGTAGTAGACAGAAACGGAAGGATCTAATATTCGATATTTCAGCTGCTTTTCTGTTTTATAGTTGGTATTTACACGGGTTCATAGCTAACAAATGTTGTCGTTTCGTTATATCTGATTACTTAATTGCTTAATAGAAAACTAAAATAGGAAATACTAAAATCTAAATAACTAATATAAATTTGGACTAAAATGATTCATACAATTTATTGGTATTTCGTAAAAAAATGTTGATATCATTATACTTATCCTTTGCACATAATATAGATGCTTCCCCAGCTCACAAATATAATTCGCTTCTAAATTTCAAACAAATTAATAAATCTTACTATCTTTTTTATATAATAGTAAAAGACAACTCTATATAGAAGAAAACAAAAAGATATTTTTCCACTCATTTCACCTGCTAAATTAGGTAGTTTAATCAATATCGATATTAACATAATAAGATATATGTATATATTTAGTAAAATCATGCAAAAAATCCAATTGATTTTTTTTAATACAATTTGGTGTATGTAAAAAAATACAGAACGCAGCACGTTTGATTTATCATATATATATATATGCATAAAGATCTCCAAAAAATACACACATAATATTTCGTTAGACTTCCAATGTTTTAGGTATAATATATTAAATTAATCTTTTTTTACTTTAACTAGATTTCAACTATGTGATACACATATTATATTTGTTTTTATTAATTTGTAATTAAAATAAAATAAAAAGTAAATATGTAAATTAATGGATAGCAAAATAAGTAGTGAATAAGATACTATAAAGGACTTGTACAAAATATTGTAATACAATAGGTAAAAGTTTGATATGATAAAGACAACACACCTAATTATCGTAAACTATATAGAATACAAACTAAAGAAAAAAAATTAAAGACTAGAGTTTCTGAAGCACCTCTATGTGTACAACATTAACAGTTAAATTATCTTATTGTTTCTTTTCGTGGCATATGAGGATCTTTAGGCACATCGATTTATAACTCTTAACTAAACAACATATAATTGCTCTAAATATTGGATTGCGCAAGAAGAGCCCAGCATTAGATAGCGGTTGTCCTTGACTCTTGTTGATTATCATACCATATGTAACTGTAAGAGTAAATTGACGGTGTTTAGATTTAAAAGATACTCTAGCATCAGATGGAGTCATTCAAATTTAAAAGACACTCTAACATTAGATGGAGTCAACGATAATCTTGAAATTAACATATTTGTACCTACATTAGTTCCTTCAAGTATATATGCGCACTTGACCAACTTTTTATTGTTATACAATCCAAGAGTGGCATCAATAAACCTAAAGAAATTGTAAATCTTTTTTTTTTTTTTTACTAAACACAAAATGATTCAAATAATCTAAATTTATTACAAAGAGTTTAAATTTCTAAAGAATCGTAGATAATTTTTATCCTTACAAATTATTTTGAAATTAGTTAACATGTTTATTTTACATAAAAAAAAATCAAAACAACAATTCTAAAAAATTAACTTACATTTAAAATTTATATTTTTATCATGTATATGCATAATTGATGTGAAATTGAAGATCGTGAAAAGAAGATTAATTCAATATATTTTTCATAAAAACAGAGTTGAGGCGTAAAAGTTATATGACCTTTAAATATTGATGAGAAAAGCAAAAAGAAAAAGAAAAGAAGAAAATATCTTATTGTCTGGCTTTTAATAAAGTCCCCTCGCAACTGGCAAGGAAGAACGTGTATATGTATTAATTACAATTTTAAATAAACTCAAAAAATCAACAAAAAGACAAATCATGTAGCTGACTATTCAACGATAACATTTGACATATGTATTGCATATTTTAAAATAAGTTGCACTAAAAAAAATGCAATTGTTTATCAATTATTTATTTGTAGTATGCGTTGGATTATTTTAATTGGGTTAGAGCTGCAATTAAAAATTTATTAGATTTTTTATAAACATATTTGATTTTTATTAATATTTGTTACTTATATATAAAAATATAAAAAATAAGCATTCAATTTAAATAAATTTTTAATTCCTTTATTTTATTCTATACAAGAATTCATGCAATTTTATATTTTCTAATATAATATTTTAGATATAGTAAATATTAATAAAATTTCAGTTTATAAAATTAGAGATAATATATTTTCTTTTATGAAGAATAAAAATTAGTAGATGAACAACATGTGTCAGTGTCACGGATGAAAAATTTAGAGATTCGTTTCTTTTTTTGTCTCTCTTTCACACATATACACACACACTTTCAATTTTTGTTTTGGAAGTATTTCTACAACATCCTACATGCACGGATAATTTTTGTATTGGTAACTTATTTTTACTTACAATTTATAAAATTATCAATCATCCTTTCTCAATAATTAATATAGTATTTTTATTGAATATTTTGATATACAACAATTTGTTGGGTCGATATTGGGCTTAAATTGAATATATATTGTGTGTTGCCCTATTTATATTAAATACTTGTTGTAAATAAAACAGATTAAATAATTTTTTAAATAAATTAAATATATTTCAAACCGCTCATCATCACATGGTGGGAATTTTCTAGTTATTTGTTATACTATAATATAAAAGATAAACTTATACTATTGCATACGGTCAAAATACTATTTAAGTTTTCAAGTCCTAGGTTATTTTGTTTTAGTTTATATATATTAGTCATTAACTACTTAGTTAATTTTTTATTTTTAATCTTATGTTATCTTATGACAAAAACTTGTGAGAAATTTGCACTTTTGGTCCCACAGGACACGAGACTGTTTCATTTTGCTTTCAGGCCTGGCAGAAGTGACCCCTTTTTTTTGTTGCATAATTGGTCCCAAAAACGTTTTTAACTGCAGAAGTGCTCCTATTTACTTGCACTTTTGGTCCCGGTCCATCAAACATTAACGATTAAAGGCACGATCACTTACGTGGCTGTTTGCTTAAGTAATAATATACGTTTTATGTAAAAAGAAAAAGAAAAACGTGAATTAACCTCTAACTCTATCACCAATTTCCCCCATTTTCCTAAACAAACCCTAATTATTCGCGAATGAACCCCTTCCGATCATGAACCCAAATTTATCTTAATAATCTTCGATGCTTAGCAAATATTCATCCTGAAGTTCCGAAAATGGTGATGAGAAGGAAATGGATGGCAAAATACCCTGGTTTGTACTACAACATAACTTGTAAGTAACCTTACTTCTCCTTCTTCGAATTATTTTTCACTTTCTAAAATATTATATGCATAGATGTGTTGTATTTATGTTTTTCCTGTGAGTTCAGTCTAATAATATGTTGTATGTGTTATTCTAATGGATGAGTTGTACTAGTTTAGGGTTGATGCTGTTGAATTTGAAACTATTATTTTGTATCTGCTTTTGCCTAGCAGTGAATTCTTGTTTTATTGTGTGTATTTATTATCTGTTATGTGTAAGAATTTTATGGTGTTGGAATTGGGGCTGGTGGTGGGTGGGGCATTCAACACTAGTCAATTGTATATACTGAAAATTTATCTTTTAAGTTTGTGGTCCACCAATGTCCCCCTAGTCCCCAATACCCCACCCCAACCCCCCCACTATCCCTCTTAAAGTCTGTTTATTTAGAAAAAAATTTATACGCATATTTGACCTTTTCCATGTCATTCTCTCTGTGTTTAGGCAAACCCTAGTTGAGATTGAATTACTTTTTTCTAATAATTCTCAGGTGGTAAGGAGTGGTGGTATACCTTGAAGTTGCACCATGGTGGCCTAGTTCTCAGGGATGTCAGCTGCTTGGCATGGGTGGAAGGCACTGTTTTTGCATTTGATTGTGTGGATAGTAGAAGGCTAGATTTGAGGTATTTAGATAGTTTGACTGAATAATTAGGTTATATGTGTGATAAAAAAAATTATGAGTTGGTTGAGGGTAGTTAAGTGAAAAGGGTAGAATGTGAGTATGACATTTGGATGATAATTCCAACTGCCAAAAACAGAGAATTTCACTTGTTCTTGGAAGACAATAGGACTTGTGTTCCTGTGGATGGTGATGAGGAACATGAGGGAGAGATTGTATGGTTGGATGATACTGAGATGGGGCAAAGAGAAGTGGCAGAGGCTTTGCAGAGGGTTGCAATAGAGGTTAATGTACCATCTTATGTTGATATACCAACACAAAGTAATGAATATGGCAATAGGATAGATGTAATGGATACCAGCAATGAATTGGTAGTTGCAATTGTGGATGAGATAATGGTATTGGTTGAGGATTTAACTAATGACAATGACAAGGACTATGTTAGGCATATTGATAGTTGTGATGACTTATTGGATGATATAATTTTTGATGAAAATATAGACTTAGATGTGGAGTATGTTGGTCTAACATTGCAGAGAGAGGTGAATGATGAAAATAGCACAGATACTGATAGTGAAGATGGAGGAGATATACCCTCAAATGAAAGTGACTTTGAAAGTGTAGAGTCTGTTGAGGAGGTAACAGATCAAAGAGACAGTATAGTCTTCAGGGCCTCTACTGCTCTAAACCCAGATTTCAGATTAAAGCAGATGTTTAGCACAAAGTAATTGTTCAAGCAAGCTTTGAATTCCTATTTAGTTAAGCATGGCCACCCTACAAGATTCACAAATAATGATGTCAGAAGGATCTATGCGAGGTGTAATCAAGAAAGTTGTGATTGGCATATTAATGCTTTGAAGGTGAAAGGTGAAGAGAGTTTCCAGATCCAATAAATTGACCTTTAGCACACTTGTGCCAAAAACTACTATGCGAACAATGCAAATAGCAAGTGGCTGACAGAAAAGTATAAGAAATGTTTTAGATTGACCCCAAGAGAAGTGCCAGAGGATGGAGAGCTGAAGCAATTAAATAACTTAGGTGTTCGTTTCTCCTTTTCGGGCATACAGAGCTAAGAAAGAATCAAGGATCCACAGTCATCCTTGAGGTGGATACAACTCCACAAGGGAACAAATTCAAAAGAATATATATTTGTTTGCATGCATTGAAACTGGGCTTCAAGAGTGGGTGCAGACCTTGGATTGGAGTTGAAGGGTGCCATCTCAGAGGTACTACACTAAGTGTCTTATTGACAACAATATGCATGGATCCTAACAATGATTCATATCCCCTTGCATATGCTGTCGTGGGAACTGAAAATAAGAAGAATTGGATTTAGTTTTTATCACTACCGAAAGAAGATCTGATGGGGGAGAAGAAAGATGTATATACATTCATGTCAGACAACCATAAGGGACTTATTGGTGCATTTGAGAGTTTGATGCCTTTAAGAAACGTGAAAAGGGTTGGGTATATGGGAGATGCCTTTAATAAACTTTTATGAACGACTGGTAAAGTTACCACTGTGCCAGAATTCAACAGAGCAATGTCCCAAATAGGAGAAGTGGATCCTAGATGTGTGGAATGGCTGTCTGACAAACACCCTACAACCTGGAGCAGGTCATACTTCAACATATTTGGTAAGTGTGATACCCTAGTTAATAACATATGTGAGCAGTGGAACAGTGCACTCCTAGATGCAAGGGAAAAATCCATTCTAACCATGTTAGAGTGGATTAGAGAATATTGCATGTCGAGGTTGCAGAAAAATAGGGATAGATGTGAGAGGAAATGGGAAGGAAGGAAAATTTGTCCAAGAATTAGAAGGATAGTAGCAAAAGCAATTGAGGATTCAACTTATTACATTCCAATCAAGTCAAATGAATGGAATTATGAAATTTCCAGCACTGATGGTGGAAGGTATGTGGTGGATTTACTTGTGAAGACATGTGCTTGCAGAAAATGGGATGTTTATGGAATTTCTTGTAAACATGCCATTAGTACTATAATTGCTGAAAACAAGGACAATGGGGACTTTGTCCACCAAGCTTATTCAGTAGAGACCGACAATGCAGTGTATATCAACCGGATCTTCCCAATGAATGGTGAAGAATTGTGGAACATAACTAGGTACATACCACCTCTTCCACCTGATTTTGGGAAGAAGAAGAAGAAAGGGAGACCTCAAAAAGCTAGGAGATTTGATGCTAGTACTGAATATCCGAAGGGTACGAAGAAGACAAAGGAAACAGTTCAGAAGATGAAGAAACAAAAATTCATAGTGACTTATGGGTACTGTGGAGAAGTGCGGCACAACTCTATGGGTTGTGCACATAAGATGCTTGAGGATGAGGAAGAAACAACTGCTGCTGGACAAGCTAGAGGGTCCAGTGATATGCCTAATGTAATGACATTAATAATGACCCCTGTTATCACTACTACAAAAACCGTTCAAGACTACGGTAAAAAACTGTAGTTAAAGGCATTCAGCGACCGTAGTAGTAGATACCGTAGTCGTAGACCCTCTACCAATAACTACGATTCATAACCGTAGTGGTTAATTCTAAAGACTACGGTTGTGAACCATAGTTGTATATTTAATATCTACTACCACGGTATGTATGACCTCGGTTAGGAACTTCCTTTGACTACGGTCTGAACCATGGTAATATATATTAACGACTACGGTTGAAAACCATAGTCGTAAATTTAAATGACTACGGTTGTTAGTTCTGTTTTACTACACTTTGAAATGTAGTAAATATGAACAAAGAC
The DNA here is from genome assembly GCA_958295605.1 of Ajuga chamaepitys. NCBI lineage: Eukaryota > Viridiplantae > Streptophyta > Magnoliopsida > Lamiales > Lamiaceae > Ajuga > Ajuga chamaepitys. The sequence continues at coordinate 29,865,059 of OY282496.1, read as the reverse complement.
TACGGTTTATGGTTATTCATTGACAATGGTCTTGAACGTTGTCGTAGATGTTTCTCAATTTAAAAAAATGGTTGTTGATGCTATTTGAAAATTGTTATGTACATTTTTTTATTATATTAGTGAAATTAATGTACAATAAACATACGATCAACATTTTATCAAATAAAAAAAGATAAATGGATAGATAATGAATTATAACTCCTTCTCTCAAGCATCTCAAATCATTTACAATCAACAATTACTAAAATAATGGAATATAGACATTATTTCTAAATTAAGCAATCAACATCGGACTCAAAGCAGCTTCCACTCGAAATGCCGATGAAGTTCCACAACAATGTCCCCATTATATCATGGTGTTCGTCATCCTTGGATAGTCTTTTCCGAAAATATGTATGAAAAGAACAAATAAAAATATGATAATGCTTTTTATGATTGAGCCAATAGTATGCAAGTAAAGATTTATAGTCAGGACCATAAATGCTTCATATAGAAGTAAATGGATAAAGAAAATCAGAAGTTTACAATAGTTTAGAGATACATGCACACTTCAGCTATTCTAATGTAATCCACTCCACCCATGTAGTTGATACATGTTGTGTATGCATGCACTTAGGTCGATTTTAGGTATGTATTTATAGCATTTGCATGCATGTATGGTCGAGAATTGCTTATATTGTATACATTGGACCATTTGACGTGTTCTGTGAAGTTTTGTGGATTTTAGGCCAAAATATCGAGTATATGGCGAACTAGAAACGAAACGAACCAAGAAGAGGTGAAAGGGGCTCGGAACAGGATTTCAAGTCTGACTTCCAACCAATTTTTGAGGGTCATCCGACCCGTTTTGAGATTTTCTCCTTTCGAACAAAGTTGTAGATCTTCGAATTAGCTTTTCAACGCCACCAATTTCACCTTAATCGAAGTTGTATAACTCAAGTTATGGCCAAAACACTGGAGGTGTGTCAAGCTGACAGAAAACACCATTTCGGAGCGAGAAGTGATGCGGCCGCGTCACCACCCTTCAACGTCGCGTCAAAATGTGATTTTTTATATTGTTAGCACAGTAAAATTCGACGAGGCCGCGTCCAGGGGGTACAAGGCTGCGTCAAAAGCCTTCCGGAACACCAAATCGGGTTTTAGTTGGGCTTTTTGTCCGAATCCTCACGGATTTCAACCCATAACTATAAATAGGTCCCCAAACTCACGAATTAGGAGGAGACACTCCATATTCTCAAAAATACTTGGAAGAAGAGTTATACAATCTTGGAGGACGGAGAAGACGAAGATCATCGAGACGGAGTCATCTGGGTTTAGTCGTTCTTTTCTAGTTTAATCTTTTACAATGTTTTTCGTAGAATTTTGTATTGGATTATTGCTAGGCATGAATAGCTAATCTATTCGTGTCCTAGGGTTTGAGAGTAGAGATTATTATGACAATATTTTGATTATGATTTAATTTAGTAATTCCGTTCTTTATGTGTTTATCTCTATATTTGTGCTTATAACTAAATTTAGCTTGATCACCTAGATTTAGTAATTTAGTTTAGCAATTCCGCTTCAAGAGTAGGAATCATTATCAGACTTATGACATAGAGCACAGTTGTCTATGACTGTGTAGGCCGTGGCTTAGGATAGTTTGGGAGTTATTAGGTTTAATTGACTCGAGAGGGTAATTAGCTTAATTAATCAACGGTTTAATCGCTTCGAGAGAAGGGTTAGATTATTGTTGTGCCGCCTAATAAACACTAGAATCGGTAAGTCTATAGGTTAATCATATTTAACATTGAAGTAATATCCTGAAATCGAAGCCCTAGGATACCTTTTCTCATGAATTGAAATCTCTTTTCGTCTGATAAGTCATAGTTAAGTAATTAATCAGTTTAAGTTCTTTAATTTAGTTAAATAAACCTTTTGCAACCTAGTATCTAGTTAGGACAATCCTAGAGTATCGAGCCATCGAACTACGTAAAATCTATTCCTTGTGGGATCGACCTTGACTGCCGTTACTGGACCTACAACCGTACAGTTGCGGAAAACTAGGTTAGAAAATCGACGTGTCAAGTTTTTGGCGCCGTTGCCGGAGAATAGGATTTAGCGCTTAATTTTTATCTTGAAAAATAGGCGGAAACTAAACTAGATTCTATTTTTCGTAATTTTAATTTAATTTTAATTTAATTTTTATGTTACGTGGTAGTTCTTGTTTTTGGTGTTTCCAGGCTTTGCATGCAAACCAGATCAAAAGGGAAGAAACCCTTCTTCCTTTCGATCCAGAAATTGAAGCGACAGCTCGTAGACACCGAACTAGAAGGAATCTCGCGTCTGAGATGGAGAACCCGCCACAGCAAGCAAACGTGGATGATGCCTTAAACAGAGTACTGACTGCTTTGGTGCACCTGAATGATAGGGTAACCAACATTCAGCAGCAGTTACCGCCACAGCAGCCACCGCTGCCACAACAGCAGCCACAGGTTCACGAGGAACCAAGGGAAGTAGATGAAGATGATACTCCCATCAGTGACTGCCTGAAGCCTAATCCAAATTAGCAGGCAGGAGGAGTACAACCCCTACCACTTAATGCCAACAGCTTTGAGCTGAAGCCTGCACTAATCAACATAGTACAGCAAAACCAGTTTAGGGGAGGTGCTTTGGAGGATCCGAATGTGCATCTGATCAAGTTTTGTAGACTGACGGATATAATCAAGATAAATCATGTGCCGCACGAGCAGGTCAAGATGAGATTGTTCCCCTTCTCACTGAAGGACAGAGCGCTACAGTGGTTTAATTCGCTAGAAGATATTAGAGATTGGGAAGACTTGAGTACTTCTTTTTTTTGAAGTACTTTCCACCGAGCAAGATGCTCGACCTATAGAATCAGATCAATCAATTCAAGCAGTTAGACCAAGAACCATTCGGAGAAGCTTGTGAGCGATTCCGGGGTCTTATCCGGAGTTGCCCTCAACATGGGTTCACCAAGAAGCAACAAGTGTGCAAGTTCTACAATGGGCTGCTTGTTCCGACCAGAAACCAAGTAGATGTAGCTGCAAGTGGTAGTTTGATGGAGAAGTCAGTGAGGATGGCATTCTCAATCTTGGATTCTATGGCCAAAACAAGCTACCAATGGTCGAATGAGAGGAACCTGCCAAGGAAAATGGCGAATGTAATGGAAGTGGAAGCAGTCATCACTGAGCCAAATGAAAAGCTGATGTCGCAGCTAACAGCCTTGACAAGTCAGGTAAATTTGTAACTAATCTAACGTTAGCACAGCAACCATGGGGTCAGGAAGAAGTTGAAGATGTAAACTTTGTGAATCAACGAAACTTCAACAACTTCCCGAACAATCAGCCCAGATATAATCAGTACCCCCAGAATCGGAGCCATCATAACTTTTCGTATGGTAACTCGCAAAATACACTTAATCCGCCACCCGAATTTACTGTTACGAATGGGATGATTCATGATGGCATAAAGCCCACACAAGAGGAGATTGTGTAGTCCCAGTTTGCTAAATAAAATGAAAAACTAGCTCAGTTGAAGAAGAAAGTAGATGGAAAGTTTATTGAGCTAAACAAGCACATAACTGGACAGGGGGCTGACATCAAAAGGCTCGAGAACACATTGGTTCAAACTCAAGCAAGCATTGGTGAATTGTCATCAAACATGAGCCAATTGATAAAGATTGAAAGGGCTCAACACAAGCAAGGTTAATATCCGAGTGACACAATGGTTAATCCGAGGGAGCACTGTAATGTTGTGAAGTCAGAGGAGCAAAAAGATGCGGTGAACTTAAGTAAGGTTCAAGAAACCGAAGCAGACGAACCAGCATATGTGCCTCCACCGACATATGTACCTCCTCCCCTGTTTCCTCAAGCACTGAATAAAAGAAAGATAGCATCTAGTGGTGACAATGGTACTATGAGCACGAAGGACCATGAAGCAAAGAAATCAATTGAGAAAGTAAAAAACATTGAGAAGGAGGAAGTCAATACCATCATAGATAAGAAAATTTCATCTCCTATTCTTGATGAGTCTTTTGATTTTTGTTTTAAAAATTCATTCTTTGCTAACCTTGAGCCTTTAGAGCGCTCTAGCGCTGTTGTTGTGAAACAGGAACTATTACAAGAGAGAGTCCAAGATAGGGGGGTAACAGAGAAGGAAGAGCTTCAACCCACCCAAGAGGAAACCAAGAAGAGGAAGGATGGAAAAGAGACAACGAAGAAGAAACCTAGCAGTCCCAAAAAGAGCGCAAACACAAGCATGAAACCAAAAAGAGCAACAAAAGCAAAAGATCCAGAGAGTTTTACTATTTCTTGCTCAATTGGTAGTCAAGGTTTCACAATGTCATGTGCGATTTGGGGTCTAGCATAAATCTGATGTCTCTTAAGCAGTATAGACAATTAGGATTGAGGAAGATTAAACGATCCTTTACTACTATCCAACTGGTTGGTGGATCTTTATTAATGCCATTAGGAGTAGCAGAGGGTGTATTGGTGAGAGTGTTGAATTTTGAGTTCCCTAGTAATTTCTTAGTTGTCGACATGAAAGGGAATGATGAATTTCCTTTTATTTTAGGATGACCTTTCTTGGCGACTAGCCAAGCACTTATAGATGTGCCCAAGGGGGAGTTGATTTTTCGTGTTCAAAACGAAACCATCACCCTTAATACATAGGTCGGGTCTAAGGGGTAGGCATAATTGTAGCATTGTTTATACTGCCCAAGCTGTTGTAAGAAATCCACACACCCAAAATAGCTCGTTAATTGCTCATAAATTATCGAACTCGGGGTGGCTGGAAAATGTTGATAGGAAAATGATGTCTGGTTGGTGACGTAAAAATAAGCGGTTATTGGGAGGCAACCCGACTTTTTAGTTGCGTTGTAGTTTTAGCTTTTAAATTTTATTCATTTTGAGTCTAATTAGTTGTTTTAGTATTTTAAGCATCAAACCAACAACTCTACAGAGGAAAAGTGAAAGACGAGGAAGAAATGGGTGAAACTAAAGAAACAAAACAAGTGTTAGGCAGCATGGACTGGCGCGGCCGCATCTAGGGGCTTCAAGGCCACGTAAAAAATGGCCAGAAAAATCACATTCCAGTAATATTTGACGCGTCCGCGTCGATAGCTTTCAAGGCCGCGTAAAAAACGTCCAGGAACAGGTGAACTCAGTATCGCCTGACGTGGCCACGTCGCAAGAGTGACGAGGCCGTATTGAAGCCCAACCTAGGTTCGTGTTTTAACTTTTAAACTTAAAATTAGGGTTCACTTCATTCATTCTCTTCCCCAAATTCGCGATTTCTCACTTTTTCAAACACACCCACTCAAATTCTTCACTCAAATCACCAAATCTTCACACACTCCCACTCATAAACACAATCCTACATCAAATTCACACACTTCCACCAATTGAATTTGGGTTTTTCAACCCACTTGACACAAAAAGGGGACAAGCTCCTCCTTCCCTCTTCGACTAAAATTCTACGGTAAGAGAAGCTAACTCGATCTTTTACGCTTATATTTTTTATTGTTATGCAATTTATTGGTGCAAATTTGTTGAATATGGGTTATGATGAGTTTTTGTTTCAAGTTCTAGTTTAGCCACTTCTAGTATGCAATGTTGATGAACTTTGTGCCACATGTGAGTAATTTAGAGTCAATTGATGCGTAATTGTTGTGAAATTGTGTGTTTGAGATTGTTGGGAATGGGTGGGAAGCAACAAAATAGATACTGTCATGTTATTTTCATGAAGCATTTGATCCAACATGTTATATGCATTCATGATATCTAGCTTTACCTTGAGATTATGATCTTTCTAGACTTAGAATGTGTGATAGGAGGATAAATTATGATCATATTAAGTGTCCAATGATTTAGGTGTGTCCCTTCATGCATTCCTACGCTTAAGTTTCACTAGTTTGGGTCTTGCACAAGGTTTAGGGGGTTATATGTTGAGGTAAAAGTTAGAATTGTTGCTGAAAGTACTGAAGATTGGTGATGTTTGAAGACAAAATTGTGTGTTGCGTTTTTCAGGTTCACTAAAATGGCTCCAACAAAAGCAAGCAATCACCAAGGACAAGGCAAAGACCAGTATTGGGAGCATCAAGGCTTCCATTTACCGCATCCACCACAGTCATAGTAAACTGTAAGTTAGCACCAAGATGTACCACTCTTTTCCCACAAACATTGGCCTTTGACCAAGTTTGGGGGAGGGGGTGGATAGTGGGACGACTTGGCCGCTATTTACATTCTTGCAATCAATATGGTTTGCCTCGTTTTGCTTGCTGTAATTTGTGCTTTAATGAGTTTTAAAGGATTCATTGGGTCTGTGAGCCCAATTATGTTGGTCGTAAAAGTTTTTAATTTTTGCAGTGGTTTTAATATTTTAGTTTTGTTGGAGTCTAGAAGAAGAAAAAAACCTGAGTTATAATCATTGAAAATTTTAGGGATCTGATTGATGATGATGTGTTAATGATGAGATGATTTTTTTGCATAAATTTGGGAAATTGACACATAGTAGAGCATGATAGGTAATTTGAGAGGAAATTGAGCTTAAATCTAGAGTATTGATCAAACATGACCCTTGTGAGCATTTGAGCCTAATGCGACTCCGATCTTTGGAGCAATTTATTTTTCTTTCAGTGTGATGTTGGTTGGATATATGTAACTGTTTCTAGAACTTGCCTTGAGTCTTTGTTGTGAATATGTCGGTGCATAATGTGACTTAGAAAGTGATATAAGCAGTTTTTGAATTGTAGCCTATTTTTGAGCCTTTTAAACGTTATCCTTTTTACCAAAAAGTTTGAGAAAAATTGTCCCTAGTTAGTCCACTTGAGCTTTTTGAGCCTTTTTGTTTCATAGCCTCATATTACAAGCCAAATACCTTTTAATTTTAGCCTTTGGCCATACATTGGACTAATTGAGTAAAGAGGGAGGTGGATTGGAAGGTAGATTAGATTTTTTGGAACAAAATGGGCGAAATAAGGGATGGGTTGAAGGGTAGAAGGAATTTGAAGTGATAGGTGCAAATTCAAAGCAAGTATAACGTCTCCTAGTTTGTTCTTTGTGTTCAGTTTAATTTTCGTAAGTAAAAAAAAAAAAAAAAAAAAGCAATCGTGAAAAGCAAAAGAAGGAGTCAGCTGTAAATAGTTGTATTACTGTTTTAACGTGTTAAGGACAGGTTAGAAGAAATAAGTACTTAGTTGATTTGGAAAAAGTAGGTAGTCCCATGATGTGGTACCCGAATACTTAGTATGAAAAGTACTTTTGGGAAGGTGAAGAAGTCACCTTGAGAGGTGAGTTGCTGAGATTCGGAGAGTGAGATCGAGTGATTGTATTGAGGGGTAGTCGGGTTTGGAATAATTTGATTAGTCCAAAGGAAAGTCACCTTTGTCCAAATTTATCCCACCTTACCTTAAAGCCAACATTACAACCAAATGAAAGACCTACTTAATTCTTTGTCACTTATGCCGAGTACTGATTCTAGCTTAGACGATTGGCAAGCTTATGGTAAACTGTGCATGTAGTTCAATTTGAGTGGAATGATATTTTTAGCCTAAACACTTGAGAGATGAGAGAAACACTTACCTGGTGAGGATCAAATACTTCAAAAGTTTAAGTCTCGAAAGTAGTTAATTTTTGCTCTATCACACATGCTCACTTACACTATGATGTTTGACTTTTGAAAAATCTGTTTGAAACTGATTCATCATCTAATCACCCTAAATACATGTGTCTTTGTTCTATTTTATGTTGTTCGGGACGAACAACAATTTAAGCTTGGGGGAGTTTGATACACGTTGTGTTGCATGCATTTAGGTCGATTTTAGGTATGTATTTATAGCATTTGCATGCATATATGATCGAGAATTTCTTATATTATATACATTGGACCATTTTACGTGTTATGTAAAATTTTTGTGGATTTTAGGCCAAAATATCGAGTATATGGCGAACTAGAAACGAAACGGACCAAGAAGAGGTGAAATGGGCTCGGAGCAGGATTTCAAGTCTGACTTCAAATCAATTTTTGAGGGTCTTCCGACCCGTTTTGGGATTTTCTCCTTTCGAACAAAGTGTAGATCTTCGAATTAGCTTTCTAACGGCACAAATTTCACCTTAATCGGAGTTGTATAACTCAAGTTATGGCCAAAACACTGGAGGTGTGTCAAGCTGACATAAAATCACCATTTCGGAGCAAGAAGTGACGCGGCCACGTCACCACCCTTCAAGGCCGCGTCAAAATGTGGTTTTTTATACTATTAGCACAGTAAAATTCGACGAGCATGCATCCGGGGGGTTCCAGGCCGCGTCAAAAGCCTTCCGGAACACCAAATCGGATTTTAGTTGGGCTTTTTGTCCTAATTTCTCAAGGATTTCAACCCATAACTATAAAAATGTCCCCAAACTCACGAATTAGGAGGAGACACTCCATATCTCAAAAACACTTGGAAGAAGAGTTATACAAGCTTGGAGGACGGAGAAGACGAAGATTATCGAGACGGATTCATCTGGGTTTAGTCGTTCTTTTCTAGTTTAATATTTTACAATGTTTTTCGTAGAATTTTGTATTGGATTATTGCTAGACATGAATAGCTAATCTATTCGTGTCCTAGGGTTAGAGAGTTGAGATTATTATGACAATGTTTTGATTATGATTTAATTTAGTAATTTCGTTCTTTATGTGTTTATCTCTGTGTTTGTGCTTATAACTAAATTTAGCTTGATCACCTAGATTTAGTAATTTAGTTTAGCAATTCCGCTTCAAGAGTAGGAAATCGTTATCAGACTTATGACATAAAGCACAGTTGTCTATGACTGTGTAGGCTGTGGTTTAGGATCGTTTGGGAGTTATTAGGTTTAATTGACTCGAGCGGGTAATTAGCTTAATTAATCAACGGTTTAATCGCTTCGAGAGAAGGGTTAGATTATTGTTGTGCCGCCTAATAAACACTAGAATCGGTAAGTTTATAGGTTAATCATATTCAACATTGAAGTAATATCCTGAAATCGAAGTCCTAGGATACCTTTTCTCATTAATTGAAATCTCTTTTTGTCTGATAAGTCATAGATAAGTAATTAATCAATTTAAGTTCTTTAATTTAGTTAAATAAATCTTTTGCAACCTAGTATCTAGTTAGGACAATCGTAGAGTATCGAGCCATCGAACTACGTAAAATCTATTCCTTGTGGGATCGACCTTGACTGCCGTTACTTCACCTACAACCGTACACTTGCGGAACACTAGATTAGAAAATCGACGTGTCAGTATTCCCAACCAACATCACATAAGGGTCAAACATCAATCTGAAAAAATGAAGAAATAAATTATGTGACCAAGTCTAATATAATAAAGTTGGGAGTTTTTCTTACTCTATTGATGTCTTGATAAAGCATAACTATCGACAATGAAATTAAGAAAAATTCATGATGAGATTAAGGAGACAAGAGATAAATTGAAGATATCAACCTCTGTCTTTTCTTCACTCTCACTCAACTTCCAACAAAATTTAGATTGCAAATTGAGAACATAAAGGAATAGTCTGTCGAAAAAAGTAGATTTCATTAAGTTAATAACCTCTGGAAGAACTGTACAAGGAATTCCATCAACTGCTAAACACTAGATTATCATCAGCTTAAGGTTCGACAGACTCAACTATACCAAAAATTTCCAGGGCCACTTAATCTAACCAATGTCAAGCATCAAAATTACAGAGTATATGGAAGCTATATCTTATCTTTGAAGAATAGAATTCGACTGAAAACGGTGGCTTACAAAACCACCTTAACTAAATTAACATTATAAATGAAATAAATAAAGTGAACTGAACAACTCGGTAAACAAAAACAAACTTAAGCATGTCAAAAAACCTAAAACTATAAAATCGAAAATAATTAAAAATTGAACCTCAAAATGAAAATGACAGCAAATGAAGTGAGTCGGATTGAACGCTATAATTGCTTTACTCGTGTTGATCGACCTCCAACAGAGGGAAAATAGGATTATGATCCGAGAATACATGTAGACACTTGAAGAACGATATACCTTACACCATTTTTTAATATGAAAAAGAATTAGGAGATTTAGCTTATAAAAACTCAACGAACTGGACGAAAATGAAAACCTGGGGTTCCTACATTCTGGACTGTGGACGGCGGCAAAATCCTACGACGGCAGGGGAGAAACCCTACGACGACAGCGGAGAGCCAGATGAAAGACAATTATGGTATTTCCAACGATTTCCAGTGGGTGCTGATTTTAATTTTGTTTTAAGTTTAGGAATACACTTAATAATTAGTTTTTTTTTTTTCTTTTTGTTACTGGAAAAATCGACCTAACTCGAGTGGCTGGTTCGATCCCGCCCAATATTTTAGGAGGGCCGGGCCCTAAAAAGGGCAGTATATACAAATATCTTAATTAGCTTTATAAATATCTTAATTAGATTTTATTTTACCTTATGTAAATTAAGTACGTTTATTTCTTAACTTCTTACATATTTTTAATTTTGATTCATTTTAATTATTCTTAAAATAATAATATAGTATATCATTTTATTTTTAGTAAGATTAATATTTGCTTTATATTATTTTAAAAGTATTTTAAATATTATTATTTATTGGCACTAATTTATTTTCTTTCTAATATAGGACTCTTATATGAAACACATGTTATAATCGGTATTCGACTACGGTTAACGACAACGGTTTTATGAAACCGTAGTCTTTTAGCATAAAATAGGTATTCAACTACGGTTAAACCACAACGATTTTGCGAACCGTAGTCTTTTAGCGAAAATTAGGTATTCGACTATGGTTAAACCACAACAATTTTGCAAAACCGTAGTCTTTTAGCGAAAAAAAATATAAAACACTACGGTTTGTACAATGACCACGGTTGAGGGCTAAAAGACTACGGTTATTGCGTAAGACCGTTGTCTTTTGACTGTAGTGATGAACAATTTTTGTTGTAGTGTATATGGGAACTCTGTGTATGTGTGTCTGTGTGTGTAGGAGACTGGTGGAGAACAACAGGAGCGTGGCTACCAACAACATGAAGAGATGACTCAACCTGATGATGCCCCACACCCCACTCAAGAGGCAGAAGATTCTCCTCCTATTGACAGACCATCAACTAGGTTGGGCACTGATGATGTTGAGTTTGGCATTTATATATGTCTATGTTATTGCTCTTGTATAATCTAATTTTGTTATCTTCTTTTCTTTTTTTTTTCTTTTTTTTTTTTTAAGTTTTGGTATTCATTTAACTAAAAATAGGCCACCATAAGAGCTAAAGTTGCATTGGGTGGTAGGGCTCTATATGTGGGAGAATGTAGTAACACTAAAGCTACCCCTTACTGTGTGGCCAATGCTATCAACACTCCACCCCCAACACAGCCTGGAGTTAACATCAGAGCACCTCCTCCAATGAGTTTCAACCCTCGGTCATTCATTGGGAGGCCTGCAGTTTCAGAGTTACAGAACAGAGAGTCCGAATCAATGAGAGTCTTTAATCAGGGAGCTAAGAAGTTTGTTGGCCTTGTAGATCTTAAATCTTTGGTTAATGGTGGGAAAAAGGGTAAAGGGAAGAAGAAAGATTGATATGCACATTTGGTTGGATATTTTTGGAAAAAATGGTACATTGTCACAAAGTTTATGCCATTTTTGTTTTTATTGTGTTCCAATCTAAGGCTCTTTCTTGAAAGAAACAACTCTATGGTGGATATCTCTTTTATTATTTAGTGGCAGAAATGAAAATATTTAATGATGATGTAGACCTTTTTTCTAAACAGTATTGCAATTTTCTATGGATTAAGAAGTATTATGTGTGTTGTTGTTTATTAGATCAGATTGTATGCTTCAGTAGATTACAATTTTTTTTTTAAGAAAAAAAAAAATTGTAATGAGTTGTAGATTTTTGTATGGTGTTGTTGACAAATATTCTATGTATGATGAGGATATATTCTTTTGATGTTGGCGTTGTTGATATATTTAATTTAATAGGAGTAGATGTTGCTGCACATTAGGATTTTGAGATGCTGCTGCATATTAAAATTTTGAGATTGGTATAAATCATGCTAGAACTTAGGAAAAAATAGAATAGCCCAAAAAGAACTTAAATTCCAAAAGAACATGGGTTGAAACATAGAAACTGAAATTACAGAAACTAATTGCTAAGCGTAACTAAACTAGAAATTTAACCACCCCTACAACTAGGACAATGATGACCAAATAGGTAAGCAGCTTTTGCATCTTCCTTAGCCCTCTTATTTCTTGTACAAGGTCTTGCACTTCCTCAGCTAGGACCCCACTTGCTGTTTGCGTCCGATAATCAAACTGCCTCCCACTTGCACCGTTATTTTTAGTTTGCCTAGCCCTAGGAATAGTCCTTAAGGCTTCGACTTCATCGGCCCAAACAAAATATAGACACCCACTGTCGTTCCAATCGAGACAGGAGTAGAAGAGACGGCCTCTATTGCTCGGCCTCAACGACACGTAGGTTCGAATTCCTTTCCCGCAATGACAGTTATGCCCAGATGCGGGGGTGGGCTCGGCCTGCCACAATTGGAGGAAGAAGTCATTGTTGATGTTTTATTTTTGTTTTTCTTTTTCTATTTTTTGTGATTTTTGTGTGTAAATGTGAGCATTGATGGGAATCTGATTTATAAGTGTGCTGAATTGACTGTAGTTACAGCTTTTAACTCAAAAAAGGGCCATTTTTCCCTCCAAATAACTCGTTTTCCCCCATTTGTTATAGTAGAAAATGAGACTAAAAGTGCAAATTGATTTGGGACTAAAAGTGCAAAATATTTAACGGCAACTGTAATGTTTGAACCAATTGTATAACAAAAATTTTTTTGTGGGTCTCTTGTACCAGACATGGAATCAAGATGAAATAGTCTCGTGTAAACCAAAAATTCAATTTCCTCAGAAACTCGTCAGTATTAATTGTAACATATAAATACTGATATAGGAACTTCTCACATAAAATTAATACTAACGATACCAAACTAATGGTGATGACTTTGTAGTCTTGTCACCAAATATGATCATTCCAATTTCACGACTAAGTAACACCATCACAATACCTCTCATTATTACATTGTGCACAGAAAAAACTAATTCCTGATGCCAAATGCTGTCACTCATTACCATCTAATTGTCATTTAATTCTTTTCTCCAAATTTGGACCTTAATTGCTTACTGTGGCAAATTTCTATATTCGGTGATGTGGTATCAACACGTTGACATTAGGGATGATATTAAATTTAATGATGACAAAACAAATGGTCATTATAGTGAATTTTTTAGTGTCGAAAAGGAAATTCACCACTGCTAAGGAAAAAATTGTAACAAGATTTTTTTGTGTGGAACAAAACTTTAATGCATCCATGGCAAATTAAATATCATATTAAATTGAATAAAGTGAAAAGCTACATGACTAGATGAACATGAAATTAACTTATCCTTATCCAAATATCCTTTTAGCCACGTTGTATATGTTTTTCTCAACTCATACTCAGCGATGAGAATTTTGTGAATTTCCGTGAAATTCGATATTTTAGTATCTCAAAATAAAATTGATGGTGCAATATATTTTTGTCAATATTATACCGAAATAGTAGTAAATTTTTATTTTGGGGAAAAAGTTATGTAATTTTTGAATTTCCAAGTAGCTGGAGTGATGAGACAATTATTCATTCCCTGAAATGTGAATTGAATTAGATATTGTTGGATTTAATGTGTACATACAAAATGAAACGTGAATATTTTTATAATTTACATTTTATAGATATTATGCAGAGGCATTGTATATAACTATATATATCATTTTCATCTCTCGAAGTCCACGTGGCAGTATGTCCTTCAATCTTTCCGGGTTTCAGTAGTATATTATCCCCTTGAGTCCGGAAGTCGCCCTCTTCTTGTTGTTGTTGAGGGGATCACCAATTTACTCTTGTTGGCAGAAGAAATTGATCAACACAACTTCAATGGAATCCCAACAGCGGCGAATACCCCCTTTGAACAAGTATGCCCTAGCCTGTGCCCTTTTGGCTTCCACCAATTCCATTTTACTGGGCTATGGTAAATCCTTATCTCTCTCTCTCTCTTTCTTGTTTATTTTTCTGCGTTACATATTAATATTTACTACATTACATTGATTGGGGCTTAGATATCGGCGTCATGAGCGGAGCTTCCCTTTTCATCAAAGAAGATTTCAAGATTTCATATGTGCAACAAGAGATTCTTGTGGGTTCTCTCAATGTATTCTCATTGATCGGTTCATTGGCCTCCGGCAAGACTTCCGACTGGATCGGCCGCCGCTACACCATCGTCCTGGCCGCCGGGACCTTCTTGATCGGCGCGCTTCTCATGGGCCTCGCTCCATCCTACCCTTTCCTCATCGCCGGAAGGATCGTCGCCGGAATCGGAGTCGGATACTCCCTCATGATTGCGCCCGTCTACACGGCCGAGGTTTCCCCCGCCGCCGCCCGCGGCTTCCTCACTTCCCTACCGGAAGTATTCATCACTGTCGGGATTTTGCTGGGTTACATCATTAACTTCGCATTATCTGGCCTCTCTCCAAACATAAACTGGCGGCTGATGCTCGGCCTCGCCGCCTTCCCAGCGGTGGCCGTTGCCCTCGGCGTCATGGCCATGCCGGAGTCGCCGCGGTGGCTAATCATGAAGGGTCGGGTCGGAGAGGCCAAAAAGGTGCTGCAGAGAATCTGCGACTGTGAAGAAGAGGCTGAAATGAGACTCGAAGAAATAACAAAGGCAGCAGCAGGAAGCCATGGGAATACTGGAACTTGGCATGGGCAAGGCGTTTGGAAGGAGTTCCTCCGGCCGTCGAAGCCGCTCCGGCGCATTCTGGTGGCGGCGATAGGGATAAACTTCTTCATGCAGGCCTCCGGGAACGACGCGGTGGTGTACTACACACCGGAGGTATTCAAAGCAGCGGGAATCCGTAACAAGAGAGGGCTGGTGGGGGTGACGGTGATTATGGGGGTAGCAAAGACTAGTTTTGTGTTGATATCGGCATTATTCTTGGACCACTATGGGAGGAGGCCTTTACTGTTATTGGGGTCAATGGGTATGGCGGTTTCTCTTGCTGGGCTAGGCCTGGGGTCAAAGTACCTGGAACACAGGGCCCATAAACCGACTTGGGCCATAGCGTTGTGTGTAGTCACAGTTTGCGCTGACGTGTCATTTTTCTCAATTGGGCTTGGCCCGATTACATGGGTGTACTCTTCGGAGATATTTCCAATGAGATTGAGGGCACAAGGGACGAGCTTGGCTGTATCGGTTAATCGATTGGTCAGTGGGATAGTGTCAATGACGTTTCTTAGTATTTCAAAGAAGATTAGTTTTGGGGGAACTTTTTTTGTGTTAGCTGGAATAATGGTTATAGCCACAATTTACTTTTATTTTTTATTACCAGAGACTAGAGGGAAGAGTTTAGAGGAAATTGGGGAGTTATTTGAGGACAAAGATCCAAAGACCACGGAAGCCACCTAATAATACATCCTCATCCTCTATTTTTATTTCTCCTTCATAACAAACCTCTATGGATCTCAACACTTTTAATTTTCAACGGATAATTCAATACTTTCAAAGTCCCTAACAAGATTAATGTAATCAATCAATGTTTTACTAATTTCTGCAATTTATAAAATTTGTGATAAAGATGTACGCATTTTAAAATGCAAAATCTAAAAAATTATTGCAAACATTATTTTCTCCATTGAATTGGAATGACTTTGGCATATTTTTATTCTTATTCTGATTTAAAATATTGTGATTATATCACACGGTAGCATAACTTAGTCGGTTGGGCCTACCGTGTTGGGAAATTACAAACAATACAAATAACAAACGATAAACGAAAACCATCGACAAAGTCAAAACAAAGACACCAAATTTAACGTGGTTCGCTAACAACTTGTTAGCTACGTCCACGGCCAAACGAGAGAAACCAATCAATATATCAAAGAGTGCTTACAACATAGGACAAAGACAAACTTGACCCTAGGTCAACTATCCAACTCTTCATCCTAACAAACGGAGACAAACTCGAGTATCAATCAATTGATACTCAACCAAAACCAAACTCTCCACACTCTATGACCAAACGACTCTAAACCCGAACATAGAGTCCCAAATCAAAAGACAACCTCTCTCTTGTCTCTCAAATCAAATTCAATGACTGATCAATCAATCTATTCAATCAATTGACCAATACAAATTCCAAAGACAATAGGCCTATTTATAAGCCCCAAAACCTAATCCTAGACAAAGAAGGAATCCAATTGGGCCTAGGCTTGTGCCGGCCCATTTTCTGTGCCGCCAGGCCTGCCGCGGCTGCGACCATTTGTCGCGCCCGCGGCCTCTTCGCGTCAACTCCTCCTTACTTCGTCTAACTGGTCGCACGCGCGGCCAGCAATCGCGCCTGCGACTGCGGCTGTAGCAATGTGGCGCGGCCGAGCCCACTCTCCAGCGTCCAAACTCAATTTCTCATCACACTTGGTCGGGGCCGTGTTCTCCGACGCGCCCAATTCCAACGACGTCCATATCCAAGTCTCCACCTTGATGCGAACGTCAATTCAAACCAAACCAGATTCAAGGCACAAATTCCTAACATACCGGAGAAGAGTCTTGCACTTTGATGTGGTCTCAAGTTTGATTTCTCTCTAATTCTTATTTTATTTTTATTACCTGTAAATAGCTACGCATATATTAAGTGAAGATGACAAAATTGCATCAATAGGTAATGTTGTTGAGTTAGTTAGTATTGGCTTGGAAGTTTATGCATGCTCAGAGGTGGTCAGGTGTTCAACGTCTTTCCAATGCACCATTTTATTTTTTCATTTTCTTTTTATGAGATTGAAAATGTGAATTGTTATATCCCGTCAATTAAACTTTTTTTTTTATTTAATATTACTAATATTTGAAGGAGCCTCATTTGGGGCTTCATTTCCTTTTTTGCATCGGGTCCTTTGAAACATTGGACCGACCCTGACTTTTGCAACCATTACAAAGTTATATGTTGATGGTGAAGAGGTCTCTTGTCCATCAGTTGCACTGTTGTATGATGATCAATTTCAACAAAGACATACACGTACATATTATACTGGTCAAGAGGGTCAAGGAACCAGGTTTAAGAAGCTAAGAACCGGTTGGATGAAGAAAACCGGATCCCAACTTACAAGAATCGGTGGTTAAGACATTCTGTTATCAATACAGAATTTTGAAACTGAAGAAGCAGAGCCACACACAGTTTTCAACTCTGAATTCAAATTCTTGACTCATTTTCTGTTATAACTACATGGATGTGTGTGGAATAGATGTTAGATCATTATAAGCTTATTTTCAGTTTAGAATTGAGAGGTTGAGAGTTTTACACTTGAATTTAGGGTTTGTTCCAAAGTTGAGTTAGATTTTCGGGGTGTTCACAAATCTGAAGTGTAATCTGTAAATCTTTTGGTTGTTTAGTGGATGGAAGAACTCTGATTCTTCCGTGGACGTAGATCACAAGGATCGAACCACGTAAAAGTTGTTCATGTTGTTTTCTTGCTTGTTCTGTTCTTTCCAGATTCAAGTGTGAGTGTGTTAGTGAGTTCTGTTCAAGTTTGTGAATAATTCTGGATTTCTTGAGTTGGATTAACATGCACGAATCTTAAATTTGTATAATTTGGATCATTGGTAAAAGGGGGATCATGGGTAAAAAGGTATCCGTGCAATTCGGATTATGGGCAAAAAGATATTAATATATGTCTAAAGGTATTACATGTTCTAGGTAAATGTATCATGGTGAAAATGTATTAATGTTTATGTTTAAATATATCGCTTGTTCTGATTAAATATATTATAACATTTACCCAGAACAAGTGATACCTTAAAGACGTCACTTGTTCTGAGTAAATGTATTATACTTTATCCAGAACAAATGGTATCTTTAACCATAAATAGTAATCCACCCCAAATTGCACTGTACAATTGTTGCACATGAAACTTTTTCGTTCACTATTTCTGTACGCACTTTTTTTTTTTCGTTTAAAAAAAAAATGAAACATACACTGCATAGATATATGACAGTGGTAATTTTGATTAGACACGGAATGACATATATGTTTGTTAAACTAAAGAATAGCATATATGCCTGCTTAAAGATGGACATGGATTCTCTACTATGCTCCAAAAACCAGCGATTGGTGCTGGTCACATACGACACCATTTTTCTTACTTTTTCATTTTTTTTCCTTAAATTCCTTTTCACTTCCAGCGCCATGTTTCAAGTCTTGACATTGCTCATCAGTCAGATTTATTAAAGTATTCACTTAGAAATTATCTGTGGTTAAAAGTCATCATACCTTCGGCTATATTCCGTCTAGACGTCAGACCCTTTTTTACCGCCTATATTTTTTTTCCAACTCTCCTCCCAACCTAACCCGCTTAGACTAAATTAATCTCTTCTGGAACCAATTAAGTGCTAGACCATAGTCTGCAGCCCGACTAACACCTAACATCGTCTAGAACAATGCCTATAATGACTAGACAACTTATTTTTATGTTTTAAAAAAAGTTGGGTCAGTATTAACGTAAACCCTAAAAGTATTTTTTTTTTCCCGTAAACTTGTATTTTGAGGAATCAAGAGTGCTAATAGTCACGTGCGTAACTAACATGTATTTTATTATTGATCAATCGTATTTAATAGGGGTGGTCATTCGGATCATTGAGTCAGATTGTGTTTGATTTTGGATTGATTTGGGTTATATATTAAAAGTTATTTGAAACATATAATAGTTACTCCCTCCGTCCCGGCCTAATTATCCAACCTTGGCCGAACACGAAGATTAAGAAAAAGCGTGGAATCTTTGACTTTTTCAATGATGGAGATTAAAAGTAGAGATTTTAAATGTGGAGATTGTGAGAGAATTTTCCATTTATGGGCTTGGACAATTAACTTGGGACAAAAAAATATGGCAAGTTGGACAATTAGGCCGGGACGGAGGGAGTACATTTTAAGATAAATTATTAATTTCGTTTCGATTTGGGTCAAAATTGAGCTAATTGGCTCGTAACAGGTTGGTTGTGGATTATCTAAGTAAATTCCTATCGGGTATAATCGAATCCGTCGGATCGAATCGGAAATCATCACCCCTAAATTAGTTAGAGGAAACTGAAAAGAAGAAAAATAATAAAAAAAGAATGCCTAGAGAAAGAAAAACAAAAACAAAAACAAAAACAAAAGAAAGAGAAACGGTGCTGGAAGGCGTGTATGTGACCAGCACCAATTACTGGTTTTTGAAGCCCAATAAAGGATCCATGTCCGTGTCACTATAAACTAAAGATGCTTCAGAGCTTATAAACTCTTAAGATGTGTTTGACAAAATAAGAAGTTAAAGTTGTTGGGTCTGACTGGGCCCTTGATCTCCACATTGGTAAGATATTGTCTACTTTTGGCCAAGACCGCATGAATTTGTTTTGGGGCTAACTCCCGAAATGCCTCATACCAATGAAGATCCATAATTTATTATATGCCTATGATCCTTCCCTTGTATTTTTTATGCAAGATTTGTTTGATTATTCCGACAGTCCTCCCCTTCAAAGAAAGATCACTCAAGCCTCCCCTCGAACAAAAATCTCCATTGAGCCTCCCCTCCAATCCAACAACAATCTCCATCAAGTCGACACCCACCATCACTGCATTCTAGGCCACGTCTTATGTGAATACAATGGTCACGGCCACTCGGAACTACGGTCTATCCAGGTCTCCGCTTGGTCCATAGAGCTCCATAGAGCTCCATCATCTCTTTCTGGGGCTCACTTCCATGGTTAGTAGACTCATAATTCAACTCTATCCAAATCACCTCTACCTAGTCCATAAAGCCCATTAGTCGTTATTCGCCTGGTTTCTGGGCCACGTCGTATGTGAATTTAATGGTTACCGCTGCTCGGAACTCTGCCCTAACCAGGTCACATCCGCTTGGTCAATAGATTCCATCGACTCTTTCTAGGACTCACTTTCATGGTTAGTGGATTCATAATCCAACTCTATCCAGGTCACCTCCGCCTGGTCCTTAGAGCTCATTGTCATCATTTGTCTTCATGGGTCCATTGCCTTCGTTTGTTATTGTGAGGAACTCCACCATATTGATTTTTGTTTGGGACCATGACTCTGATACCACTTGTTGGGCCCTGATTGGGCCCTGATCTCCATAATTATTTTCTTTGGACCAAACCCGCACAGATTTGTTTTTGGGCTAACTCCCAAAAGGCATCATATCTATGAGGATACATATTTCCTTATATACCATGATCCTTCCCTTATATTTTTTATGTGGGAGTTGTTTGATTATCCAAACAAAAGTGAGCTCTCATTATTGCTTACCAAAAAAAGAAAAAGAAAACTTTTAGTCTATCATTTTCTAAGATCTTAAAAGTAGGGGTGGCAAAACTCGACATGACTCGATAGCATGACATGAACCCATATGATAATTTCAGATTTGGGCCGAGGTCTATCGGGTTCGGGTCATTATCGGATCAATTGATAAGACACGATAAAATTCGAGCCATATCGGGCCAACCCGATAATGGCCCAATAACTTTGTTTTTTTCATTATTACTTATTAGTAATAAACTGCAACATTCTTTGAATCGGAACTTTCAATATTAATGGACTTTTAGCTGGATGAACTTAACATAGTCGGCACTTCTACGATCTCATTAGGGTAAATCAATGTACAAATCAAGATGCTTGTAAAATTCTATCCATAATATTGTGAATATTTTTTAAATGATGATATTTATTTGTTAAGGTTATAGTTGATTGATATAGCGGAAGAATATACTTGAAGAATAATTTTCAACATGGGTCTAGTTGCCTAAAGGTGCCATGTCAATTAGAGATTTTGAAGAATTTTGTTTGATGATCATGTCTTATGTTATAGACCTTCAGGGGATTATTGGACTGAGATGGGCTCATCCGAATACGGGATGGCCCATCCGTAAACAATATCACTGGTACACGTGTCCCGTGCACGCACTTTATGGAACTTTTAGTGTCATTTTTGTGTCAATTATTTGCAAAATCACGTGTATTTAGTGCTTTGTACTCTCATGGGCAAAATAATGCGTTTGTGTTGTTTTTTTGTTAAGAAATATGAAAAAGGATCGAAAAAGAACATCAAACGATCGCGGAGTCGAGAGATCGATCGAGGCAACAAAAGGAAGGGCTAACTGAAGATCTCGGCCGAAACAAGATGAAAATCTCGGCCGAGATGAGTCTCCAGGGTAAACATGAAGATTTGCATAGCTGAAGATCTCAGCCGAGACAAGCAATGCATCTCGGCTGAGATGAGTTTCCACAGGATTTCAGGATTTTCAAAAGACCAAGATCTCGGCCGAGATGAAATCCAATCTCGGCCGAGATGAGTCAAACCCTAGCCAGCCCCAATTTTCCCTTTTCACGTCTCGGCTGAGATGAAGTTGAAATCTCGATCGAGATCAACCTTCGACCCACCAGCTGAAAAATCTTTTTTTCACGTCTCGGCCGAGACACACTTGCATCTCAGCCAAGATTCCTTACCCGTTTTGAAATCCTGAATGCGATTTGGCCTATTTTTTTCCTAGCACTTTCTCCCCTTATATATGTCATCCCTTTCGAATTTGACCTACCTTTTTGATACATTTGGAAGCACTATTCAGCCACCATCACATCCAAGGAGGAGAGAAGGGCAAGAAGTCACATCATCTTCCCCATTGATTATCCTTGGGTTTTATCACTCTATCTTTATGAATTCTTGTATTTTCTGTAATTTCTTGGTTGTATTAGGTCTAATGGGTGGCTAGCACCCTAAATTCTACCCTTGATCATGTTGAACCTTGATTGATGATGAGAATGTGATTATTGACTCTTGATGTTACCTTATTTATGCAATTTAAATGTTTTATAATGCTTGATTGGATTGTCTCATGCCTAGATGCTTGTTTTAGGATTGATCACCCCTTGGGAGGCATTTATTGTGTGTTTCTAGAGATTGAACTTCAGTTTCCGTGATTGTTGAAGCTTCAATCTCCCTTAGTAGCGAACAATGTTTGATATCATTGGTGGCATTATAGAGTTTGGCCTCTAAACCCGATCGTGTCGAGGTTTATGCTTTATTTATCCCGTTGTTCTAGCTCGTGACCACCCAATATCAATAAGTGTGAAAAGAGCTTGTTTGGATCACTAATTGATTTGGGTAGGGATAAATCAATAAGCGTACCTTCGATTTATCCACAATTAAGGGACAACACGGTCTACATAAGCGGACCTTGTAGATTGTGGGATAAGGGTTTAAATCGCATTGAATTTGGGACATCAACGATAATCATTAGGTAGTCGGATTCAAGGGGATACTAGATCGAGGGTAGACCTTTTATCATATCCTAAACCCGAAAAACATTTGTTATTTGTCTTTCTTTGTTTGATATAAAATATAAAAAATATTTATTGCTTATCTAGAACTTTAGTTGATCACTCGTTAGCATTTAGTTGCTAACTCAATCCAAGATCCCCCTCGTTTACTTGTTTAAGTTTATTGCCCTATCCATCGTAAATCATTAGTTGCTTGTAATATCCGAACAACATTAATCCATTGTTCTCTGTGGGATCGACGCTTACTTACTACTCTACTCGTCAGAGTGGTAGGCTAGGTAGATATATCAAAACAAGTCCAATTCTAAGAATCTAGGGCTTCAATCAATTAATGATTTTTCACGTTTCCTTGACTTCTCCAACTTCTCTACTATAAAGTTCACTTTCTCTTCTACAATATTGCATTCCCTCTACTCTCCTAGTGATGTCAACCTTTAATATTTGTTACTTTGTACTCTTTAGAAAGTTAGTTTCTATCTTTTTCAGTAAATATGTTGTGGTTCAAATATATTGTGTTATATAATTAATAAGTATGTACTCCCCCCGTTTCAAATTAATTGATCTTTTAGCTTCCTAATGATTTTTCGAATTAATGGATCTTTTAGCTATTTTTCATCAGTTCTCTCAATTTGCCTCTATGTCAATCCTAAAATATCTCATACTTTTCAACCTCCCATTAATATTTTATTTCATCAATCTTATCATTGGGTTACATTTGACAATACATTTAATTCTGAAGTCTTTCACATTTTTCTAAAAGATCAATTAATTTGAAACGTATGGAGTAATATTTTTCAATATATTGTGCTGGAATCTGGTAATGCACCAAAAATGAACACTTATATATACATACATATATATATATATATACGACTAGTCGAGTCGTGGCAGTTGATCAGTGCATAGACGTGGCCAGACGGGGAGAAATCAGAAATCAAAATTGGACTTTAGGAATTATGATGCTTGTGTTTTGGAATTCTTTAATTATCATTTGTTTGTCGAAATTCAAACATGTGAATTATAAAGTTTTAGGACAATGGCAACGAAAAAGAAGTAACGAAGTATGAAATTATAGGGCTTGACCGGTTGACCCTGCTCCTAACCCTTTAGGTCTAGGATTGTGCCTGAATTTTCAAGGCCCTTATAGAATCAGGGCTTTTTAGGACATGGTTTGGGCTAGGCAGTGCCGGGTCCGCCTTTGTAATTGACACTTCTAACTATAGCTTTTAGAAAATGTACAAAATTTTATTCAAAAACAAAAGATGAAAAAAGAGATACGTATATAATATATAACCTCGTATTGATATCTCACCTTTTACTTTTGAATAATATTTTTTTACCAAAGAGTAATGTATTTTTCGAAAAATATTAATTTTTCTACAAAAGCTATTACCTTTTTTGCAAAAGAAAAATATTAATATCTGGGAGTGAATGGATGTATGAAATGGATACCATGATTTGTTTGTATATTTTTTACATTACTGGTACACGTGTTCTGTGCACGCACTTTAGGGCACTTTTATTGTCATTTTAGTGTCAATAATGTGCATAATCACGTGTATTTAGTGCTTTTATACTCTCATGGGTAAAATAATGTGTTTGTGTTGTTTATGTGTTAAGACAGGTGAAAAAAGGGTCGAAAAAGAACATCAAAAGACCGCGGAGTCAAAGGATCGATCGAGGCAACAAAAGGAAGGGCTAGCTGAAGATCTCGGCCGAGACAGGATGAAAATCTCGCCGAGATGAGTCTCCAGGGCATTCATGAAGAATTGAACAAACTGAAGATCTCGGCCGAGACACACAACGCATCTCGGCCGAGATGTGCTGCCAGAGAATTTCAAGGCTTTTCAAAGGACAAAGATCTCGACCGAGATGCAGTCCAATCTCGGCCGAGATGAGTCAAGCCCTAGCCAGCCCCATTTTCCCCTTTTTACGTCTCGGCCGAGATGAAGTTGAATCTCGGCCGAGATCAGCCTTCGACCCACCAATCTTGAAAATCCTTTTTCACGTCTCGGCCGAGACACACTTTCGTCTCGGCCAAGATTCATTACTCTTTTTGAAATCCTGCATGCGTTTTTGCCTATTTTTTACTAGCACTTTCTCCCCTTATATATATATCATCCCATTCGAATTTAACCTAAATTTTGATACCTTTTTTATACTTGGAAAGCACTATTCAGCCACCAAAGCCACCAAGGAAGGAAGATTGGACAAGAGATTGAAGGATCATCTTCTCGAATTGACATCTTTGGATATGATTATTGCGGTTAATGTTACCGAGATTATTGTGTATTCAAGTGTTTTGTGTTATTTGTTGTTATTGACTCACATTTATGAATTGATTATTGGATTGATCACCCTTTAAGGGATTTGTAAATGTGTTGCTAGAATAGGAAATTACTATCCGTAATTGTAGGATTTACGATTGCCGTGTGGCAAACAATAGATTTATTTATTGGTGATAACACAAAGTTCAACCACTAAAACCGAGCTTGCGAGTTTTATGTTGAATTTATCTCGTTGTCCTAGTGTTCATGACATTTCGTTATTGAATTTATGAGAGATTTATGAGAGCTTGTTCGAGGATTCAATTAAATTGAATAGGGTTAGTCGATGAGCTTATTTTGATTAACTAAGATTAAGGGACAACAAGGCTATTTGAGCTTGTTAGTAGCCTTGAGATAAGGGCTAGAAACACAATTTAATCGATCATTAACATAGTTGCATCAATCGTCTCAGACCAAGGGGAAGCATGATCAAGGGTGGATTATTTTATTACTTGAAAACCAAAACCGAAAAAGATCACTTATATTGTCTTTGATTATTTGTTTCTTTGAATTTGAACATTAAAAGCTTTTAATTTCGTTTAGTTGCTTTTATTTGTTACTAGTAGATTGTTAGTCCTTAATCAATTCCCCCCATCTTTATTGCTTTCTTAAATATTTATTTCTTGCATACTTAATTATAAATTGCTTGACATCGGAATCAAAACTGTTTGGTAGTTTCCTGTGGGATCGACCCTTATATACCATTCTTCTAGTAGGATAGTTGATAAGGTTTAGTGTATTCTTTATACACAATTAATTTGGTAAAGCGACACATGACAATCGCGCTATCAAATTTTGGCGCCGTTGCCAGGGAACGGTGATAGAATAGTGTTGATTTGTTGATCAAGCATTACGATTAATTACATATATAGTTATCTTCTTGTTTAGATTAGTAAATTTATAATCTCACTTTGTTTCTTTATTTTTGTTTACTTGTAGTGAATGTTCTTGCGTTCGCAAAGAGAAAAAAAGATTACTTTTTTAACCTGATATTGTAGAACGTGAACGAGAATTGAGAAGGAGAGCTCGAGATTTGGATCAAGTCCGAGAAGGAATCGAAGTATTGAATTTAAGGGGTGAAGAGATCATCAACTTGGAAGAAATGGCTGAAGATCAAGGTCAAGAAAGAACAATGAATGAGTTGGATAACACAAGGGTTGCTCAAGAACCCTTGTGCATCACCTTCCCAGCTATAGGAAACGATACTGCTTTCGAGTTGAAATCAGGACTCATCCACCTACTACCTTCCTTTCATAGGTTGTCCGGAGAGGACCCTCATAAACACCTTAAAGAGTTTCATGTGGTTTGTTCAAGTATGAAGCCATCGAAAGTGACGGAAGAACAGATCAAACTTCGAGCATTTCCGTTTTCACTGAAGGATCTTGCTAGGGATTGGTTATACTACCTTCCATCCGGATCAATCACCACTTGGGAGCAACCCAATTCCTTGAAAAGTATTTCCCAGCTTCTCGAGCCACCAACTTTCGAAAAGAAATCAGTGGAGTGAGGCAAATGCAGGGGGAAACACTATATGAGTACTGGGAACGATTTAAGAGGCTTGTAGGAAGTTGCCCTCCACATCAAATCACTCCACAGTTGCTAATCCAGTACTGGTACGAGGGATTATGTCTGACGGATCGAAATATGATAGGCTCGGCGAGCGGAGGGGTTCTATCCGATAAGACACCATCCGAGGCCCGGGCATTGATCTCCAAGAGGCCGCCAACACTCAGCAGTTCGGTTGTAGAGAGCCGGTGAGAAGAGTCAAGGATGTGATCGATTCAACTGTGGAAGAAAGATTGGACCAACTCACCGACTTGGTGAAGAAAGTGATCTTGGGCGGCACTCCTACTCCAAAGCCTTGCAGAATCTGTCAAGTAACCGAGCACTCCACTGATACTTGCCCTATTCTCAGAGAAGAGATGGAGGCCCATGCCAATGCGGTTCACAACTTCAATTCTAACTCATCCGGGAGGAAGTATGATCCTTATTCACTATCATACAACCCGGATTGGAGGGACCATCCAAATTTCAAATATAGCAATCAGAATCCAAGCATGAGTCAACAAGGTGATCACAGTGGGCAAAACCGACCCCCTTTTCCTAGGGAAATGTTCCAGCAAAGACAGCCACCCGAGCAGGTACCCTGTGATCCATCTCTTTCTGACATAGTGAAAAGCCTGGCCACTAGTACACTCCAATTACAGAAGGAATCAAGTTCCAGGTTTCAGAGTATCGAGAATCAACTCAGTCAGATAGCATCAGCGGTATCTCGATTAGAAAATGAACAAGGAGGAAGACTACCGGCTCAACCGGAAGTCAACCCGAAAAATGTGAGTGCCATTGTTGTTATGAATGAGGAGTTACTTGGAGAGCCTGAAAAGCCCGGGTACACTTCACAAGGAAAGACTGAGGAAGTGGTTGATAGTCCGAGGAAAGAAGAGACATCAACTCCCCATGTGGCTGAAATTAAAATTCGGACACCTAAGTGGAAGATTGCCAAGGAGTTGCGAAAACAAAAGGAGGCATTAGCTGCATGCTTCCCCGACCACCTATTGTCTTTTCCTACCATGAAATACTCTCCACAAAGTGAAATTGAAAATGTCAGTGTGGGGGTTTTGAGAAGTGGGAAGGTCCTTGAAAAGGGGAAGTCGAGAGAAGGAGAAAGAAGAGTCGAAAGTGAAAGGGAGTATGCTGAGAACGAAATCTCGGCCGAGATGCATCAAGATCTCGGCCGAGATGCCCCACCTCGTCCAGAAGAGGAAATCCCCTGTCCACTTGTCTCGGCCGAGACACAACATAATCTCGGCCGAGATTCTCAGAAGTCTAAAATCAATCCTGAAATTTCACCACTTCCGTTTTCTGAGTCAAATGAAGAGGATTCCAGACAGAAATAGAGACAAGGAGACAATGGAAGTATTCAGGAAGGTTGAAATCAGTATCCCCTTGGTGGAGGCCGTAAAATAGATTCCTCGAAATGCCAGGTTCCTCAAGGGCTTGTGTACTAACAAGAGGAAGCTCAAGGGGAATGAAAGAGTGATCATGGGGGAAAATGTCTCTGCGGTTTTTCTGAAAAAGCTCCCATAGAAATGCAAAGACCCCTGTATGTTTGCTATTTTTTGCAAAATAAATAACCAACGAGTTGAACATGCTATGCTAGACCTAGGAGCATCAATCAATGTTATGTCTTGTTCAAGTTTTCACTCTTTAAATATGGGGCCACTCAAGGAAACAAGGGTCGTCATTCAACTAGCCGACCGAAGCACTTCGTATCCCGATGGGGTGATTGAGGACATGCTAGTTGAAGTTGATGAACTCATGTTTCCCGCTGATTTCTATGTTTTGGACATGCAAAGCGATCCGTCAATTCCTACACCGATCTTGTTGGGAAGACCATTTCTAAATACTTCCCAAACTAAGATTGATGTTCGTGAGGGCACCCTCACGATGGAATTTGATGGTCAAATTGTCAAATTCAATATCTTTGATGCCATGCGGTTCCCGGAAGATGTTCATTCCGTATTTTCCATTGATGTTCTTGATCCGCTTGTGGAAGAGGTTTTTGAGTTGTCATGTAGGGATCCAATGGAAGTTGTACTTACCACTCATCTAGAGGAGGGAAAAGAAGAGGTTTGGCAGACTAATGAGATATTGGTGGAAACAGTGGCACAAATGCATACACCTAAGTCATCCCACCCAAAATATCAGCAAAAGTTCATCCCAATTCCGGATACACACAAGAAGATGTTACCTTCTACAGTGGAAGCTCCGACTCTTGAGCTCAAATCTCTTCCTGACCACTTGCAGTACGCTTACCTAGGAGCGAATGAGACACTACCGGTGATCATCTCATCCAAGTTGTCTCCAAGCCAAGAAGCATCCTTGATTGAGGTCCTTGGAGAACAAAAGGGAGCGATCGGTTGGACTATTGCCAACGTCAAGGGCATTAGTCCATCCCTATGCATGCATCGGATATTGCTTGAGGAGGACACCAAACCTAGCCGGGAGCCTCAACGATGACTCAACCCGCCAATGATGGAGGTCGTCAAGAAAGAAATAATCAAACTGTTGGATGTGGGGATCATCTACCCCATATCCGACAGTAAGTTCGTTAGCCTGACCCAGATGGTCCCGAAGAAGTCTGGAGTGACAGTGATAGAAGGAAATGATGGTGAGATGATGCCTATCACGCCTACAGACAGGTTGGAGGGTCTGCATGGACTACAGGAAGTTGAACTCAGTAACAAGGAAAGATCACTTCCCTCTACCCTTCATCGATCAGATGCTCGAAAGGCTAGCAGGGCATCCTTTCTACTATTTCTTGTACGGATTCTCGGGGTACTTTCAAGTGCCAATAGTACCCGAAGACCAAGAAAAGACAACTTTCACATGTCCGTTTGGAACATTCACGTGGAGGCGCATGCCCTTTGGACTATGCAACGCCCCTGCGACATTTCAAAGATGCATGGTTAGTATCTTTTCCGAGTTTATTGGTCATTTCATAGAAGTTTTCATGGACGACTTTAGCGTCCACGGTACATCTTTTGAAAATTGTCTTGATAACTTGGTAAAAATCTTGCAACGTTGCATTGAGAAAAATCTTGTGTTAAATTGGGAGAAATGCCACTTCATGGTAGAACAAGGAATTGTGCTTGGCTATGTAGTTTCTAGTAAGGGAATAGAAGTAGACAAAGCGAAAATTGATATTATTTCTTCTCTCCCTTACCCCGCAAATGAGCGGGAAGTGCGTTCTTTTTTTGGCCATGCAGGATTTTACAGGAGGTTTATCAAAGATTTTTCGAAGATAGCTGCTCCTTTGTCCTGGTTGCTACAAAAAGATGTGGATTTTGATTTGAGCAGGGAATGCAAGTTGGCATTTGATGAGTTGAAGAAGAGACTGATTACTCCTCCGATTATTCAACCGCCAGATTGGGAATTGCCTTTTGAGCTAATGTGCGATGCTAGTGAACAAGCCTTGGGGGCAATTTTGGGACAGAAAAGAGGAAAGGTGACCTATGTCATCTACTATGCCTCACGTACTTTGAATCCAGCTAAGATGAACTATACTACCACAGAAAAGGAGCTGCTGTTGTTGAGTTTGCATTAGAGAAGTTTTGGTCTTACCTTGTTGGGACAAGGATCATTGTATATACCGACCACGTAGCATTGAGGCACCTCATGGCTGAAAAGGAGGCGAATCCTAGGCTTATTCACTGGATATTACTTCTCCAGGAATTTGACCTAGAGATCAAGGATAAGAAAGGATCAGAAAATGGTGTTGCGGATCATCTCAGCAGAATAACCCAACAAGAAACGAACTTGCCTCTCCGGGAAAGCTTTCCGGACGAGCAACTACTAGCAATGACAGGCGCGAAGGTTCCTTGGTATGCCAACATGGTGAATTATTTGGTGTCCAAGAGGTTTCCTATTGGGATGAGTAAACCTCAGAGGGACAGGTTGAAGAGTGAGTCGAAGCATTTTGTTTGGAATGATCCATACCTTTGGAAATATGGTTCAGATCAAGTAATCAGGAGATGCATCCCCGAAGACGAAGTGCAATCGGTGTTGAATTTTTGCCACTCATATGCTTGTGGAGGCCACTTCGGACCGAAGAGGACGACATACAAAGTTCTTGAGAGTGGACTATTTTTGGCCCACCATATTTAGAGATGTCCTTGCTTTTTGCAAGTCATGTGACAACTGCCAAAAGACGCGCAATGTGTCACAAAGAAATCAAATGCCCCAAAACCCGATTGTAGTTTGTGAAATTTTTTATGTTTGGGGTATGGACTTCATGGGACCGTTCCCTTTGTCTTATGGGAATTTGTACATTTTGCTTGCCGTTGACTATGTGTCCAAGTGCGTGGAGGCGAAAGCAACCCGAACCAATGACTCTAAAGTTGTGGCCGAGTTCGTCCAATCCAACATTTTCGCTCGATTTGGGATATCAAAAGCCATTATAAGTGATAGAGGCACACACTTTTGCAACCGAACAATCGATGCATTGCTGAAGAAATATGTTGTATTGCACAAGGTTTCGACGCCTTATCATCCACAAACCAATAGGCAAGCCGAAACTTCAAATCGGGAAATCAAGTCGATATTGGAAAAGATCGTTCAACCGAATAGCAAGGGCTGGAGTTTGAGGCTCAATGATGCATTATGGGCGTAGGACCGCCTTTAAAACTCCAATTGGTATGTCTCCCTTTTGACTTATTTATGGAAAGCAATGCCATCTCCCGGTTGAACTTGAACATAGAGCCTATTGGGCTATTCGGAGATGCAAATGAACCTCGATGAAGCCGGTGTACACCGAAAGCTCCAATTGCAAGAGCTTGAAGAAATTCGAAATGAAGCCTTTGAAAACGCCATGATCTACAAGGAGAAAACGAAGGCTTTTTATGACTCGAGAATTACCCGGAAAACGTTTGTGGTTGGGGAGAAAGTGCTATTATATCACTCCCGGTTGAAGTTATTTCTGGGCAAGCTCCGTTTGAGGTGGGTAGGACCCTTCGTTGTCACTAAGGTGTTCGATCATGGTGCCATCGAGATTGAAAGTGGTAAAACTGGTAAAATTTTCAAAGTCAACGTGCATCTTCTCAAGCCTTATCTAGAGCATTGTCAAGAACGTTCTGGTTAAGAAGAACGAGTAGAAGATCCACCCCTGAGCTGAAAGAGCTTCCGTCGAGCCAACGACGTTAAACAAAGGCACTTGTCGGGAGGCAACCCGGCGGTTACTCGTTTTCTCGCATTTTAAATTCATAGTTTAGTAGCTTTACTATTATTTCAGTATTTTGAATTGTTTTGGTTAAAATGTGTGTAGGTACCAAACAAGCAAATCAAGACAAGACATGGTGTGGAATGGGGGTGAAGAACACCAAAAATGTGGAAATTACAGGGGAGGACAATCTCGGCCGAAACGCAGAAGAAATCTCGGCTGAGACGTCATGCAGGTGAAAAGGGAAATCATTCCTGGAAACATATCTCGTCCGAGAAACATGAATCATCTCGGCCGAGATTCAGAAGAGCCCAAAATGGAGTAAATTTGCTGGAAGAGAATCTCGGCCGAGATCCACTTGTCCAAAAAGGGGGTAAAAGTGCTGGGACTTTATCTCAGGCGAGACCCTACAGCATCTCGGCTAAGATCCACAGCCGAGTTAACTGATCCTGAAAGCGAAGAACGGATCTCGACCGAGACACTGAGCCCAGATTCGAATCTCGGCCGAGACGCAGCATAGGTATAAATACACCTGCGCGCAAAATTAGGTTAGTTCTTCCCCCAAATTCGCGATTTTCATACACACGCACACACACACTCTCAAAAATCACCCTTGCACTCTCTTTCCACCTATCAAATTCACACCACACCCACTCCCCTCCGAAATTTTTTGGATTTGGAGCAGACTTGAGGTCGAGTCAAAAAGGGCGCGAACAACCCAAATTCAATTTTTTCTCGATTAAACTCGACTGGTAAGTACGGCTATCTCACTCGTTTGATCTATTATTGCGTATTATTGAATCCATTGTTGAGATTGGGGGTTAATTTTATGTTTATTTGCATTTTCATTGAAATTGGTCATACATACAACTAGTTGTATTGATTTTTTGCCAATTGATATGTGTTTATGCATTTGAATGATAGAATTAACATGATAGCTCGTAAAATTGCTTGATGATTGAGTGGGTATATTGTTGAGTAAAGATTTGTGAGTTTTGGAAAAGATAAATTCGTTGTGGCAATTCATCGAACATGTGATATGCGTTAAATTGTTGTGCCTAAGTTAGCCAATTTCGACTATTATATCTAGTTTTTAAGCCCAATTGTTGATATTATCGTAATGTATAACCTCATTTGAGTGTGAATTGGTTTTCATTGCATGGTTGATACACTTTGACTTGTTTTTGTTGGATATATAGTCGGATTCAAGTAAACTTAGGCATCTCATACTTGAACTTTAACTCATTGTATTGCCACTAGTTTTAAAGATTGATTGTGTTGATAGTACACACATTTTCTTTTTTTTTTAGGAATAGGATTCTTTATAGATTAGTTAATTAGTTAATGGCTGCGAATAATGGTGCATAAAATGGTTAAGTTCGGCGAGCACCAAATTGTACTCCTCTTTTTCCACAAACTTAGTTTGAAACTAAGTTTGGGAAGGGGGTGAGATTCGTACAAATTGGTAGCTCGAGAAAGCAATTGGATGAGTTTAGGAAGGAAAAATGTGGCATTGATGGAATTGATTAATGATGAAAAATTTTAACAAATATTTTTGA
This sequence comes from Ajuga chamaepitys, assembly GCA_958295605.1. Taxonomy (NCBI): domain Eukaryota; kingdom Viridiplantae; phylum Streptophyta; class Magnoliopsida; order Lamiales; family Lamiaceae; genus Ajuga; species Ajuga chamaepitys. Next base: position 29,832,044 of record OY282496.1, on the reverse strand, counting down.
AAGAAGCACATGGTAGAGCATGATAGACTTTTTAAAACAAAATTAAACTTACACTCAAAACCTTTGATCAAAATTGCAGCTGAGTGAGTTTTTGAGCCTTAGAAGATACTTCCATCTTTGGAGTAATTTAAACTTTCTTTCGGTGTGGAATTCATTGAATGCATTTAGTTGTCTCTAGAACTTGCCTTGATTCTCTATTTTGAATGATTCGGTGTGTGACATTGAAAATGATCTTAGGCAATTCTTGACTTAAGCCTATTTCAAACTTGATAATACACCCTTTTTCACCAAAAGATCGAAAATTTGCCTCTAGTTAACCCCTTGAGCTTTTAGCCTCTTGTTTGACAGCTCAACTCTACAACCCAAGTGCCTTTCGATTTAGCCTTTGACCTTAATTGGACTATTTGAGTATGAGGGAGGCGATTGGAAGGTAGTCGGGTAAAATTGGGATTGAAAGGGGTAATCTATTGGGAATATTGAAGGGTAAAAGGAATTGAGACAATAGGCAAAGAATCGAGAATACTAGTTCTCTCCAATTTTTGTTTATATTTGTTATTAAAAAAAACAGTCGGAAATAAAAAAAAGTCGAAAAATCAGAAAAACAAAAGAAAAAGTTAGTTGTATATACTTAATTTTTTCTTTTGATTTGGAGAGACTAGTAATGTAAATATTTTTTAATAGATGTTCTCAAAGTTCTAAAAAAAAAAATTCAAAAGAAAATACACTCCAAGGGAGAATTGAGAAAGCATTTAGGTTGTGGACTTTGTGGTAAGGAGAAGAAATCAATTTTTGGGATTGGTTTACTAAGGAAGTAAAGAGTGAGGTTGAGTGACCATTGTTTGAGGGGAAGATGGGTAGTGCATGACTCGTCTAGTCCGTTTTATAGTCACTTATACCAGAAATTTTCCCACCTTACCCCAAGCCAACATTACAACCTATTAAAGACCTTTTTGATTCTTTGTCACACATGTGGGGTATGCATTGAAGTTTAGATGATTGGCAAGCCTATTGTAGGCATTTTATGCATTTCAATGTGAGCGTATACACTACCCTTTTGATACACTTGAGAGTCGAGAGTTACACTCACCATGTAAGGATCTTAAGTTGAGAGTGTTATGTCTCGAGAGTAGTGGCTCTAGTCTATCACACTTGCTCGCTTTTATCATGATCTCTTACTCTTTTTCATGAAAATTCTGAAATCAAATGCCACTAAACTCTGCCCTAAACACGTGTCCTTTTATCTTTCTCTTTATTGTTCGGGACGAAAAAGTTTTAAGTTTGGGGAGATTTGGTACACGTGTTCCGTGCACGCACCTTAGGGCACTTTTAGTGTCATTTTAGTGTCAATAATGTGCATAATCACGTGTATTTAGTGCTTTTATACTCTCATGGGCAAAATAATGCGTTTGTGTTGTTTATGTGTTAAGACAGGTGAAAAAAGGGTCGAAAAAAAACATCAAAAGACCGTGGAGTCGAGGGATCGGTCGAGGCAACAAAAGGAAGGGCTAGCTGAAGATCTCGGCCGAGATGTGTTGCCAGAGAATTTCAAGGCTTTTCAAAGGACCAAGATCTCGGCCGAGATGTAGTCCAATCTCGGCCGAGATGCAATCCAATCTCGGCCGAGATGAGTCAAGCCCTAGCCAACCCCATTTTTCCCGTTTTACGTTTCGGCCGAGATGAAGTTGAATCTCGGCCGAGATCAGCCTTCGACCCACCAATCTTGAAAATCCTTTTTCACGTCTCGGCTGAGACACACTTCCATCTCGGCCGAGATTCATTACTCTGTTTTGAAATCCTGAATGTGTTTTTGCCTATTTTTTACTAGCACTTTCTCCCCTTATATATATATATCATCCCATTCGAATTTAACCTAACTTTTGATACCTTTTTGATACTTGGAAAGTACTATTCAGCCACAAAAGCCACCAAGGAAGGAAGATTGGATAAGAGATTGAAGGATCATCTTCTCCAATTGACATCTTTGGATTCATCCATATCAGTATCATGTTTCTTTATTTTTCTACTTATTTCCTTATTGTATTGGTTAATATGGGTGGCTAACACCCTTTAGTTCATCCTTGATCATTGTGGAACCTTGAGTCGAAGGCATTGATGTGATTATTGCGGTTAATGTTACCGAGATTATTGTGTATTCAAGTGTTTTGTGTTATTTGTTGTTATTGAGTCGCATTTATGAATTGATTATGGATTGATCACCCTTTAAGGGATTTGTAAATGTGTTGCTAGAATAGGAAATTATTATCCGTAATTGTAGGATTTTCGATTCCCGTGTGGCAAACAATAGATTTATTTATTGGTGATAACATAAAGTTCAACCACTAAAACCGAGCTTGCGAGTTTTATGTTGAATTTATCTCGTTGTCCTAGTGTTCAATACATTTGGTTATTGAATTTAAGAGAGCTTGTTCGAGGATTCAATTAAATTGAATAGGGTTAGTCGAAGAGCTTATTTTGATTAACTAAGATTAAGGGACAACAAGGCTATTAGAGCTTGTTAATAGCCTTGAGATAAGGGTTAGAATCACAATTTAATCGGTCATTAACATAGTTGCATCAATCGTCTAAGACCAAGGGGAAGCATGATCAATGGTGGATTCTTTTATTACTTGAAAACCAAAACTGAAAAAGATCTCTTCTATTGTCTTTGATTATTTGTTTCTTTGAATTTGAACGTTAAAAGCTTTTAATTTCGTTTAGTTGCTTTTATTTGTTACTAGTAGATTGTTAGTCCTTAATCAATTCCCCCATCTTTATTGCTTTCTTAAGTATTTATTTCTTGCATACTTAATTATAAATTGCTTGACATCCGAATCAAAATTGTTCGGCCGTTCCCTGTGGGATCGACCCTTATTTACCATTCTACTAGTAGAATAGTTGATAAGGTTTAGTGTATTCTTTATACACAATTAATTTGGTAAAGCGACACACGACAATCGCGCTATCAATTACACACAAACACATATATATATATGATTTTTATGGGTAAATTCTAAGTAGGTCAAACGTTTAGGCTTATAAAGCCTTATTTATAGCTCAAGTCTTGTCTACTTTAGTAAATATGCCCGATAAAAAGCCTGTCTGACTGGTTTGCTATATAGCTTCGACCGAACCAAGCCTTTTGTATGTTAGGTCATAGAGCTATGCCATATAATCTAGGGAGAAAATTTAAAATGATATTTCATACAACTTTTACTATAATTCTAGCCACCTTGTAAAAATTATATAATTTTAGTCTATCTTTATCCTTCTTTGATAATCAACAAAGTAAATCTCCTATACACACCATATCCCGTATACAATCTATTTCCCTTATTCAATCCCCTCACCCCCAAATTACAACTCCAACCTACCCTACCCCACATACCCCCACCCTAACCAACGACCCCAACCCCAGGCCCAATCCCGTCCCTGCCCCCTCCACCCCACGCACCCCCCACCCCACCCCCCACACCCACCCATCTACCCCAAGTCAAATTTCATTTATTTTTTTTTTTTTTACTGGAACACACCCCCCACCCCCTCCCTGCCACCCCACCCCCTTCCCCGCCCCCCGCCACCCCACCCCAACCCCCTATCCCCATCCACCCACCCCCAAGGCCAAAAAAAAAAAAAAAAGAAAAAATTGGATTATTCCCTGCCCCAATCTCACCCTGCACCACCCAACTCCCCAGCCTCACCCCACCCACCCCCAAGCCCAAATAAAAATAAAAATTACTGGATCATCCCTTGCCCCAGTCCCACCCCGCACCCCCCACCCCCACCCCCCAAGTAAAAATAAATAAAAAAATCTCCGTTTCAGATTTTTTTTTCTTTTTTCTTTTAAAAATTTCACTTTACGACTAACACATGTCGCAAAAATCATGTCATGACACACAATAATAACAAGTTCTCATTTGACATGATAAACACTTGCCACGGATCTGTCACATGTGCTGCGATACCCACTTACCACGAATTCTAATACATTTGTGAATTGTGTCATGACACACTTGCCACGAATCGGCATTTGACACGATACACACTTGCCACGGATTTGCATAATTTATCTTTTCTTACGGTCGTGTCACTATTGCCACGGATTTTTCATATATATCACGGATCTGTCACATGTGCCACGACACACTTGCCACGAATCGTTATTTGACACGATACACACTTGCCACAAATTTGTATAATTTTACCCTTTCTTACGGTCGTGTCACTATAGACACAGATTTTTCATATGTACCACGGATCTGCCACTTACCACGAATTTTAATACATTTATGAATTGTGACACGACACAATTGCTACAAATCGTTATTTGACACGATACACACTGACCACGGATTTGTATAATTTTACCTTTTTTTACAGTCGTGTCACTATTGGCTTGGGAGTGGGACTAGGGCAAGGAGATGAGATACTAAAAAAAAAAAAAAATTTTTTGGGCTTGTGGGTGAGGGTGGGGGGTGGGTGGGGGGTGATGCTGGGGGGCAAGGGATGAGATATTAAATTTTTTTTTTTTTTTTTTCGACTTGGGGGTGGGGGCAGGGAATGATTTTTATTAAAAAAAAAAATCATTTTTTTTTTTTTTTGACTTGGGGGTGGATGGGGTGGCCGGGGGGTTGTGGGGTGATGTTGGGGGCAAGGGATGAAATATTAGAAAAAAAAAAGGATTTTTTTTTTTTTAGCTTGGGGTGAGTGGGGGTGGGGCCGGGTGGGGTTCTGTAGGGTGGTAATAATAAAACATATATATATATATATATATATATATATATATATATATAATAATTATAATAGATGTAATAAGATAATTATTTAGAGGTTAAATTGATAAAATTACATTGTTATCCTAGAAAATGATAAGGAAAACTAGAATTATAATAATTTTACATGGTGATTAGAATTATACTAAAAGTTATGATAATGATTATTTTCATTATTTTTCACAATAATCTAATATAATTTATTCCCACCCCTAGATAAGCGTAGCTAAGGGGCTGATGGGGGTATTGCTTGAATGTAAATGGAAGTCGAAAATAACCAATTGAAACAAGTTTTCATTGGCTAATTTTTCTGAGAGGGGTGTCATATTCATTTTAACATCACAAGTTAGTTCAAGACCTAATTAAGCACACTATCAAATATTTAGGATTATATATATATGCTTGACTACATTTAATTTTATTTTGATTGATTGGGGATGGACAGAGCTTAGGATTTTCTTGAACGGCCTAGGCCTGGTTTACAGTGACTGGGTTCAGGACAAGATAGACGTTTTACATTTTAAAGTCTGGTTGAGCCTATCCAAAGCCTACAATTATTATAAAGTTAATATTTACTTTCAGTTATATAAAAATGACTAATTGTAATAATTATATAACGTATATTTTATATTTCATATTAGATATAAGATATATGAATAATATGTATTATATTTATGTAAAATATATAAATATAAAACTTTATAGAATAGGTTGAAATTATTTTATAAATGGACCTTAAATAGGCTGGCATGTTACACTTGTAAGTAAAGTAATTTGTCCATGCCTTGATAGCATACTGACATCGCCTCACCAATTAGTTTGGAAAATCTTCTTATTCCAAATATAATTGCAAGTAATATTTTAATTTTATTTTTAAAATAAAGCAGGCAATGCCTTAAAAATGTAAGATAATATAGTGGGTTGATTTTTATTTTATTTTTTCCTTTTCTAAAGGACTAGTGTCGACTACTCACTCTGTTTTTGTTTATTTATTTACGTTTTTGGATGTTGTGGATGAATTAATGATCAAATGGATTGACAATTATATTTCACAATAATTCAATTTTTTTTCTTATTAATCTCTAAATCAAGTTCTCAATATATAAGTCATCTTGATCTTTGATACGGTAGTTGAAAATTAAGAGATATTTTAGGTTGATAAAGTTTCATGTGCATCATTTGCACGGTGCAATTCGGAATGAGTATCACGATTTATGCTTAAAGATATACCCATCACATGTAATATATTTAGGTATAAATAGTACTCCATCCGTCCCAATTATATAGGCTTGTATTCCTTTTTGGGATGTCCCAAATATATAGGCCAGTTACTATATATGGTAAAATTTATTTACGTCATTCATTAATATACCACTATTAAATAATATTGAAAAGATAAATTATTCAACTTTTCTCCTACTAACTTCTCGAAAACTACATATTCATCATGGAATATTGTTAATCTTGAGATAAATAAGGTACTCCATTAATTATTACACATAAAAAAATTTGAAAACTAAAATCATTAAATGCGGGCTTTAGAAGTAATTTGTTTTTTGAATCATTTTCTTAAGCTCCGTGAAAAAATCAATCAGCCTATATAATTGGGAGGGAGGGAGTTATACCTATAACCCGAATTATATGGATCTAGACTTCCCTTTTAGGTTTAAGATAGGTAACAATAAAACAGAAAAATAGTTAACAAACTAAAACCATAATTAAAATAAAAGGGAAGGAGTATATAATAGAGATTGAGAGGCCTTCAATTCAATTGCGCAGGTATCTCTTTCTCACTTTAGCAATTGTTGCCAATTTTCGTAACCTCTTTCGAGGTTTGTTGTCAAGATATACATGTTTACAGTATCGATTTTAACTTTTTTTTTAGGAGGATAAATTTCAGGTGATCGAATAACAAATGACTATGTGATTATGTGCCTGTTACTGCCGAGAAATGCAATTAAATGGAGGGACAGGAAGTATTCATTGAAAGCAAAATACTGGTCTAAACGAATTCCTAAATGAGTGTGATGAAGGTGTTGTTCTTCACAATGGATCAGCCTTTGTGCTTTTTGGAAGACCCAAAAAGCTAATGTCTATCACCATTCTTTTAGTTAATAAACATTTAGTCTTGCATCTATTAGTTTAATACTCCATATTAACTTAAATTCAGGAATCACTCCCACAAAACAAGAAAGCTAAAGTTGAAAACATGTTGGATCAACTAACTGAGAATGCATTAATTTATAAGGCATCAATTACTCTTGTCTATCTTGCTTTTTGTAATATCATATAATTTTGAGTACATTAAAGCTTTTACTTGACGGTGTCTACTCCCAGATTCAAAACCAACGAACTCCTCCAAACCGATCTTAACTATTTAGGGGTCGCTTGGTTCAAAATCAAGAAGGGTATGAGTGATGTTTTAATCACACTATGTAATGATGTGGAGTGAGTATATAATCAAAAGGAGTAATGATTAACTTATTTGATTCTCACTTATGTGTACCAAGCATAAAAATTGGAATGTATTCTCTTTTACTCACATCTCCTCGTACCAAGCGGCCCCTTAGTTTGTACTATATCAATTCAAATGGAAGATCTAGTGTATGAATAACGAAAATCTTTTTTAAGTTTTCATTAGTAAAGCATATATAGTATCTCATTGTTATTTCTTACATATAGATGGCAACACATGAGCTTGAATATCAAGTTCTTGAAGGTTTTGAAGATCAGATGTGTCAAGATGATATACTTGAACAAAAACGTGGGGAAGAATAGGCTCTGTCCTATTGCCTCGTCCTTTTCAAAGTGAGTTATATTCAATGACTATTTATTAGTTATAGAATTATATTTACCTGTGGTTTTTGAAATGGGTTGAACAAATTGAATCGTGTTTTCTTTATACTTCAGCATATTTGGTTTCAGTTTTCAAACATTGGTGGAAATTTTAGATTGTAATTGGTTTCATTTCATAGACATTATGTGTTGTATATATTGAAACTACCCATATAATATAAGTGGTTTCTAGTATTTCACATATTTGTTTTGAGTCTAATGTCATCTCCAGCTTAAACAAAATGAATTGTTGTTCTATTTGAGTTGCTTAAGACGTTGAGAATCATCTCCATTGTTTGTTGCATATTTTTTTATGTTATATTTTGTACACTTTGAACCAAACTGTTCATTTTATAAAACCAGGCATATGCAAAACTTTGAGCAGATGAGTTTATTAATTTGTTTCAGCAAGTGTTGTTATTGATGCTGATTGATCTTCAGTATTGGATCCATCTTTCTGAAGTAATGAAGTGCTATGTCTTTTAGTGTAGCAAATTAGTTTATTTCCTTTTAATTTCAACTTAATCTTGACACCCTTCTTATTGATCTTATAGTTTCTGATGAAGTTTAATTTGTAGCCTATCTGCGTATAGCTCGTGCAGCTCTTTAGAGTAGCGGGTGGGTTCGGGTCGTGTTTTTGCGGGTAGGGTTGTCGGATCATAACGACATTTGGAATGCTGGTGTCTTTCCGTGTGTTCTTGCTAGTGAGCCCAACTGTATAGCATGCCTGTTCCCTTAGGATGGATTCAGAATCGCGAAACAGTTACTGGTTGAAGTTGGAAAGTTTTATCAAACAATGGAAGTGAAAGACTAGTTTTCTTGATTCATTTCAACCTCAGATGGTACTAGCATACTGTCCTTATCTATTATGAGGTAATTCAGCTGATATATGAAGCAACTGGATAAGCAGACAAACACACACACATACATTTTGCTTGATTTGCCTAGTTACTTATTGAGACTCACTATAAAATTTCTGGCAAATTGTACATGGATCGGATCATCACCATTCTTCCTGATATATATGTGTGTGTATATTCTGACTTGTCATCATCTAGTTGTTGAAATGGTGGGTGATTCTCATTTTTCTTCTCATAGTCATCTTGTTATATTCCTCTGTTTGCTTGTATGATTACGTGAAATTATTAGAGAGAACACTTTGAACTTGGCATATTAAATGTATGGGTATGTTTGGTTGGGGTTGGAGTGGCTGGGCTTGGGCAAGTGGATGGTGTTGGTGGCTGCGGTTGTCTAGAGAGTGATGTTTGGTTGGGTGGCTGGGGTTGTCGGTTGATGGTTGGGATTTAATTATCAATTGTAAAAGATGATGTGATGTGTGTAAGAGTTGGTTATTAATGATTAAGATATTGATTAGTGTTGCGATTTGTGATTGATTGATTTGTGTGTGATTGTTGATTGGTGGTGTTTAATTGTTTTTAGTTACCATTGTTTGTATTTGGTTATTTTTTATTTGTTAAATAATTATTATACTAATAAAAATGTAATATGATTAATAAATAATTGTGGGTTAATTATTTTCAAAAAAAAAACGTGATAATTATATACAACTAATTTATTAAATAATTGTTGTAATTACTTTTTTTTTTATTATTATTATTTTCGTTTTTTTAAATAAATAATTTATAATCTATTTTTTTCATTTTATTAATTTTAATAATTTTGAATTAATACCCTACTTACATTTCAAATAAATCATTAATTCACTTTGGTTTCTCACCATTGAAATGAATAAATTTTATAATCTAGAGCTAGCTAAATGTTTGCTCTTAAATACAATTAATTCATTCTACTTAATATCTTCTACTCAGTACGTAACTAGCTTTTCACAATTTATTCTACATAACTAAATCTTCGGTATTACTCGTTAAATAGTAAATCCGTTAGACACAAATGGAATGAAAAAAAAAAAACGAAATTGGATAAATTTGTCTTGTGACTACATGCCACTTAATCCAACTTAATTAAAAGACTAGCACAATCCATTTAAATTGTTCAATCATGTATTACGCCACACCATTAACTTACTCATTTGATAGAACCCAATGCCGCCTCTCCGATGTGGTCATTACTAAAAATAAGTCGGTGTTGTACTCTAGTTGTAGGCGCTGAGTTGCCGAGATTTTTAATAAAATCCCAACGCCTTCCATCGCCCGGACTACATTAACGCAATGCAGAAAGTCTAGATCAAGCACGGGATCCTCATGGTCAGTGAACATGTCTGTGCAAAAGTCAAAACAAGGCCGTCCCCTGTGAATCATGTATCGGGCAATAGGATCCGTCTGCAAGCCATAAATTGTAAAAGATTAATTGTTAGAAGTATACTATGCACATCCAATAAATTAAAATTAAAATATGGGAAACCATCTTTGTACCCGGTATATAGCCTCCATCAAATCATCAGGGCCCATTATAGTCTCACGTACTGGGTCCCATCCAAGCCCCGACAAGTGCCTCACATTTCTCAGTAGCCTCCATGTTCTTCGAATTAATTTCAGCTTGGTCCTCAGTTGACTAAGTGAGTAGACAAATGGTTCGGGCGCTAGAGAATTAAGATGAGGCAGGACGGTGCTAAGTACGTCATCATTGAAGTGTAATCTTTCTGGAAGTGCATCCAAGGACTCACAGTATAGAAGATATATGAATGTAGACTCATTCTCAGTAGTCCACGAGACTCTGTTCATAGCTACTACAAAGTGATCGTTAAAAAAAACCTGGGAATTTATAAATTTATAATGGAGAATATTAGGTAAAACCAGGCACGTTAATAAACAAGGAATATGAGAACACTCGATGTGCAAATATATAATTTAGGTTGCACTTGAAATAGAGAATTCATAAGGACTACAATACTTAGGATTATAAACGTCTTGAAGCAAAAAAACAAATCCAGCACACGAAGTTTAATTAAATACATATTAGCTTAGTGGTCTCAGAGTACAAAGCACGAATGACTTATTTCGTTAGGTCTGTCGCTATCCCCTGGTAATTTTCTCAATCCGCTGGCCCTCCCTGAAAATTCAAAAGAGCCATCGCTTTAGCATCACGCAGTTCGCCCTGCTCCTCTCTAGTCGTTGTGGTGGGAAGACGTCTCTCTGAAAAGATCATACCATTTGGCTCAAAGTGCGCGGGTAATTCGAGGAATAAATCGTCTGGGATGCCTGATTGCTTAATCCAATTATCTAGTACACAACACGCCATGACAATCTTTCTTTGGTCTGCTATTTTGAAGCTAGGCATGCCATAGCGAAGGAGAGGGAAACGGCTAGTTAGGATCCCACCATTGTTAAACTCGGGTAGATTATACCTAGTTCCCCTATACGGAGCCAGAAAGGCACCGTAGTTAGTGTACCCCGCATCAACTAGGTAATAGCGACCTACAAATGATAGTAAAAGGCATCAGTTTTGATTAATTTGTCCGCGCGGTCTATTGACGCTATATAGCTGAGTTATTTTGATCTAACCGTCCGGTGGATATGGAAAATGTTGATCGTTCATGACTGCGTGCATCAGCACACGAGCATCGTGGGCGCTACCCTCCCACCCCGTACACACGTATGTGAACTTCATATCAAAATCCACTACGGCCAGCACATTTTGGACCGTTGAGCCTTTCCTAGAGCGGTAGGCAGTTTGCTCAGAAAAGGGTACATGTGCTGGAATCAGTGTACCGTCTAGAGCTCCAACACAATGTTGTGGATTAAAGACAACATGAATTTTAAAGAGGCTATTATGGATTGTTAAAAATAATAAATGTAAACGTTGGGCCACATCATGTGTTAAGTGCATTTCTTTTTCGAGATCATACCTCGAAGAATGGAAACACATTCATGTCATTGAGGATTCTATCTGGGATTCGTGTGAAGTCAGGGCCCGTGATTAGTTCTGGTGATAGGGCGATGAGAGCATCTAAAATAATGTGAAAGTGAGTGCTGATAGTGTGGGTAGAATGCTGGAAACGTTTCTCGGTATCACGAAAGCGAAGGTGCATCGCAACGGTTCGCAGGAATATTAAAACAGATTCTGGACAGCTAAGTCTGGTTCTATGGTCTTCATGGATGAATCCCCGTTCTTTCAGCATGTTCACGAGGGAGTAAAAACAGTCCCGAGACATTCGAACATTATAGTAAAAGTGGTCGTGATTCTCTGTCATCAGTATCTCGGCCATCCAATCAGTGCCTTGGAGCCGTGAGGTATTTTTCGTCCGACTACCCGAGGAACGTGTTTCTGTTAGCAAAACGTTATAGAAATAATCTGCCATCATATCGTCCTCAGCATTCTGCTCTTCTTCATTGTCTACGTAAACCTCTTCATTGTCTGATGAGTCATCCATTTTCCGCGGGTCCTAAGTTCACTCACAGGGGACACTTCGATACTACACCAAACATTCCAGTTACTTATTAAACTTTTTAGGGTGTTCATTTATATTTCAGCAATTACAGAGCAACAAGCATATATTGTTGATAAGATACTATCAATCATAATTATAATTAAGTACGGCGAAAATGCAGATTGTTAGGAAGACCCTTAAAGTGTTCAGTAGAAAGAGACTTTAATGAAAACATTAAAAATATTCAAATTACTAATTCAATAATAAATTACATTAATCAACCGGTCAAACAACCACTACTCAGGTGGCATAAACCCCATTACCCAATCCCTCCTGTCCTCCGGTGACCAAGATAGGTACAACTGCTGTGTCATCCAATCAGCCAGCGCCTCGCCGGCTTTTCACTTTGCAGGATGGGGTAGGTCCATGGCGTTGATCTCGTCAAAGATGACCCGCCCTGCATCCAGCTGACTAACAGTTAGCTGACGATCTCAGCGTTGGATGTATGCGTCCCACCGCGCCATCGAGGTGACCCTAGCCTCGCGCTCATCATCTGCGGTCAGACACCTGCGCCTCTGGGTTGAGGTCCCCTCGCCGGCTCCTTGGTTGGAACCACCTAAGAACATGAAAGAGTCATATGACCTGCGTTGCCCAGATCCGTTAGACCCTCTACTTACGTCCCCAACTCCGGCTCCGGAAGAAAGGGCAGCGGATCCAGTGGCCTGGCTATTGAGCGACATTTCATTGCACAAGTCATAGTTCAGGCATCCGTGCCCAATGAGCCTCCGATAATCTATTCCTTGCTGTTACGGAGAGAGTAAGAAACGAGGACATTAAAATAAAGGAGTAAGTGGAGTAGATATGCCAAATGCGAAGGGTATGTTAGTAATAGAGTTAGCTAACGTACGGCATAGATTCTTTCCATGAAATCTTCTGACCCAATCACCATCTCACGCTCGTTATCATAAGCAGCGCCAGACCTCCCTCGGTTGTCACGGAGGATCTTGTAGACACGTTTCATATTCTTCAGCTTAGCCCTTGCTTGGTCTATGCGATAAAGCCCTGTTCGTGCATCCCTACCCGTATTAAGTTTTGTGCAGATCCTAGTGAGGGTCAAATCACTCCACTGTTGGGTCATATAACCACCTACAATATACTCAGCATATGCATGAGTGATTAACTCGTGCTCGGTCGTACGCGTCCACACAGCACGTGGATCCGCTGAGGCGTTACGTCTACCTCCGGTGCTCCCGCCAGCGCTCGACATCTATTTACATGTTCGTTTATTTGTTATTCGTTATTTCATGAAAAGGTTGATATCCTATCCCGAGCACAATATATAGTACTCAACTTAATTATATGTAATGCACATTCGTTATAATCAACCCTAATTAACAATCTGTTATTGAATTTAACCTAATAGAAAATCTTCCTAGACTCCATATGCACCTCAGCTAAATAAATATTGGTCCTAGATATAAATTTTAGTTTTTAATGTGTTAGATATACGGAAAAAATCTGCGTTACAATTCCCAATTTAAGACCGGCCCTCCACAGTTTACGCTAAAGAAAATGTACTACGGTTTTGGGGAAACTGTATTCATCACATGAGCAGCGACTAAGTCCCGGCGAAGCTGTTAAAGGCATGTTCAGATGGTAGTTTGATACTCTACACTACAAATTTTCACACTTTCACAACTCATTTGTAACCAAGGTTGGCATTGGTGATCGTCGACTTCCATAAGATTTCAAGGTTTAATAATTTACTTATACTAGATTTTATTTCTAGGTTGAATTCATAAATAATCATCACGTTCTGTACGCATCAAATTACGATATTTTCACGGATCTGCACAAACTTCGATAATTATAAATTTTTTCCATAATAGTAAGGACTTTTTCCTAAATTTGGGGTTAGATCATTTATATTAATAAATAAACCTAACTATCTTGTCTAAATTTAAATTGTTGAACATCTAAGCAGTAGCATTTAATCCAATTATTTAAGTTCCTATTTCGAATCGTTGAATTGATTATAGGAAATCTTTTTTTTTTTTAGAAAATATGGATCATACATAAGCCACTGAAAATTATGAGCCACCGAAAAAAAAAAAAATAATTCTTAATTTATTAAGCAATATCTGAATTTCAAGCCTTTATACCAGATTCTGAATATACAAGTAATAAAAAGATACAACATTGGAAAAGTCAGAAAATACCCCCCAACTAAATATTTCCCGTCTAGAGCAATATACTCGTTAATACATGATTGGTATCTTTACATACAACACTGTGTGACAACGACTGGATATATTTTGGAGACTGTATCGAAATGTGGGATTGCCTTTGAATTCTTTTTAGCAATCAGTTTACTAATAAGAGAATAGATAGCAATCCAATTTTTGTTAGACCCCACAATTCGCAATCTTTCACTAAAGATTTACAGCAAAACGCGGTACTACATTCGTTACAAATTACACATAAGTTTGGACAGCACAAATTACACACAATAAATAGGCAAACATCACATAAACAGGTTAACATAAACATCAGAAAACCACAAAAGATTGACACGATTGTGGGGCCATAAATCGAACACAGCTTCGTATTACACTATCCCCAATCAAAAATCAGAACCACCAGACGGACCTCGGGATAAAGTTTCACTCTATGCACTCAATGGGTGATAGAAACCCATTTATGGTGGACTAGTGGTTCCGTTACAAGAAACAATCTGCTTTCCGGCAGAAAAAAATTGCACATAAACCGAACAGGAGTAAGCAACACAAACACAGAACAGGATTAAAAAACAGGGCACATAAATGGCAACACGAAATAGGCCAAAAACAGAGACACGGAAACATCAGATAAACACAAAACATCGTCAAACTCACGAAAGTCGGCAGGAAAACACAATAAATCTAACAAATCAAAGAAGAACAGTGATATCAAGGCACCTTTTTCCGGGGAAGGGGAACAGTCTCAGTACTCGAATCAGACTCCGTCCGGGCACAACAAGAGGAGGTGCAATCCTTCCTCCTCCTAATTCGAAGAGAGTATGGCCAGACTAATGGAACCGTGCACAGTGTGTGCAAAGTGTGAGGGCCATTTTGCATTTTTTTCTTTTCCGGAGCTGATATGGCTTAAGAGCACTAGAAGGTTCATCAGAAGACATGGCTTTATAAGTCGATAAAAAAAATTCAGTCAACAAACCCTAAATCGAAGTCTACCACATTACAAACACAATACAGACACAGTACAACATTTAAATGCAATTCAATGGAAATAAAGTCAAGTTTCGAATCAAAAAGATGTGGAAAGTGATGCATGTAGCAGAGATTCTCTGCAAATGCAGAAAAGCCAGAAATCGCGTTGAAAAATTTGAAGAGGCAGCACTGAAAATGGCCGTTGGGGCCATTAATATCTATCAAAGAGGGCCCATCTGAGGCCCTAGTTTCAGATCTACAAAACTGAACACGAAAGTCATACAGATTCGAGATCCAGCCCTGCTCCACAAAGTAACAGAGGAGAACGAAAGCACATAAGAGAGAGAAAATTTTTAGTGAAGACGGTGGAGAGGAAGGGGCAGTCACATCCTCTCTCTCTCTCTCCTCTCTCTCCCATAACGTGCATAAAGGGTGCAGATAAAGAGGGCAGCAACGGCGAAGTGATGGGGGACTGTATTTATGTCCCCCAAACCCTGCACTTCTCTGACTTGGGCCAAGCCCCTTAAACAAAACATCCGGTTGGGTTATCCCAACCGATCACAGGTTGGGCCAACCCCAACCAAACATCACCTATGTCTACAATCGAGCATTTTGCATTATTAGCTCAGTATTCTAATACAGTACTTAGAAGGTGTTTGGCTAAACTTATAAGCTCCTCAAAACATCTTATAAGATGTTTCAGAGCTTATAAGATCTTGAAATGTGTTTGACAAATAAGTTGTTAAACAACTTATATAATGTAAAACATAAGCTCTTATAGCTTATAAGCTCCAAAACAAAACAAAAAAAAAAAAAAAAAAAAAAAAAAAAAAAGAAAAATCCTCCCGTCATCTTATTTTATAAGATCTTATAAGTTACACTCAAATTTCACATACTATATACAAGTATACACACTTCACACTCACTACACATTTCACACACACTTCACATATACCCTATACTTCACACACGATTCAAAATGTGTGTTTAATATTAGCTTTCAAATTAGGCCTCATATTCTTAGCTAATACACTCTCTATTCAATTGCAAGCTTATAAGCTCTACTATCAAAATATTTTATTAACTTAAAATTTCTTTAAACAACTTTTAAGATGTTGGAGCTTACAAGATGTTTGAAATAAGCTTCGCCAAACACCCTCTTATGATAATATCTCCATCTGCAGACCAGTCTCAAACACATTATGCAGGCCAATCTAGCCCATACATTGTCATATGGTTTTTGTTGCCAATTGGAAGATGAGGATTACAATCATTTGTTGTTTTCCCAAGTAATTGTTTGCTAATCTCATTTTTATTCCCGAAATTCTCGTTTAAAATTTAATGTCATATACTTCATTTGCAGGGCTTGAATCAGCTTTCTTGATTGTTGAAAAAGTTACAGTTATGGTTGAGGTCTTTGATGATTGTACCAAAGGAGCAGTTTCCCAATTAATAATACAAAAGTGATCACACCATTATAAAATCCATTACCTGCCTCTTTTATTCCCAAACTCTTTCCCATTCCCCTAAAGTTACTGATAGGTATGGCCCGGTAACTCCGGTTCGGGTCAATACTCCTAGCCAGAAAAACCCGACCCAAAGTAACTGGGCCCATGAAAGCAAGCCCAACAATCGGCTCAGAAGAACCGGCCTAGGAGTGCGCACTCAACCTAGAGCGGCCCAAACGTGGGCCCCACGATCTTCTCCCAACTTCCATGCAGAGATAGTAGGCGCAATTGTAGGGAGTTAGTTAGGGTTGGAGTCGAGCAGTATAAGTAAGAGATTTGTACTCAGAATTAGGGTTCGCATTTTTTGTACTCTAAGACTACTACGTGTAAATTAAAAAGAATATACTGGAAAAACACCCCGGCAGGGGAGATTCTAAGCCTGTGGACGTAGATCTCCGGATCGAACCACGTACATCTTGTGTTCGTCCAGTTTCTTGCATTTACTTACGTTTCCAGTGGGTTATCGTTCGGAGTTTATTGGCTAATCGGATTGCGCATTATCAATTGGCGCCGTCTGTGAGAACGAAGGCAAGAAAACCCTAGTTTTTCATCACAGTTGCAATGGTGAATACTCGTAGGTCCACTCATCCTACCCGGTCCCGTCGTGATCCCCCTGTGGACCAGATTCTGCCGCCTCGTCAACGAAACCAGAATCCACCCGCGGAGCATGCTAATATGCCGAATCCGCCTCCTGCTGATGACCCGGTGCAAGTTAATCCCCCGCCAGCTCCCGAGCTGTCGCATGTGCAGCAGGCCTTCCTTCAGGAACATGCTGCTTTGTTCCAAGAATGGAACAACCGTCGCGCCGACTCCGGTGAGCGTGCCAACAATGGCGCTGAACGATTAAGAAATCCACCTCGGGACTTATCGCGTGCCTTGGATGAGGATCCCCCTCATCGAGCGAGACTTGAACGCCGGAGACAAAGGACAATTTCTCCGATGGATAACCGTAGCTCTAATGGGTCGAGGCCCCGAGACGTTTATGACGGTGCACATCACCGCCGACCTGCTGACGTTCCGAAGCGTCCTCGTCTTGACCCATCTCGTATGCTGGATCCTGCGGAACAAGAGCAGGCCCAATTCTCCGCGGAGCTCGACAAGGTTTTGGGCCTTGATGCTAACGGGGAAATCATCACCCCATTCTCGGACGAGATTCTTGCGGCCCCACTCCCTGATGGTTTCAAACTCCCCCCAGTGGCTGTATACAACGGCACTGGGGATCCGAGTAATTTCCTGAACGCCTTTAAATATGCTATGTTCAATCGCAACTGCACTCCTCACCATCTGCGCAAGGTGTTTCCTGAGTATCTCCAGGACGAGGCTAGACTTTGGTTTGACTCTCTACCACGGGGTAGCGTTACTTCTTTTCGCGATCTTGCCGAGCAGTTTTGGGCGCATTTCCATACACGGGCAAAGCCCATGGCCACTTTGGCCGATCTCATGAATATGGAACAGCGGGACGGAGAAACCGTTACCCAATTTCTTGATCGCTTTACAGCGGAGAGTCTTAAAGTAGGGAGCCGGTCAGATGATGTAATCATCAATGCCTTCATGAACGGCCTTCGCCCGGGACCACTCTACACCGAGCTGGTTCGGAAACCTCCAACCACAACCCGGGCTTTGTTTAACATTGTGTGCAGATATGCTAAGGCCGAGGAGCAAACTCGCCGTAAGCGTGAGAAGCATGCTAGTAAACGGCAGTCCGATAGGGCACAAGAGGGGCCCGTACGCGACCTAGTGCCTTCTCTCGTTTGAACCGGGGGCGTCCAGAATCTCGCTGAGATATTCCACAACTCACCCCGCTTACGAAGTCACGGGCTGAAATTCTTTCTGTTCACAAGAATGATTTGCGGCCGTGTCCGCGGATGACTGCTCCGGCTGAAAAGCGAAACCGCGAAAAATGGTGTGCGTACCACCATGATCATGGACATGAAACAGAGGAGTGTCGAGAGCTAGGCAAGGAAATTGAAGATTGTCTGAAGAAAGGTTTCTTACGACAATACGTTGCTCGGACCGATGACAGGCCTCGGTCAAGCCAGAATGGAGGTTCGCAACAAAACCGGGGAAGCTATAATGACTGTGGTTCACGTCCAAACGGGCCGCAGTGGCAGAATAATAGACCGGGGCCAAACAACTATGCGCGGCAGGACCACGGAAATCGTCAGCAACCCCACTTTTTGCCGCCACCGCCTCCTCAGGGACGACCCGGAGACAATCCGCCTACCCATGTCATAAACGTGATTTACGGAGCCCTCTCCGCCGGGGCTTCCCGAAATGCCTTGAAAGCGGAGGCACGCCGGCCTCCTCCCGAGGAGCCGCGTCAGAAACGCCTCCACCAATCTGAGACTGTCAATTTTACAGACAGAGATCCTGTTCCCGAGATCAACCCCCATACCGACGCCATCGTCATTGACATGGCCGTAGCCAATGTTACAGTAAAGCGGGTTTTTGTCGACAATGGAGCCGCAGTTAGTGTCATATTCACCGACTGTTTTCAAAAAATGGGGACAGCTCCGACCAGCCCTTAGGCCGCTACAGACCTTCACCCAGGGTGAAGTCCGGCCTGAAGGGGTTATTAATCTCCCGGCATCTCTTTGAACTTATCCGGCGATAAAAACCATTTTTGTGGATTTTTACGTGGTTAACTCTCCGTCCCCGTACAACATGATTCTGGGTCGGGACTGGCTTACTCCAGCAAGAGCCATATGCTCCACATACCACCTTGCACTGAAATTTCCTACATCACATGGCGAGGTAGCTATCTGCGGCAATCATCGAGTTTCTAAGGAGTGCATGTACGTCGCACTCAAAAAGGTAGTAAAGGTTCCTCCTAAGCCGCAGTTTCAGGTAACAACCTCGGCTCTCATACCTAATTCATATACACCGCTGGGGACACCACTGCTCAGGTGCCGCTTGATCCATCCAAGCCCGAGCAAACCGTAACCGTCGGTGCTGTGGATGTGCCATGGCTACACCATGCCATCATTCAGACCTTGCGGGAATACTCCGACGTCTTCGCGTGGTCTCCCTTAGACATGCCAGGGGTCTCTGCGGATGTTATAACCCACAAGTTGAATATTGATCCCAATGTCAAACCTATACAACAAAAGCGAAGGAAATTCGCTCCGGAGCGGAACGCAGCCATTCGAATTGAAGTACAGCAGCTCCTAAATGTAGACATCTTGTTTGAAGTTCATTATCCTTCTTGGCTATCTAATCCAGTGATGGTAACGAAGTCCAGCGGGGCATGGAGAATGTGTGTAGATTTTTCTGATCTTAATAAGCACTGTCCAAAGGATGTTATCCTTTGCCCTCTATCGACCAAAAAGCCGAAGCCATTACTGGGCACGCGGCACTTTGCTTCTTGGACTTATACAAGGGATACCATCAAATCCACATGGACCGTCAGGATGCCCTCAAAACGGCATTTATCACTGACTTCGGATGTTTTGCCTTCAAGAAAATGCCCTTCGGGCTCAAGAATGCGGGAGCCACATACCAGCGCCTTATGGACCACGTCTTCCGAGGACAAATTGGTCGTAATGTTGAGGTTTATGTTGATGATCTAGTCATAAAAAGTACTTCTCAATCTTCATGTGTGCAAGATATTGTTGAAACGTTGAGTATCTTGCGGCGATATAATTTACGTCTCAATCCGGCAAAATGCACCTTCGGCGTTGGTTCCGGTAAATTTCTCGGTTATATGGTTTCACAACGCGAACTCCAGGCTAATCCGGCCAAGATTCAGGATGTATTAGACCTACAACCACCGAAGACAGTAAAAGAGGTTCAACGCCTCACTGGCGGTTTGGCGGCCTTAAATCGTTTCTTGTCCAAGGCCGCGGAGCGTCAACTCCCATTCTTCAAAATTCTGCGGCAGGCGAAACTATTTGAGTGGACCCCGCAGTGCACCAAAGCTTTTGAGGCTCTAAAGCACCATATTAAGCAATTGCCCACTTTGTCCGTTCCTCTCCCCGGAGAGCCACTTTATATATACTTAGCCTCCGCCGAAGAAGCCATCAGCGCGGCTCTTGTACGCGAGGCCAATGGTGTGCAACACCCGGTGTATTTTGCGAGCCGAGCACTTCACGGGGCACAAACTCGGTACTCAGTGATGGAAAAGACAGTGCTAGCTCTCGTCATGGCGGCCCGGCGTTTGCGGCCTTATTTCCAAGGACGAGAAATCAGGGTTCTTACTAATCACCCCATCCGTCAAATTCTTGTCAAGCCCGATGTGTCAGGGCGCCTCGCTAAGTGGGCAATTGAGCTAGGAGAGTATGATATTCAAATTCTCCCACGCCGATCCATCAAGGGTCAAGCTCTAGCAGATTTTTTGGCCGAAGCACCAGTGGACAACCCCGAGTCTTCTGCGACTAAATTGATAATGCGCAATCCGATTAGCCAATAAACTCCGAACGATAACCCACTGGAAACGTAAGTAAACGCAAGAAACTGGACGAACACAAGATGTACGTAGTTCGATCCGGAGATCTACGTCCACGGGCTCAGAATCTCCCCTGTCCGGGTGTTTTTCCACTATATTCTTTTTAATTTACACGTAGTAGTCTTAGAGTAGAAAAAATGTGAACCCTAATTCTAAGTACAAATCTCTTACTTATACTGCTCGAGTCCAACCCTAACTAACTCCCTACAATTGCGCCTACTATCTCTGCATGGAAGTTGGGAGAAGATCGTGGGGCCCACATTTGGGCCGCTCTAGGTTGAGTGCACACTCCTGGGCCGGTTCTTCTGAGCCGATTGTTGGGCTTGCTTTCATGGGCCCAGTTACTTCGGGTCGGGTTTTTTCGGCTCGGAGTATTGACCCGAACCGGAGTTACCGGGCCATACCTATCAGTTACTAAACACCTACTAATTATAATGGGTGGAAGTTATATCTTGTAGATACTATCTAATCAAAGACTTAAATATCAGATGATGTACCAGCTCATTTTGTAAAAAAAGGCATACCTCACTTACTAATAGTTTAAAAAAATAATCTTTTTACTCCCTACATACTTAGAACTCATTCAGATTTTTAACAAGTTTCCTGTAAAAAATCACTGGTTTTCTTTTCTTCTTCCATTACGATCTCTTTCGTAGTGTTTTTCCCTTGAATAGTGATGTTATAATTTTTCTTTTTATATATAAAGGTTATCCTTGATCAGTAATATATTTATATTGGATGTAGAGAATAGAAGTTAATATAAATATATTAAGATGATTTGTAGAAGCAAGTTGACCAATCTTAGTATCTGGTGTCTTCTTCGTTTCAGTATATCGTCAAACTAAAAAACATTTGAACAATTTTTTGATATCTTCTACTTCCATTAATGCTACTCCCTCCGTCCCGAATGAACTTGCACACTTACCTAATTGGGGTGTTCCATCCCTTTTGCGCACTTTCCATTTTCGGAAATAAAACTTTACAACTATACCCCACAATAATCACTTTATTACAAAATTGTCATCCCTAATCTATTCCTAATTATAACTACCAGCCCATTATAATAGCCCAATTAGCCTAACCCAAATCCCCGACTAATTAAGGATTTCCTAGCCCATTACCACCCATTACCACCCATTACCTTACCCCAACCCATTATTCAGCATCAGTCTTCAATCATCTCTCTCTCTCTCTAAGAAACCCTACTCCTTGCGCCGCTCCCTTCTTCTCCGTTCAATCAAAGAAAATCCTCCCCTTTTACCCTCCATCCCAGATCCGCCATCGTCTTATCTTCTCCAAAATGTTTAGTTCTGAGTTTAATGATTCCGGCGAGGAATCTATCTTGTCTGGGACCTATATTTCTGATTCTGAGGTGTCTTTAGTGCTTGAGTCCTCGGATCTGTTGGCCATTCAGCCATGCCTCAAAGAAAAGGAACCAGATCTGAAATCGGATCTGTGTTCCGCTTCCATGCTAGAGCTGGATGTGGTTCGGGAAACTGGAGATCTGGTTTCTGGGGTGGAGCCGGTGAACGAGTGGTTGGATTCGAAAGAGAAGATGAGATTTTTCTACGAGACTTTGACCATATGGTTTCCTGTTCTAGCAAAGGTTTCGTTTCCTTACTTTTCTTGGATAAAAAACTGTTTTGGTGGCATTTTTTATGCTATCCAGTTTATTTGGAGGAATACTTAGTCTGTTATCATATATGGTTTTATTTGTGCTGTTGCGTGCTATAAATGTGAAGGGGCTTTTTTTATGTTCTTATTTCTGCATACTAGATGATGGGCCGAAATGTGCAAACTGATAGTGATAATTTGTGCAGAAAAAAAGAGTAAAAACTGTGTTGGTGGCCCAATTTAGAGTGCTGCCCAGTTTTTTTGTTTTAGGTTGTCTTTTACTGCTGCTCGATTGATTATTTATTCCGACTAAATGATTTGCATAATTGTGCAAAATGATAGTGGTAATTTGTGTAGATTTTTTTTCCAAAAAATGTGTTTGTGGCATTTGAATTTTGCTATCCATTTTTTTTTTTTTTTTTTTTTTTGCCAATAAGATGTGTTGGTGTTACTGCTGTCCGAGATCTTATTTGTGCAGACTAAATGATGTGCCTCCTTGTGCTAACTGATAGTGGTAATTTGTGCAGAAAATTATCAAAAACTGTGTTGGTGGCTTTTATGTGTGCTATCCAGTTTTTTAGCTAATAAATTTTGAAATAAAAACTGTTGGTGGCCCAATTTTGTGTGTTGCCCAGTCTTTTTTATCTATTGTGACCATCCTCTGTCCTGAATGAACTTGCATACTAGGTCCCTAATTTGTCCCTGTGATGAGCCTTTTCTGAAGGATAAAAACTGCGAAAATAAAATGACAAATATTTTTAAAGAAAGAGTCTACATCGATCTAGAATACATAGTCGACATGTGAGTGTTTATAGCTTAAGCAAAATGCACATATCCTATGTGTTTAAGCTGTAAACACAATCCCAAAATGTGTTTTTTTTTTTTAAAAAAGATTAAAACGATGACTACGCATATCCAAGATCAGCCATCAAACCCCCAATCTCATATGTTCCTTGTGCTTGCTCTTGATCCATTAAATACTCAATACTTTCCCTGACTAATGCTTCATCAACTTCTAGAGATAGGGGTAGTTTTCCCTCCTTGATTAAGGCTGATTTTCCTAAATGTGGAAGCTTGTAGCCATTGTGTCCCTTCAGCTTTATTATTTCTATCAAACAAGCCTGCAAGCTTAGGAAAATATTGTTAAGTTTGCTTACCTCAAATTCTTCAAAAGAATTAATCACATTCCCAACCAACTGTTCAACAGTGTTTGATGTTGTTTCCACTTGTAGTGATTGAATGGCTCTAAAAAAGCCCAAATCCAACACATTAGTATCCGGTGAATTAGGTGGCTGACAAACCAATTGTATATTCCAACCATCATCTGTTGCAGCCTTTCTAAAATCTTCATCAAAGTTGCTTATCTGTGGCTTGGCATTGTCCTGCTGTATTATGATGTTTTTACTTGCTGATAGTGGTCATTTGGCTTTAATTGCTGGTATAATCTGCCCAAACACTACTACAAAAACGCTCAAAGACTACACATAAAAGACAACGGTTTTCTCAAAGACCGTTGTCTTTCAGCGCGCAACCGTTGTCTTTGTAGAAACCGTAGTGTTTCTGGAAAACCAATTTGCTAAAAGACAACGGTTTCTGAAAACCGTTGTCGTTTAACTGTTGTCGATTCTTTTTTTCCGCTTAAAGACAACGGTTATTATTTCTGTTGTTGAAAGACTGTTGTTTATATATTTTTTCTTATAAATAACATAAAAGGAATTATTTTTGTGTTATCACGACAACAGTTATACTAACCGTTGTGAATAATGCGTTGTCATTATCCTTTCTTATGTCATTTTTTTAAATACGTATTTACAAGATTAAAATATTTTTTAATGTTTTACAATTAAAATATCTATTGTTAAATTTTTTAAGCTGTTCTTTCCTCGCTGTCTACTATTGGAGTATCTAAAATTTTGAATTTAGTTGTATAATTTTTTTCTTGTGTACAATATTAATTGCTAGATTATTGTTAGATATTCATTATTAGATATATATATATATATATATTTTATTTATTGTATATATAAATATATTTATACATATTAAAATTTACAAATAATTATTATTTTCTTTTAACACTACAAGAAATTCACAAAATAGCGACGAATTTTTTGTTGTACTTCTAAAAATTAGAATTGTCCAAAATCTGCCGGAATTTACCGATGGATTGCCGACAGACTAACGACGCTATTTGAGCGACCAATTTTTCCTGTCAGTAATTAGTAGTAAGATCATGTGCTAATTATGTACGACAAAATACCGACCTATTTAGTAACGAAATTCTATTGACGAATGCCTAAAATCGTAGCAACGAATATAATTTTTTTGTAATTTTTTCTATGAAAAACATACCCACGAATATAATAGTCCTTGAGTATGAATGGAATTTCAGTCAGCAGTATATAAATAAAAAAGTAACGCTAATTATTCTCACATTCAATCATTCTCCATTATCTTCTCACTTATTCAAAACTTAAAACTTTTAAAAAGAAATTGAAAATGAAAAGGATTAAAAGGAAGATAGAGGTGTTCCATCACTTTCACTCTTTAAGCCCTAACGGGGAACCTGTTCTCCGGCAGTCCACCGCCGCACGTCCCCATATTGGTTCCTCATTATCCGCCTCTGTCTACCTCGATCCGCCGCTCTGCCTCTACACTAGAAACGAATTGCACCAGAACGCCTTCTATCATCGAAATCCAAGTCGAATCCACAGTATTTTCGTCGTCGGTGAAGCTATCGGGCTCCGGCAAGCCTTTATTGATTCTGCATTTTCGATTGATAATAATTTAGCTTGAATTTCATTAGTTATAGGTATGAGTTTTAATTTTATTTTTTCTCTAAGCTCTTCTTCGTTTCTCCATTTCAGATTATGAACTATACTTGTTTGTTTGCTCTATCTAATTAAGTAATATTTTGCTCGAGATCTATGTATGAAGAGATTCACGAATTGAAATTACAGACATCTCCGATCAACTTCTATTTAGGGTCGTTGGGGGATCAAAACCATATTTTATTAACTTCTTTTTGTCTTGTCGCAGATCGACCATTGACTGAGAGTGAGATATGATCTGGTTTAGGCTGTTGGTGCAAGGATGCATAGTGGTACTTTGAAATTCTTTTATTTTTCTTTACCATGTCTAGCTGGGTTTTGATATGCAATTTAGACCTATTTTGTCAATTTATCTTTTTTCCTTTTTGTCTTTGCATGTCTTTTCATACAGACCTTTGCTTTTGGTTGGATTATTGTCTTCACTTTTCAACAATTGGGTAAATTTACGGAGATCGACTTCTATTAAGCACTTCCTAAGCAGGAATTTGCCTATTTTAACTCTACTACAGTGGTGCTAGATGTCCTTTCATCCACTTTCTTTCCATCTCTTTAATCTCAGAAGGAAGCTAATCTTTTGGCTCATTTCTTCTGTCAGGTTGCTTTCTTCGATATATTCAGCAATGGAAGAAAAAAATCATTTTCCTGCTAAACAAGTCTGACCTGTATCGCAATGCGGACGAGGTTAAAATTATAATATCTATGGTTCAATTGTTTATACTTAAATGATTTCTTAGTACTATTACATCTTGTGTGGAAACTTCTTTATTAAGTTTCTATATGTCTAGTGCAGCTTCGGGAGGCAATTGCATTTATTAAGGAAAACACTCAGAAAATGCTAAATGCTGAAAATGTCATCTTATACTCTATATCTGTGCGGAGTGCGCTTGAAGCTAAACTTTCTGATTTTGATTATCTGGAGAAGCAAGAGCAATTATTGAATACTCCATATGCTGGGGTCAACTCTTTCTTTGATCTTGAAAAGTACCTCTTTAGCTTTATGGATGCATCAACATACAATGGAATTGAAAGAATAAAACTAAAGCTTGAAACTCCAGTTAAGATTTCTGAACAGTTACTTTCTGCTAGTCAAAAGCTTGCCAAACCAATAGTTATATCAGTAATTTACCTGTGTAGGGTCTCACCTTGTTTTTTTTTCTCTTATACAAAGTGTATTAATATGGATATTAAAATTATTTGAGTAACATACAAGAAATATGAATCTGGCATAAAAGCTATAAAAGATGGGATGCTTTGCTTGGTTGGGCTGCTATCAAAGGAAGTCTTGATCCGGCTGTTGTAATCCCTCTTTATGCTTCTGGTGCATTTTGGACTCTTGTATATATATGACACAAGCAAAGCACATCAGGTACAGAAATATAGTTGGGATTCTTTATTCCTGGATTTGTGATGTAAGCTCATACACTGGCATTGTACTATAAGCATAAAAAAGAAATGAGACAGAAATCCTTGGAATGTTTGTACTTGCTTTATGAGTGGCAGTGGAAACAAAGTGCATGTGTAAACTATTTTTATCACCGGTAGAGCTTTTTTGGTAAATCTCTACTTGTGATGATAAATTCCTTCGTCTTGCATATGTTTGCTGGAATCAACTAAATGTACTTTTGGTTTCATCAACTTTAAAGTTTTTTTTACCTTTAAGTCAGAATTTATCATCAACAGCTCTGAGCTTTGAAACACTTGGTATCTATTATTTTATCCTAAAATTCAGTAGTAAATATGGTAAAACTTGAGTTTTTTGGAAATTGTGATGTTTGGAATCTTCCTTTTTTCTCTGAATAAATATAGTTCTCAGACATGAGACACTTTTGTAATCACAGAAATACATATAGTGCAACTAAGTTATGTGCATACTTGGATATGTAGGAAAAAACAAATGATCTGAAAGTAGGTGTCGAATCAACGACACTGAGATTTGAGGATTCGACCAAAGAATGAATTTCTTGTTTAGGAATAGCATGTATTGGTAGCCTTGCTCTAAGTCGATTCAATGGCGATCTTGGTATGTAGGTATGATTTTTTTCGTACATGTTCGCTTAATGGCCGTATTTCTTATGGTAGTCTTGAGAAACCATGGAATTTGTCTGTATTATCTGCTAAGCTGTCTAAGACTTGGAATTTAAGGGGGCCGTTGAAACTTGTCTCATTAGGACTGGGGTTTTTAAACCTCCAGTTCGGTTCGGTTGAGGAACGAGACCGTATTGCACGGTTGCGGTTTCTTTCTCTCCAACCGGGCCATTTGAGGCTATTCCGGTGGTCTCCGGACTTTGATCCCCTTAAGTCTAAGTCTTTGGCAGCTCAGACGTGGGTTAGATTGTTTAATCTTCCCCCTGAGTATCGTTTCCAGCCTGTGATATTTGATATTGTTCGTAATGTCGGAACCCCGATTAAGTTATCGGAGGATAGTCTGGCTAGTCGATATGTACGTGTTTTGGTTGAGCTGACCTCCCCGAAGGTTAAGCCCGATCATGTTATGGTTTACCTTCGGGGTCGCCAGCGTCGTATTGGCCTCATTTATGAGGCAAGGACCTGGGGTAGTCAGGGGAGGAGTATGTTAGGAGTTGGTGGCGCTGTTTTGGCATCGGTTGTTGGAGGAGATGGGAGGGGGAAGGTTGGAGGAGAGATTGTAGGAATTGATGTCTCAGGAGCAAAGGAGGGGAAGGAGGGGACGTCGGTTCATGAGGGTGGGAGGGTGGGGGGAGAGGGATTGTTACGGGAGGAGATTTCCGACCGGTGATTTCCCGACGTGCTCGAAGGCGGGGCCGCCGTAGAGCTCATCAGGCTGCCCGGGCTCAGGGTGGTTCCTCCCAGGGGGGGAATAGATATGCTATTTTGGGACGAGGAGTTGACATAGGAGAGGGTGTTAATCTAGGGGAGGGTGTAGAGGAGGGAGTAGATATGGTGGAGGGTGCTAGAAAGGGTGTTGATGCGAAGGAGGGTGTAGGGGGGGATATTGAAGCAGTTGGGAGAAGTGTTCATGAGGAGGAGGAGGATGCTATGGCGGGTGCGGGTGTGGGTGTGGTGGATATCGGGGATGCTCTGATGGATGAGATGCTCGGTGATCATCCTCATGAGCCCTTAGCTTTGGTCCCATTTTCGGCTGGGAAGAATCAGACTGATTTTGATCCATTTGATGATCTGGAGGAAGAGATTGATGCTTCTTTCCGAGCATTAGTTTGCAGGCAGGGACCGGAGGGTTTTACACCGAGACCGGATTGTGTGCTTGAGAGGAGTGATGCTGGTCCGGCCATGTGTATGATGCATTTGATTGCTATGAAGGATTGGGAGGGTATTTTGAGATATATGGATGATGAGCCGCCTAAGCACGGTATTCCTGCGGTTTCTCCATGAAGGTTATTTGTTGGAATGCTCAAGGGTTTGGTGGGGAACTTACGAAGGGTACGTTAAAGGAGCTTTGTCGGTTACATGCTCCTGATTTGGTTGCCATTCTTGAGCCTAAGATATGTATTGATTCTATCCATTGCTCTTTTTGGCGGTCTCTTGGTTTGCACTTTGTGGGGGCCAATGAAAGGATTGGTATGCGGCCTAACATTTGGGTGTTCTGTCGTGAGAGTTGGGCTTCTTTGGTCAGTGTTATGTACTTTTTCTCGCAGTTGTTGCTTGTTGAGAAGCTCATTGACGGTGTACATGTATTTTGCGCTTTTGTCCATGCTAGCAATAGCTATGTTCGTCGGCGTGACCTTTGGCATGATTTGTCTTTGTTTTCTAATTGTCATATCTGTGTGCTGGGGGACTTTAATGCGGTGCTGGGGGCCCATGAAAGGGTAAGTCTCCGCCCTCCCCCAGCCATTTCTTGTGAGGAATTTCGTATCGCGATTGAGGATGCTGGGTTACATGAGATTGCGGTTTCTGGTAGTAGCTACACTTGGTGTTCTAGGCGGATATTGCGTCGCATTTTTGCGTCTAAGATTGACAGAGTTTTTGTCTCGGATACTTTCTCGGATTTGTGGGACTCTCTTATGGCGGTGGCCTTGCCAAGGAATAACTCTGATCATCATCCTATACTCTTTCAGTGTTGGTCTGGAGGGGAGCGGCTTCCTCGGCCCTTCAGGTTTCAGGATATGTGGATGGAGCACGAGGGTTTTATGGTTTTGGTTGCTGATTCATGGGGAGGCCCCATGGTTGCTGGGGACCCTATTTTGGTCTGTATTAATAAGTTGAAACGCCTGAAAGGTGATCTCCGGGTCTGGAATCAGATGGTTTTCAGAAACGTTTTTGTTCAAATGGAGGAGGCTCAAGCCAATCTTTCAGCAGTTCAAGAGGAAATTTATACACAGGGTTATTCAGCAGAGAGGTTTGATAAGGAGGTGGATCTTCAGGCGGAGATCAATGCTATTCTCCTCAGGCAGATGCGGTTTTTTCGGCAGAAGAACAGAACGAAGTGGCTCTCGGATGGGGATAGGAATACTAAGTTCTTTCATCAGCTTCGTCGAGTCACAAAGGGTTCGTCAGGGATTAAGATGATGATGGTAGATGGGGTGGTCACGACGGATGTGCGTTTGATTGCGGAGCATGTGGTTGGCTATTACTCGGGTTTATTTTCGGTGGATGAGGATATTGCGGATCCTGCTCTGGATTTGCAAGAGCTAGTTGAGACAGGTATAGGTCTGCAGCATAATGAGGGGTTGGTGGCGATTCCATCAGAGATAGAGGTCAAGGAAGCGGTGTTTGGGATCTCGTCAGATAGCTCACCGGGTCCGGATGGTTTTGGGGGTTCTTTTTATCAGCATTGTTGGGAGTTGATCAAGGGGGACGTGGTGGAAGCGGTCTGTTATTTTTTCGCTACAGGATATATTCCAGCAGGGCTTAATTCCAGCTTTGTCACCTTGGTGCCTAAGTTTGAGGGGGCGTCGAAGGTTGAGGACTTCCGGCCTATTGTCATGGGGAACTTTTTATTTAAGATCTTCACTAAGATTCTGACATCTCGCCTGGTTCCTTTATTGGGGAGTACCTCTCCCCCTATCAGTTTGGGTTTATTCCAGGACGCAGCATTCATCATTGCATAGCTTTGGCCTCGGAGTGTATAAATTGCTTGCATAGGCCGAAGAGTGTGGATAATGTGGCTTTGAAGGTGGACATTAGGAAGGCTTTTGATACCCTGAGTTGGTCCTTTCTCTTATCGGTACTCAGGCATCTGGGATTCTCAGATATTTTTATTGCTCGAGTGGAGGCTATTCTGAATTCAGCCAGGCTATCTATTATGATAAATGGCTCCCCCTTTTGGCTACTTTGGCTGTTCTCGGGGGGTTCGACAGGGTGACCCCCTTTCACCTCTTCTATTTTGTTTGGCGGAAGAGATTCTTGGCAGAATGATTACAAGAGGGATCTCCTCTGGGAAGGTGAGGCCGGCTTTGGCGAAGCGTGGGGTTCGCTGTCCTCCGTTTCTATTTTATGCAGATGATATATTTATCACTTCAGCTGCCAGATTGGAGAGTATTCGGGAGATCATTAGGATTCTTAACAGGTATGGGGCTATCTCTGGGCAAATGGTGAGTCCGGGCAAGTCGAGTGTCTTTTTCAGTCATACGGCTTCTCGTTCATTTCGGGTTTCAATTAGTGTAGTGACGCGGATGTCAGTGGGCACTCTGCCCGCTAGATATTTAGGCGTTCCTTTATTTCGAGGGGCTCCTAAAGCTTCTGCTCTGCAGCCCTGGGCTCAGGCTATTAAAGCTAATTTTTCGAGATGGAAGGGTTCGTCGTTGTCGATGGCAGGTCGTACATGTCTGGTGAATTCAGTTATTGTGAGCTCGTTTGTTCACTCGATGATGGTTTATCGATGGCCCCGCTCCCTCCTAGACGAAATGGAGACGACAATGAGAAACTTTATATGGACAGGACAACAGGAGCGGAAAGGTATTTTCAATGTAGCCTGGAAGAAAGTTTGTGCCCCGAAGTCGGAAGGGGGTCTAGGTGTTCGATCGATCCGGATTTCAAATGATGCGTTCTTGTTCCGTTTTGCGTGGGAAGTCTTCTCTCTGGAGACTCCGGGAATGACATTTATTCGGAAGAGATGGCTCACCCCGGAGGGCAGAGTTAGGCCTCACTATGTGCATTCCTCCATTTTCTCGGGTTCTCGGGAGTATTTACAGAAGGCTGCTTCGGAGGCTCGCTTACTTGTATGCCATTCATCCTCTCGTCGGTTTTGGACAGATGATTGGTTAGAGTACTCTTTGGCGGATCGGTTGGACATACCTACTGGAGTTCGGCCTTGGCTTACGCAGAGGATTTCAGATTATTATTATGCTGGCACCTGGCACCTGGAGGAGAGTTTTGTTATGACTCACCCAGAGATAGTTCGCGACATCACTACCTATACCCCGCTTGCCTCAGATAGGGATGTCTTTGTCTGGACGGGTTCTAAGGAAGGCGAGGTGTCTTCAGCAGTGGCATATCAGCATCTTCGGCCCAAATTCCCGAGGCCTTCATGGGCCTCCTGGATATGGGCTCCTTTTATTCCTCCTTGCAGGTCTTTTTTCATCTGGAGGGCGATATATAACAGGCTCCCAACTTGGGAGGTGTTGCAGGCACGGAATTTTCAGGGACCGTCCATATGTCTCCTCTGCTGCAAGGAAGGGGAGTCACTAGACCATTTACTTACATCTTGTCCTTTCTCTATTTCGATCTTAAGTCGTATATGCTCTGTCTTTGGAGTCAGTGTTGTTCTAGATAGCGGATTCCACGATCTGCTTTTGCAGGCGATGCAGGAACCATTTAGCTCCCAGATACAGAGTCTTTGGCGTGTAGCGGTGGTGACTTATGTCTGGGCGATTTGGGCTGCCCGAAACGGAGTCGTGTATGAGGATCGACGAACCAGTTCTACACAGATTTTGATGTTCATTTGGACTGCCTTACGCGAGGCGTCCGCTTTCCATAGAGGGTACACGACCGGTACGGTTGCGGAGTTTGAGTGTCTTACTCGGCTGAGGATTTCACCGATTCTGAAGCCTCCTCCCACCACACGAAGAGTGAGTTGGCATCCTCCTTGGCCTGGTTGGGTGAAGATTAACACAGACGGTAGTTCGACGGGTACACCGGGGGACATCTTTGGCGGCGCGATCTACAGAGGATCCGATAGGCTGATCCTCGGAGGGTGGGCCTCTGAATTTGGGGTTGGATGCGCTTTTGATGCGGAACTCGAGGCCTGTATTCTTGCATTAGAAGTGGCTTACGACAACAGATGGAGGTATATCTGGCTCGAGAGTGATTCTGTGGCGGTAGTTGCTTTGTTTGCCGGTTCCTGTCCTTCAATCCCTTGGCGTTTGCGAGCCCGCTGGTCGCGAGTACGGGATTGGTACGATCGACATCATTTAGTTGTTTCACACATTCACCGGGAGGGCAACCGAGCGGCGGATGCACTTTCCAAACTTCATGTGCCGTATGTTTGGTTCCAACCACTTCCAGAGTATATCATTCGACTGGCGCTGCAGGACTACACAGAGGACTATGTCCGCCAGACGACCTGATTCGTTGGGTTGGTGCTCTTTTTCCTTTGTACGGATTTCCCACTGGGTTTTGCCGGACGAAGGTTTTTTAATGAGGCCAACCTCATCTGTGCTAGCTATTGTCTTGTAATAGCAGCACTTGCATGGGTTTCCATGTTACTCAATATTTGCGTGGTCTTCCATGTTTCCGTTGTAAACTGATTGCTTTTTCAGTTATATATAATATCGATTAGCTCTCTCTCTCTCTCTCTCTCTCTCTCTCTCTCTTTGTATATATATAGTTAACTCCATTTTGTGATAAATAGTTCATTCTTCCATCATA
Organism: Ajuga chamaepitys; assembly: GCA_958295605.1. Lineage (NCBI taxonomy): Eukaryota > Viridiplantae > Streptophyta > Magnoliopsida > Lamiales > Lamiaceae > Ajuga > Ajuga chamaepitys. Next base: position 29,798,686 of record OY282496.1, on the reverse strand, counting down.
TTGATATACTAATTATGGTTGGAACAGAATGGCCATATTGATATACTAATTTCTTGTTTTCTTACTGTGTCACCCCTGATGTACCACACTGCTAAATCCATTTTCATTTTGTTTCCAAGTTTTTGGAAAACTGGGAATATGCAACTTGAAACGCATAAAAATCCTAAATTTCTTTATCTTTGCAGCCATCATACTCCAACCAATTAAATCAAAGAATACACAAATAATCAGTTCTCAAGATTATATCAAAGTCAAGATTTTGTTCATAGCAGCAGGTAGTTTTTAGATTTTTATGAATGCAATTTCGGATTTACTACATAAAATAGATCAATAAAAGTTCTGATAGCATATGTTTTAGATTTTAATGAATGCAATTTCGGATTTACTACAGAAAATAGATCAATAAAAGTTCTGATAGCATATGTACACTGGATGAGACGTGCTCATCAAAATACCTTAATGCTTCTGCATCAACTCTAACATCTATTTGTTCTATTTCCTTAATGATCAGATTTTTCAACCATTGGGTGTATGAAGTGATGGCTTGTAGTAAATGTGGAGGACTTTTTAGATAATAGGCAAGCACATTCCTAATTTCAGTAGGTAAATCAATTGGCTTTTGTTGTTAAATTGCTAAAAAAATCATCTCCCTCTATGAATTGACTGAAGATTGTTTACAAGATCCTCCATATTTTTTTTGTTTCCTTGTGCTTTTATATTTATTTATTTATTATTTGCATCTGTTCTGTTATACAAATACGCATAGATGTGATGAATATTAAAGGTATACATAGATTTGTTTGTGGTCCTCTAGGACATGAATCACATGTCTGTCTTCACAAAAAGGGTTTGATTTAACCCAAAATGTTAGTGTGCTAATTTCTGTTAATAGAATTAATCTACCAATACAAATGGCATAAGTTTTATTTATTTTTGATTGTTTTCAAGGTATGACAACTAAAAGGTACGAAAATTCTACTTTTGAATATTTTACAAAATGATAGATTTATGTATATGTGCATTAGGCCACAGGTTTAGCTCCTCATGTGAAATCCTCACGAGATACCCACGGAAAGCTAATAAATTTCAAATATTTTGCTCAAGAATATTGGATATGGAGTCAGCTTTCTAGGAGGAGTTGAGGAAAAGCGGAAAAAAAATTAAGACATCACTTCATTGAATTTTACCATCATCTTCGTCTTCTTAAAAGCTACTGGTAAGAGATCTCTATCGAGTGTAGTCTGTTATTTTCTTTTACTTGTGATTGAAGTAAACTGAGATAGTGATGCCTTTTGTAACAGTTTCTTGAATATGCTTGCATTCTCCAAGATAGTGAAAAAGTACGACAAGGTAGGTGACTTGTTGAGTTGAAAGAAGTTTAATTTTCTTTATGATTGTGTTATAACGATTGGACTGGTTTTTAATGCTTTGAAAAAATCTTACTTAGACATGGTAGATAATTCTTTTCTTGGCAACTTTGATGAGGTTCGTACTTTGATTATATGATAAACACAAGCTATCTAGCTAAGCAAGATTTACTACTAATAAGGTATGTGAATGACACTGTTAATCTACTATTAATATGCAATCCTGTCATTCGATGGTTTGAACCTATGAACTTGATTCTTATGCACTTGCAAAATATTAAATTTGTGTACATTTCGCTTTTTTTTTTTTTTTTTTTGCCTTTTCAGGAAGTTTGCTGCACAATTAGCTGGTAAAGAGAATCAACAATAACTTGAGGTATATTTTTTATGATGAATAGTTATATGTTAGAACTTTGAGGATAATGAAGTGTGATGATGATTTGTTATGAGTTCAATTGGCTTCTTGTATCCTTTTTCATATATCTTTTCTAGGATAAAAAATGGTTATATTACTCATCTTTAATTTGTTAAACTTAATCATATTTGTCATCACATTAATTAATGAGAATTTTTTTTGTTCATTCTTTTAAAATTTAATACAGGGTGTTTTCACTTTTCGGAAAAAGATTATCCAAGGAATACGAGCACCTTGCTATAATGTATGGGGACATTGGTGTGGAACCTCATCGGCATTTCGAGTGGGAGCTGCTTTGCATCCATTGTTGATTAGTTAATTTAGAAATAATCTTTATATTCCAACTTTTTAGTAATTGTTGATTGTAAATGATTTGAGATGTTTGAGTGGAGTTATATATAATTCATTATCTATTCATTTATCTTTTCGGATTAAACAAATTGTTGGTTGTATGTATAAATGTACATTAATTTCAATAATATAATAAAAAAAATATAAATTACAATTTTCAAATGGCATCAACAATCATTAATTTATGTTATATATATATATATATATATATACATACATACATACATACATACACATTTATATATAAACTAAAAAAAATATATATAAAAAAAACTATAAAAGAGCATCATCTACAACAACGGTTTATGTAAAAGAAAAGACAACTGTCTTTGATCGTAGTCGAAGAAAATCACCAACCGTGGTCATACATACCGTAGTCGTAGATGCTACTATTACAACAACGGTTATTAACCGTAGTCGTTAGTATATATTACTACGGTTCAGACTGTAGTCAATGGAAGTTTCCAGCCGTGGTCATACACACCGTAGTCGTAGATGCTACTAGTACGACAATGGTTCACAACCGTAGTCTTTATAATTAACCACTACAGTTCTGAACCGTAGTTGTTGGTAGAGGGTCTACGACTACGGTATGTACTACTACGGTCGCTGAATGCCTTTAACTACGGTTTTTGCCCGTAGTGTTAAACGTTTTTTGTTGTAGTGAAATATGACCATATTTAAAAGTAAAGTCGCCGTTGTGTTCTAAAAACATTAAATGCATAAGGAACACATCCTGGAGGCTTACTAGACTAAAATAGCTATATGATGACTTTGTTTATGATAGCTTGAAAACGTACCTACTGCAAAATGCATTCCTTGATGACTTGTTTGGTAATCGAGTCGATTGGCTTTGTAACTAGTGTACCTCTAGTTCTGTTTTTGTTGTTGCGTTGAGCCGGTACTTGTTTGTGAATGGAAAGATGCCAATATTTCCATCGAACAAAAGGTCACCTTGGCTTGAGTATTGTGGCCTTGCCACAGCAGCCATGAACATAACTTAGAGATATAATGCTTGCTTTTGCATGATCTATATGGGTCAACCTCACCTTCTAGTTTATATGCTCTTTCGGTGCACTTTTGCATGTAAAACCACTTCTCGTCAATATGAATTACATTGTGCATTGAGTCACACCTGATTGTAGTTGTTTGGTGGTCGAAGTGCAATGAACTTAGGCTGTATTTAAGCCTTTGCAGCAAGTTTGCTTCAGTTAAAGCAGGTTTAATGGCATTTGTGTGAGGTTTGATCAAACCGGCTTTCACCCATCTTCCTACCTTGCTTTTGCTCACATTTAAGTCTTTCGCTAGTCTTCTTATGGTGCCTCTATGTGAAAAGGGTATGCTTTTCATCAGCTCTACATCTAACTCTGTTCTTATCACCCCGACACCGTCTTTTTTGGGCTTGAACGTAACTGCTAAACCTTCTAACATTTGCTTCCTTGCAGCCTCCCATATGTATTAAACTGTTTGGCGACTAACTCCAAATGATGCACCCGCTTCCTTTATTTTGCCAGGATATACAACACCTACTATGCTGTTAGCCATTAAGAACTGAGCAATCTGGATCTAGTCTTCCCAATTTTTGTGCACACCACTGCTGACTGACTTCTGTTTTGATGAATTTATGTTGTTGTTGCTGTTGTTGAAGTGGATTTTGGGGACATTTAATGCTGTATTTATAGGCTCTTAGTTAGGATTTTCAATTTTAGGAGGGAATTGTAAAGTTTGAACACTTGTGCTGAAAATGTAAAAAAAACTGATGTGAATGAATTTTTTCTGCTGGGAAATTTTTCCCACCAAACTGTTCATCCAGAAATTTGAATGATTTTGGTGGAATTTTGAGTTTTTTGCAGTAACTTGTGATGTGTAAGTCAGGTACAGGATCAACAAAAAAAATTAAGAGGGAAGGATTAAGTTGTTAATCCTTCTCTATTTTTAGCTAATAAAGGTAAAACTATATTTGACCAAGTCAACTTTTTATCAAAAAATAATTTTTCTTAATATGTGTGCCGGAGCCCCAGTGCAAGTTCATTCGGGACGGAGGGAGTACTTCTTTTTTTACAATTCAGTGTAGTGTTGGACCGGCAATCAAACCGGTCTCACCACCAATTGAATCGGTGGTATATCGAAAAAATGGACAATCACTATTTTAGATCACTACAAGAAAAAAGGGCATTTGCCACTAGTTTTTTGCAACTACAAAGTAGTTACTAAAAATAACCCCTTTTGTAACTATTAGTAGTTACATAAAATATTTCATACAATTTTAACCAAATTTGCTACAATATGACAAACTCTTTTGCAACTACTTGTAGTTACAAATATATTATTAACTACAAAGTAGTTGCAAAAAATAGTTACAAATACATTAGTAACTACAAAGTAGTTGCAAAAAAATTTTTTGCATCTTATTATAAGTGATTACTCTATAGTAACTACTTTTAGATATTTAGTTACTAAAAATATTTTTGTAACTACTTTCCATTTGTTGTAACTACATTTTGTAGTGGCAAAAAGCCTTATTTCTAGTAGTGGATGTAATATTATTATACATTAACATACAAAATGCATAGAAATCTTTATATATATAAAAACAATTAAGTCTATATTTGGAAAAAAACATATATTTTCCCGCCCACATAACAACTCCCTTTTAGAAAGCTCTAATTTTGGTATCGCAACTATAAGTTAAGTAAGAAAAACCATATTCAATAAATGTCATAATTGTGTGCAACTTAATAATGGAATATGATGCAATCTTCTTATTCCATAAATGACAACTTATTAAGTAAGAATATAAGATTATTATATCGTATATATTTAACCTCCGATACCGAATCCATAGCATAATTAAGAAGATATGGAATATATTAGGAATTAATTGAGGTGGCCGAATCCATAGCATAACTAATCTTGAATATTATACTATCTTCTTATATATAAGAACAATTAATTTATATTCGAAAAAAAAAAAATATCTATTTCACGCCCACATAACAATTCACTTTTAGCAAGAAACTTTTTAGTATTACAGATGTTGATTAAGTAGGATAAATCATATTCAATAAATGTCATGATTGTGTGCATTTAATACTACACTGTTATTTAAGAAAATGTATTATATTCAATAAATGCCATGATTGTATGCAATCTTACAATGTATAAAAGTGAAACCCTCTAAATCAGGAAAGTTTTTTCGTTTTCCCGCATTTTTACAGCTGCTAAAAATAAATTGTGGTTTCTAATTAATTAAGCTAATTACAATAATTTATGGAGAAAATTTGTTCCCACTTAAATTCTCTTTATATTTCTCTTTCAATGTCAATAATTACAACAATCTATGGAAAAGATTTATAAACAGTATTATGTCATTTATTACCTTTAATTTTGTAATTCTTCACATGAAAAATAAAAACTAAAACTGTTAAATTACATAATACAAGTATGGACTGATATAAAAAAAATCATATAATTTGCAATATCATTATCATTATCCCTTTCATATTCGTCACACATCATAAGCAGAAGATAAAAAATCTATAATGATTAATATATAACAAAATATCAAATTTATGGTGTAGTTAATAAATAACAAAATCAAAGTTTTTCAGTGTATAGTTTGTTCAAATTGTGTAATTACAAGGTGTAAATATGCTATATGAAAATTAAATTCAAATATTGACATATTCAAATAAGTAAATCAAGTAATTGCGTATGAAAGTTAAATTCAATTAAATTCATTTTTGCATATGGACGTAATTGTATTAGAACAAGCAATTAATTCATTACATATGGAAACAAGTAAATCAAGTAATTGTCTTTAATTTATAATTTTAATATAAAATTGATATCACAAAATTATTTTCAATATTCTTTTGATATATATCTTACTATATAAAAAAAGGTAATCCTCTATAAGAGGAAATTAGGGATGTGTCGCTCATTTTAACTGCTAAAAATAGGTAAGTTTAATTATTACAATATAATAAGAGATATGTATATACTACTATATAGTAAAATAATGCACAAAGTCTTGCTATATAATAAAAGGCAATCATCTATAAGAGGAATTTAGGGTGTTTGTCGTTCATTTTACCTGCTAAAAGTATGTAATTATTAATAAATATAATAAGAGATGTGTATATATAATAAAATAATGCAAAAAAGTTAGTTTCAAAATTGAAATTTTTGTCAAGTTGTCATATTAAATAATTTGTAGGCGGCAGTTTATGATTTACTTATTATAATACAAATAAAATTTTCATTTATTTCCATTTTAATTTATATATAATGTATCAAAGTAATCTCTTTTTTTTCCTTTCAGGGATTTAGTTTCACATTTATATTACATATTTTAAGAGAAGTTACATTAAAAAAAATATAATTGTTTGTGGATTGTCTAGCTAGACGTCCAAAAAAAAAATGGACTATCGTTCGGAGACAGATGAAGTATGAATAAGCAATTTTTTGTTGTTTGATCATTGAGGTTATATTTAAATATCATTGTGAGACGGATATAAAATATTAAATCTGAAATAAAAAAATTATTTGTTGATTAATCACCGAGGTTAGATTTGAATATGTATTTATGGGTTGAATATTTGGGATGTAAATAAAATAAAATAAAATAAAATTTGTTTTAATAAAACAAAATTATTTATCTTCTTTATTATTCAATTTTTGTATTTCATTATTTATTTCTATTTTTTCTTATAAATAAATATGTTTTAAATCGTACATCGTATGATGGGTAATTCTAGTTCTATTAAAATTCAACATATAAAGATAAGCATAACTACTTAAGATTATGGATGTCTTAAATAAAATTTAAGGATTTATATTTTATAGTCCATTTTTTTCTTTCATCTTTGGGATCTCTTTCAAAAATGACAAATATTGTAAACAATGAAAATGAGTATATATTGTTAGAAATTTATAAACTCATAAATAAAAAGTAAAAAATATATATATATAAGTGACAAGCCAAACAAAAAAACAAAAGTAGGGAAAAAAAAAAAAGAAAATGGGTTTTTCAGTTCACTGATTTCCCGGTTCAGTACGGTTCACGATTTTTTTCAGTTGAACCATGAAAACAATTTTGTGGGTCCATCTAGATCGGATCAAGCATCGGTTCCCAATTTAACCGGTTGAGTTGGTCGATCCAGTCCAGTTCTGACAATAGTGATTCAATGGCTACATTACATATTGTCATTATATTATAGTGACATCTTAGAATATTCTCTTCGCCTAATTAAAAGATGTGGTCATTAGATAATTTAGTGACAATATGAAATGTTTTCACTCTTTCACTAAATAGTGACACGGGAGATTTTTGTCACTAAATTATTCTTTAATAAGTGACAACTTTAGGTGTTACTCTTCCAACAATCAGTGACGCAGACAACTTTTGTCACTAAATTATTTTTTAATTCGTGACAACTTCAGTTGTTGTCACTATATTTTTTAATTAGTGAGAACTTTTTATGTTGTCATGAATTTTTTCTTTACTGAGTGACAACTTTAGTCGTTGTCACTATTAAAAATTTTTTAGCAACAGTGACAAGTTTTATTTGCCACCAACATAAAATACTTGCACCAAATATTTAGTGACAAAAATGCTAATTTTTTCCGCCACTAATACTATAGCTTTCAAATAATTAGTGACAAGAGAATATATTTTCACGATTGATACCTTTATTGTGACGAAATTCTTGCTATCACTAAGACATTTGTCACAAGACGTCGTTTTTCTTGTAGATCGATATATTCCTACTATCTTTTGTGATCAAATTATTTTATAATTGTAGAAAACAGAGAAATATTGACCGATTAATATATTTTTCCTTTTAATATGTTTTATTTTTGTGATATATCTAATAAAGCGCAATCCGGTATCCAATAAACTCAGCGAAAATCAATGCAAGAAATATGAAAAAACACAAGATGTACGTGATTCGATCCGGAGATCTACGTCCACGGGCTGAAAATGGCACCTGCCGAGGTGTTTCTTTCACTATACTCTTTGAGTTTACACGTAATAATTTCAGAATACAAAACGCGAACCCTAATTCTGAGAACAATTCCCCTACTTATACTACTCAACTCAAAACCCTAACTAACTCCATACAATTGCGCCTATTCCCGTTGCATGGAAGTTGGGAGTAGATCATGGGCCAAGAACGTGGGGAACGCTGCAATTGGGCCACGCTATTTTGATCGCATGCTTCTGGGCCGTTTGTTGTTGGGCTTATCCTCCTGGGCTTAGTTGCCCGGGTCGGGGTGATCTAGCCCGGGATGTCACTTCGACCCGAAGCTACTGGGCCATACCTATCAGATTCCCCCCCCAGCCGGAGCGAGGAAGGAGCTACGGTTATGATCAGGGTGGAGCTGTAAGCAAGATGAGCTGTGATCACTTGTGAGCCGAAGTGTTTTGGTGAAGCCAAAAATTTGCTGAGACTGAGAGAATCCGTGGTGGGGTCCGCGGGGACCAAGACGAACTGGACTGAACGTCCCCGAGGTGACGGCGGGGGCCCGAGCACCCCGAAGGCAATAAAGTGTAGCGAAAGAAGATAGTAATCTGGCCGAGGTGATGGAGGCACCGGAGAGCTGTCCAAACCTTCCTGGCCAAGAATGAGGTTGATGTGACTGGCGGCGCCATCATGAGAGAGAGGGATGTGAAGTGACACGCTTTGTAATTTCCAATGAACCTGTTCCCCACGCGCCTTGGGAACTGTAAGGCGCGTGTTTAGCACGATAAAATCTGAAACACAGAATTTGAATAGACCATATCTAGACCGTTATTTCCTTGAGTATATATATTTGGAATAATGGCACAGTATACTTCATCTTCTTCATTGCGATTTTCAAGTTTAGAAAGCGAGAAAAAAGGAGAATTCCGTGCGCCTGTGATTCATCTCAAATACAAACCAAGTAAGTATGCCTTCTTCATCATCTTCTTCTTCTATTAAGGAAGTAGGGACCCAGAGCTCTCCGTTAGATGTGCCACCCCTTCGCTTTGTTATTCCAGAGAGGAGTGAGATTAGGACAGTGGAAAGGGCCGACGGCATGGAAACCAACATTAAGGTCGTCGGTTTTTATGAATGTACGGAGAATGACTTTGAAGTGTCCATTATAGCGCCGCGGATGACGCGGGCGCAGATAGAGACCTTAATCTCTTCCTTTTATTTCCCATTTAATTTAGAATATATAGTGCCCGAACCCGGTGATAGGGCCTGTTGCCCGCCGTAGGGTTTCATTGGTGTATATATAGACCCCTTAAAAATAGGTTTGAGATTCCCCCTCTGGGACATAGTCATCCGGCTATTGAGATATTATAACATCGCCTTGAGCCAATTAGCGCCAAACGCGATTAGGCAAGTAGTCGGGTTCACCGTAGTATGCAAGAATTCCGGGGTGAAACCGACCGTAGAGCTGTTTAGGTATTTTTACCAACTAAAAGCATTCGGGAAATCCAAAGGGTGGTACTCCTTCAGTCCCCGAGCACGAGGTGGTTTCAAAGTACAAAACCCCAGTAAGGTGGAGGAGTGGAAGGAGAAGTTCATCTTTGTGAAGACCGGAGTGGCCCTCCCGAGGTGGAGAAGGGAGGAGGTGCTAGATACCACCCCGGTGGGGGATCCGGAGGCCGAGGTTGTGGATCCATTCCGTGCAGTGGGGACTTTCAAGACCCTTTGCACTAAGGCGGAGTTGGAGAAGGCGGGGCTGAGCCCATACTATTCAGGCGATGCGGCGGGGATGTCCGCCCGGGGTCAAGAATCCGGAGCAGGGGTTGCCGAGGAGGGTAGGAGTTCTTATATCTGTGTAAAAATTGTTGCCTTGTGCAGGACTAACTCCAATTTCTGTATGCAGTGGGACGCTTCGGAAAGGAGCCGGTTGGGAGCCCCACAGTGGCTGCGGCAGCCAAGAAGAAGGGAAAAACTGCTGAGGTGTCTCCTCGGGGGAAGATGTCACCCAGTCTAAGACCCTCCGTTGGGCCGGAGGAGCGAGTGGTGGCGGCGGGGTCAACCCCCGGAGCAAAGAGGAGGTCGGAACCATCCGGGACATCTCCGGCAGCGGCCAAAAGACTCCGCACAGGGGAAAGTGTAGAGGTAAATCTGGCATTCCCTGTGAGTTGTTGTATGTGTAAATGAAGTGCACGCGACCAGTATTGATTTCTTTGTTTTGTCTTTTCTGATGTTTGAAGGAGCAAGGGCCCCCAAGTCTGCTGGGGTTGGAGGGGGCGGACGGCGAGGAGCTTTTACACTTGGCGCGGGGGATTATGGAGCTTGACCGGAAAAGCGAGAAGGAGGCCAAAGAAGAGCTGGCCGCGGTGGCAAGGGATCTGCGCGCGCGCAACGACAGGCTAACACATGATCTGGCCGAAGCGCACAAGAGGGCGGCTTTGGTGGAGAATGAAGTTGCGCGACTGCGCGAGGTGGAGGCGGAGGCGGAAGCCAGGGCCCTCCGTGGAGAAACGGCTCAGCTGCGGGCAGAGATGAAGGCCCAAGAAACGGCAATTGTCGAAGGTCAAGAGGCAATGCTGAAAACGTTTGCCGAGAAGTTGTAACAGACTCGCACATTTCTCGACTTTCAGACCAGCTTCGTTGCTATCGGGGACACGGCCACGCGATCATTGTTGTTGGAGCAGATCAAAGAAGTCTACCCGAACGTGGACGTATATCGTCCAGAGTTCGGGTATGACTATAATGCCGTGGCCGGGGTGGAGAAGGCCTACTATCAAGCTCTAACGCACCTCCCAGAGTGGCCCCTTGTGAAGGCTCTAGCAGAGAAGAAAGAGATTTTGAGGGCCGAGGAGGTTGCAAGCTGTGAGGCTGACCAAGATCAGGAATTCCTGGCATTCCGCCGGGGTGATTTTGTCAGCGAGCCCCGAAATAAAGAACCACCCCCCCGCATAGAAGCTGCTGCAGTTTCCGTAGAAGAGGAGGCAGGAACGGCTAAAGGCCGGCAGGAGGTGGAGCCCGAAGACGCCGAGGGGACCGAGGAGGAGGAGGTCAGTCGTTCCCCTCAAATTTGATATAGTAGATGATAGGAATTTTGTAAATCTCTTGTACCACACTACTGATAATGTACTTCGGTTTTGTTGAATATAAGTGATTGTTGATTATATGAATAGTTGTGCAACGTATTTTTTGAAATTCATCTTTCCCACTGATTCTGTTGCCCGCTCAGAACACCGCGGAGCTGCATAACACTATAAAGAAGCTCATGCAATCATTAGATTGGTTCCGCGGAGAGAAGAATAACTTGCAAATGCAAGTGGTGCCGAGGTTAGAGAGGCGGGCGGCCGTTGCGGAGAGAAGGGCGAAGGAAGCCGAGGAGAGGGCCAGGGACCAGGAATTAAAGTACCTGGCGAAAGTTGCTGAACTTGACCGTGTCCTCATCCATCAAAGGGAGTATGACCGGATACTTACAGAGTACGGCTTGCTGACATTTGAAGAAGTTGAGGAACGGGTCATAGAGATTCAAAGTGAAATTTCAGCACTGATGGCGAAGGATCCGGCCGAGTCCTCGGAGCTTACAAGAAAGCGAGAGGTGCTGGAATTATTGCTCGGCATGTATGAGGGACTGAAAGGCCGCGGCAGGTGGCGGCACACAGCTGAGGAATACATCGCAGGCCCTAGCCGGGGCCGAGGTTCTTCAAGAGCCCCCCCGGAAGGGCAAAAAGAAACCAGCGGGGAAAAGCCGAGGAATTATAATCCAAGAACCGGCACCGGTGACTGCAGTCGAAGAAAGTCCCGTAGTCGTTGCCGAAGAAGAAGTCGAGAAGCTGGCCGAAGAGATCGAAGTGATGGACCCCGCGGAGTGGGATCCCGTGAAATGGGCCCAAACACCGAGGTTTACACCACAGCCGAGTCTTCGAGGCCGCACAAGAGACGAAACCCCCAGACAAGTACCAAGGACGAGTCCGCGACGCCGAGGGGGCCGCGGAGGGGAGAGAGCTGGGGCTCAACGCAGGGAAGCCTCAGAATCCCGAAGGACACGAAGTAGGTCCGGGAGCAGATCTCAACGCCGGAGCGCCGAGTACTGGCTCGGAGGCCACAGATAGTTGTGTAAAAGACCTTTCCTGTTTTTTCTTTGAAGTAATGTATAAAGAACCTTTTGGCCTTGAATCGGAAAAATGTAAAAGACTGTTTTGGTTGGCAAAGTTGTGTACTTTGAAAGGCAAACAATGAGTTGTTAACCAAAAATAATAATTGCCTTAATGGGTGCTCGGGAACACTATATGGACGGCGCCAATTAGAATCTCCCCGGACGGATCGGCGGGAGTAAAACACCTCTCCGGTTAAACAGGCGAGAGGGGACACAAGTCTGGGGACCAAACGTGAATCTCCCCGGACGGACCGGGTGAGAGATCCAATTGTCCGGAGACTAATAATAATAGTACGACTACACTAGGGCGTCCCCGTAACGTAGAAGAAAACACAGTAAGATGCACAAATAAAGAACTTTTATTCAAGGTGAGTGCCGGAGCAACTTAAAAAATACAAAGAGAAATCGTAACGAAAAAGAAATGTACAATGAACGTAAAGATAGGAACGATACTTGTCATTCGGTGTTCATAGATAGAAACGTCTTAAGTTGGTAACATGCCAGCTTCGGGGAATCGGGGTTCCATCAGGATGCTCCAACTGGTAGGACCCGGAATCGTGCGCAGCAACAACGCGATAAGGACCTTCCCAGGTAGCATGTAATTTCCCCTCGGGGGCAGCCTTGCTGGCTGAGTTAAGTCGGAGTACTAAGTCCCCTACATTAAACTGAGTACCCCGGACCCGAAGGTGGTGATACTGAGCTGCACGTTGCTTACACTTGGCTTGCTGGATGAAAGATTGATCACGACGATATTCAAGCTCATCCAAGTTTGTACGGAGAGCTTCGTCATTATCCTCGGGAGTCAGAGTTAAGAGGCGGGGGCTAGGTACGCTGATTTCCGCCGGAATAACGGCTTCGGAGCCGTAAGTAAGACTGTAGGGGGTCTCCCCAGTAGAGGTATGTGGCGTAGTGCGATAGGCCCAAAGAACCTACGGAACATTCTCGGCCCAAAGACCTTTAGCATGATCCAAACGTTTCTTTATACCCATAAGGAGTGTACGATTAGTGACTTCAACTTGACCATTGGCTTGCTGGTGAGCTACCGAGGTGAAAATTTGTTTAATGTGGAGCTCCTCGCACCACGACCGGAAGGGATCATTGGCGAACTGTTTGCCGTTATCCGAAATAATAGTGCTCGGGATGCCGAAGCGACATATAATATTTCGCCAGACGAACTTCAAAACGTTCTGACCAGTGATGGCAGTAAGAGGTTCGGCTTCTACCCACTTGGTGAAGTAATCAACGGCGACCACAAGAAATTTCAGTCCACCCGGAGCGACTGGAAACGGGCCGACAATATCAATTCCCCATTGGATAAATGGCCACGCACTTTAAATTCCAGTGAGCTCGGTTTGTGGCAGGTGTTTCACACGGGAGTGCAGTTGACACTTGCTGCACTTGGTCACTAAATCATGCGCATCGTTAAACAAGGTTGGCCAATAGTACCCCCACCGAAGAATTTTTTTGGCCAATGTCCGTGAGCCGATATGACTGGCGCAAGCCCCTTCGTGAACCTCCCGAAGAACCTGATCGGCCTGGGCAGGAGCCAGGCACCGGAGATTTGGTTGTAAGTACGACCGTCGGTACAAGATTCCATCATGGAATGAGTACTTAGGTGCCTTGAGAACTATCTGCCGAGCCTGCAGCTTGTCATTCGGCAAAGTTCCATCTCGGAGATACTGAATGATGGGAGTCATCCAATTTGGACCATTGTCGGTCAATACTGAGACCGTTGCCTCATGAATCGCCGGATGAAATAAATCTTCGACTATAATATCTGGAGATACATTAGTGAGGACCGCGGAGGCCAATTTACTGAGAGCGTCAGCTTTAACGTTCTGTGTACGTGGTACCTTCTAGATAACAACCGAATCAAAAGTTGACATAAGTTTGAGTGTTAAAGCGAGATACATGATCATCGTTCCATCCTTAGCGGTATAAGTGCCCTGGATCTGATTGGAAACAACCTCGGAGTCCGTGAAGAGCTCAAGATGGGGGATGGCTAAGGATTGAGCGAGCCGGAGCCCAGCGAGAACTGCCTCGTATTCTGCTTCATTATTGGTCACCTTAAATTTGAATCGAATAACATACTTAACTTCAACTCCCTCGGGGTCAATGAGAAGCACCCCAGCACCACTCCCACGAGCTGTGGAAGCACCATCCACATATAATTGCCACTTGCGAGGTGTGGGTTCAAGGGCAGCAGGGTGATGACTATCATTATCCGCGGAGGATTCATGATTATCCACTGGGATCTCGGCCAAAAAGTCTGCTAGTGCTTGACCCTTGACAGCTCGGCGTGGAAGAAATTGAATATCATACTCTCCTAGCTCGACAGCCCACTTAGTGAGGCGCCCTGACACCTCGGGCTTGACGAGAATTTGACGAATGGGGTGATTAGTTAGATCCCGTATCTCACGTCCTTGAAAATATGGCCGCAAACGCCGAGCCGCCATGACGAGAGCGAGCACTGTTTTTTCCACCGTGGAGTACCGAGTTTCTGCCCCGTGAAGTACTCGGCTTGCAAAATACACCGGGTACTGTACACCGTTTACTTCGCGCACCAGAGCAGCGCCAATAGCTTCTTCGGCGGAAGCCAAATAAATGTAAAGCGGCTCTCCGGAGAGAGGGACCGACAGAGTAGGCAGTTGCTTAATATGATGCTTTAAAGCCTCAAAAGCTTCGGCGCACTGCGGGGTCCACTCAAATGACTTCGCTTGCCGCAAAATTTTGAAGAATGGAAGTTGACGCTCCGCAGCTTTAGACAGAAAACGGTTTAAGGCCGCCAAACCGCCAGTGAGGCGCTGAACGTCTTTGACCGTCCTCGGTGATTGCAGGTCCAACACATCCCGAAGCTTGGCCGGATTGGCTTAGAGGCCGCGCTGCGAAACCATATAATCGAGAAACTTTCCGGAGCCAACTCCAAAGGTGCATTTTGCTGGATTGAGACGCAAATTATAACACCGCAACGTACGTAATGTTTCAACAATATCTTGTACACATGAGGACTGGGAGGTACTTTTTATGACTAGATCATCAACGTAAACCTCAACATTTCGACCAATTTGACCTCGGAAAACACGGTCCATAAGACGTTGGTATGTGGCCCCCGCGTTCTTGAGCCCGAAGGGCATTTTCTTAAAGGCAAAACATCCAAAATCAGTGATGAATGCTGTTTTGAGGGCATCCTGACGGTCCATGTGGATTTGGTGGTACCCCTTGTATAAGTCTAAGAAACAAAGAGCCACGTGCCCTGTAATAGCTTCGGCCTTTTGGTCGATAGAGGGCAGAGGATAACAATCCTTTGGACAGTGTTTATTGAGATCGAAAAAATCGACACACATTCGCCATGCCCCGCTAGACTTTATTACCATCACAGGATTAGACAGCCAAGAAGGGTAATAGACTTCAAATAAGATATCTGCATCCAAGAGCTGTTGTACCTCAATTCGAATGGCCGCGTTCCGCTCCAGGGCGAATTTCCTTTGCTTCTGCTGTATAGGTTTGACATTGGGATCAATGTTCAATTTGTGAGTGATGACATCAGGAGAGACCCCGGGCATATCCAAGGGAGACCAAGCAAAGACATCGGAGTACTCTCGCAAGGTCTGGATGATGGCATGATGTAACCACGGTACGTCCACAGCGCCAACAGTTACTGTTTGCTCGGGCTTGGATGGATCAAGCGGCACCTGGACAGTGGTGTCCCCCAGTGATGTACATAACTTATTTCGAGAGTCGAGGATGCCACCTGAAGCTGCTGCTTAGGAGGAACCTTTGTTGTCTTTTTGAGTGCGACGTACATGCACTCCTTAGAAACCCGCTGACTGCCGCGGATAGCCACTTCGCCATGTGATGTGGGGAATTTTAGTGCGAGATGGTATGTGGAGCATATGGCTCTGGCGGGAGTAAGCCAATCTCGACCCAAAATCATATTATACGGGGACGGAGAGCTAACCACGTAAAAATCCACAAAAATGGTTTTTATCGCCGGATAAGTTCCCAGAGATGCCGGGAGATTAATAACGCCGTCTGGCTGAACTTCACCTTGGGTGAAGGTCTGTAACGGCTCGGGGACCGGCCGAAGTTGCTCACGAGGAATCCCCATTTTCTGGAAACAGTCGGCGAATATAACACTCACTGGGGCTCCGTTGTCTACGAAGACTCGCTTTACTGTAACATTAGCTACAGCCATGTCAATGACGATGGCGTCGGTATGGGGTGTAATCTCTGGAATCGGATCTCTATCCGTAAAACTGACAGTTTCAGATTGATGGAGGCGCTTATGACGCGGCTCCTCGGGAGGAGGACGGCGTGCCTCTGCCTTCAAAGCATTTCGAGAAGCCCCAGTGGGGAGGGCCCCGTAAATCACGTTTATGACATGAGTAGGTGCATTGTCTCCGGGTCCTCCCGGAGGAGGTGGTGGTGGCAAAAAACGAGGTTGTTGACGATTTCCATGGTCTTGCCTTGCATAATTGTTAGACCCCGGCCTATTGTTCTGCCATTGAGGCCTGTTTTGACGCGAACCACGGTCATGATAACCTCCACGGTTTTGGGATGAACCCCCATTCTGGCTGGACCGAGGCTTGTCATCGGTCCGAGCAATGTATTGTCGCAAGAAACCTTTCTTCAAACAATCTTCAATTTCCCTTCCGAGCTCTCGGCACTCCTCCGTCTCATGTCCATGATCATGGTGGTACGCGCACCACTTCTCGCGGTTTCGCTTTTCAGCTGGAGCAGTCATCCGCGGACATGGCCGTAAATCATTCTTGTGAACAGAAAGAATTTTGGCTCGCGATTTTGTAAGCGGGGTGAATTGTGGAATATCCCCTCGAGATTCTGAACGTCCCCGGTTCAGACGAGAAAAGGCACTTGGTCGTGCGCTGGGCCCAACCTGTGCCCTGTTGGACTCCCGTTTACTAGCATGTTTCTCGCACTTCCGACGAGTCTGCTCCTCGGCCTTAGCATATCTGTACACAGTATTAAACAGAGCTCGGGTTGTAACCGGAGGATTACGAACCAGCTCGGTGTAGAGCGGTCCGGGACGAAGACCACTCATGAAGGCATTGATGATAACATCATCCGAGCAGCTTCCTACTTTAAGACTCTCCGCGGTGAAGCGGTCAAGAAATTAGGTAACGGTTTCGCCATCCCGTTGTTCCATATTCATCAGATCGGCCAAAGTGGACATGGGCTTTGCACGTGCTTCGAAACATGCCCAAAAGTGTTCAGCAAGTTCTCTAAAAGAGGATATGCTATTACGGGGGAGAGAGTCGAACCAAACTCGAGCCTCGTCCTGAAGATACTCGGGAAAGATCTTACAATAGTGAAGGGATGTGGTATGATCTCGACTTAGCATGTTGTGCCTGAAAGCTCCAAGAAAATTGGCTGGATCTCCAGTGTCGTCGTAAGGTGGTATGGCAGGTCTCTTGAACCCTTCGGGAAGGGACGTAGCCAGAATTTCTTGGGAGAATGGTGTGATAATGTCTCCATTGGCGTCAAGGCCTAGGATTCTATCTAGTTCAACATTGCGTTGTACTCGCTCATACTCCTGAAGATCTAGAGTATGGGGATTGGCATAACGAACTCTTTTAGTCGCATGAAGTGGGCGGCGACGATCAGCGTCGGCAGGTTCGTCATTGCGCTGTCTTGACCCATTAGAACTCCCATGGTCATCGGGAGAACCGGGTCGTTCTCGTCGTCGGTCCTGACGCCCATGGTGCACTGGATCTTGTTGGTTGGGTGGGTTCCGACGAGGTGGAGGCACTGCGGGGTTGGTATCGTGTCCAGCAGGTCCGTCAGGATTTAGGCGATTGGCTGCCCAGTCTTGGAGAACATGAGCATGTTCTTGTAGGAAAGCCTGGAGCAGTTCCGGAGTCACTTGAATATTAACCTGCGGCTGGGTAGCAGCAGGGTTAGGATGTTGCATATCTTGTGGTGGTAGAGGTAAGAATTGGTCGTCCGGATTCATAGCCGGACCTTGGTTGCCCTGATGATGAGATGTGTCCCGTATCGGCGACTGCCTCGGCGGCAAAGTTTGATCCACGGGTGGATCTTGATGATCACCTTGGCGAGATTGATTTAAACGAGTGGTTACCATGGTATAGCAAGATCAGTATCAATGTTAAAACCAGTTGCGGTTCCCACAGACGGCGCCAATTGATAAAGCGCAATCCGGTATCCAATAAACTCAGCGAAAATCAATGCAAGAAATATGAAAAAACACAAGATGTACGTGGTTCGATCCGAAGATCTACGTCCACGGGCTGAAAATGGCACCTGCCGAGGTGTTTCTTTCACTATACTCTTTGAGTTTACACGTAATAATTTCAGAATACAAAACGCGAACCCTAATTCTGAGAACAATTCCCCTACTTATACTACTCAACTCAAAACCCTAACTAACTCCCTACAATTGCGCCTATTCACGTTGCATGGAAGTTGGGAGTAGATCATGGGCCAAGAACGTGGGGAACGCTGCAATTGGGCCACGCTATTTTGATCGCACGCTTCTGGGCCGTTTGTTGTTGGGCTTATCCTCCTGGGCTTAGTTGCCCGGGTCGGGATGATCTAACCCGGGATGTCACTTCGACTCGAAGCTACTGGGCCATACCTATCAATATCAATTTTTTTTTTCTCTTCTATTGTTTGGATATGAAATATCAGAAAACCATTAGGCATGGGGTGAATAAAATGTATGGTTTATTTTTTTAGTATTAGAACATATAATTAAAAATCAAAACAATGCATATTAAAGTTCAAAATCCTTACTAATTTAAGTTCTCCTCTTTCTCGAAAAACAAACAAAAAAAAATGTATTTTGTTTTGTTTGCTTTGTAAAATTTTGCAACTATAGTATCTACATACTTATTTCACTAATTATAACAGAAAAGTATTAAGAAAAGGCTAGAGTCTATCATATATTAGATTTAGTTTACCCCTTTATGTAAAATTCTTATAAAAAACTTAAACCTATAATTAAAGTTATCAAAAGATAATGAAAAATACATGGAAGTTGTTTAGGTATGGAATGTCTGAAAAATAATTAATTCAGTAAATGAAAAGTACTCCCTCCGTCCCAACTAACTTTTCACAATTGACCAGGCACGAATGTTAAGGAAAAACAGATTTTGCTTTTTTGTTGACTTTTTTAAAGGTGGACATTGAGTGTGGAGATTTTGAGGGTGGAGATTATGAGAGAAATTTTCATTTTAAGGGTGTGAAAAGTTAAGTGGGACGGACCGAAATGGTAAATAGGAAAAGTTAGCTAGGACGGAGGGAGTATGTTTTTTTAGGATTTGTAAAATAAAACCTATAATTAAAATTTGGAACATTTTATTGTAAACTTCAGAGCCCTTGCTGATTTTATTTCTCATCTCATTCTCGAGAAGAAAAAAAAAATTGTTTGTGTTTTTAAGTTTTTCAACTATAATATTTATATGCTTATTTCACTAACCACATATAAAAAATAGAATTCTTATAATATATGAACGACTACTACAAGAAATTTGAGTTTTCGTGATGATAAAATTCATCATATTAAAGTCATATTTCGTCACTGTAAGTAATTGTTGACAAAATTTTAGCGTCACAACGATCGTCATGGTATGTCCGTGGTATTAGGTATATGTGGCAATTTTTGAATTCGTCGCCAAAAGTACGACTTTTGATGATGTTAATGTCATCGTCACCATATTTTATAATTTATAGTGACGCCTAATTCGTCACTTTAAGGATCCAAATTTTGTCATCTTATATTGTATTTCGCCATTGAAAGCAATCATATAATATGATGAAAGGTATTTTTGTCATCAAAACATTAAATTTTGGTGACGAAAATCAATGTCTTACCTAACTCATCGAACTTTGGTGACACTTTCTTCGTCACAACTATATTCATTATTTTGTCATGTTTATAATAAATCATCACATTATAGTTACTTTTTAGTTACAAAACACTTATCGTCGTTTTACCAGTACCTATAATGATAATGCATTACGTTAGCAAAGACTACTAATTAGTAACAAATTTCACCATCACTAAATAATTAAAAGTGGTGATGACGTATTTTGTCACAATAAAATTACATGGAATGACAAAAAATGTATTTGTCACTAAAGACTTGGATATGCTAATGATAAATTTTATCATTGTAAAGAGACATCTAGTGACAAAAGTATTGTTGTCACTAAATGAGTACAACTGGTGACAAATGAATATTGTTTTAGTGACACAATATTGTTTTACCCTTATAAAATTGTAAATGTATTAAATTAAACAATGCAAAAAAAGGGAAAAACAAATGAATAAGCAAGTTCAAAACATCCAACATAAATATCCGAAATAAATAAAATATTTTAGAACATAAGAAATGAGTTGCTAGTAATCATCACTTAAACAAAGAAAAAAGACTGCCTAGGTGAAAAAAAAAAATTGAAATCCTAAATCTTATTTTTAACTTCACGCATTCGATACTCCAAAATGCTAATGATCAAAACTTCCTTGTCCTCCAGCTTCTTCACCAATACCTCAAATCTAAAAAGGTAAATAAATTGGACAAAAAATAAATATATCAAATTGACTGTTCAATATAAAATTAAATAAAAAAGAAAACTTCATTATTTTAAAACGAGATGTTTTAGAGTTGTGCTCCAATACTTGTCAAATATTACCAAATAAGCCATAAAAATGATATGAAGGACTATTTTCTTCTCTACATGGATTTTCTTCTTTTGAGAATGTCCAGTACACATTTCGTTTGCATTATATGGGAAGATTAATTGGATTGTATCTATTATCTTCAAATGTCTCCGAAATGTATATGTCTCATTAAAGTGTGATAGGAAGGAATGTTTTCATTTCAAGCACAATTTGCTCCACTTATGTTGGCATAGCATGTCCTACCTCTGCTTAGATACTATCTCAAGAGTTTAATGAGCGAAAAGACAAATAAAAAAAGGAAAACTATATGATAAAAGACCAAAAGAGTAAAAGACGTTATTGACTTAATACCAATGGTGATTCTAAACCCCTGCGACCCATATGTAAAGATAAAGTACCATGTGGCTCGACATAAAATTGATCAACTACTAGATTCATAGCACGAAAGAAGACAAAGCAAAGATATGGCTCGGCAAAAAATTTAATGGCCTGAATATAATTAAAATAGAAAAACTTCAACAAATTTATGCTAAAACTATGTGGCAAGACACACTCGAATCACAAAATAGCAACACGCCAACAAATGTAAATAACTCTTGAACCTAAATAAATACAAACGTAAATAACTCTTTATTATTACATGGTTTCTTGACCAAACCAACAGCTTAATTAAAGGTCTAAACCAAATATAGCAACTAGACCAAACACAACAAATCTCAATGAAATCTAGCTGAAAACTACTCCCTTAGGTCCAAAGAGTGTCGCTTTAGAGAAGTTGAAAAAGTTAAAAAAAAAAGTGTCGCTTTAGCAGAAAAGCAATAATTTTTCCTCCCTAACAACCTACTTAATTTAGTTAATTATTTCCTTATTTCACAAAATATATCCCTATTAAATGGACTGTGTAGAGATATACTTGCCATTTCCACCTATTCTTAATGTTTCCAAATAAGTCTAAAGCGACACTTTTTATGGACCGTATATCGTTATCCTTCACCAATATGATTTCAAAATTTAACTTACTTTCTGATTCAAGCCTAGATGTACATTCTTTACACAGTTTAAGAACTCCATATACAGGACAATGAATTGACATGACAATATGCAAAGGAAACCTAAAAAAATAAAAAATCTAACAAAACATTTTCTACATATATGTCATCAAAATATAATTTTTCCACATAATTAACCCTTTTAGCATCATGTGTGTTGAAAATTATTTTTGAGCTGGAGGGACCAAACTCAAGTTGAAGGACATTAATGGCTGCAGGTTCGAAGACGGCTATTGAGATGAAGTATTTGATTCCTAATTCACTCTTCACAAAATTAAAAGGGAATATTGATAAAAATGCCCTTTAACTTTTCCGTCATTAAAAAATTACCCTGTAACTTTGGCCATTTAAAAAATTACCCTGTAATTTGTAAAATCTTGAAAAAAATGCCCCGCTACCGGCAGTAACAAGTTACTCACCCGGTAACCTGTTGACGTGGCGAGCCACTGCTGATGTGTGCGTCTGTTTGGACACGTTGTAATAGCATAAATTATGTTAAATTAGTTTTGATTCATTTTAAGAGGATAAATACCATATTTTATCCCCCAATTTGTTCATCTTCTTGGTGCCCTAGTTCTTGAGCTGCAGATTTCAAGGATTCCATTGTTGCTTGAAGGAGTTTTTGGGCGAGGTCTGGGTGAGGATGTCTTTCTCGAACTCGTCAGCGGCCGGCGCCGGCTCCTTGGTTTGCGATTGCGGCATACGGGCTGTTCTCCAAACTTCCAAGAAAGAAGAAAATTTTGGGAGGAGATTCTATGGGTGCCGTAATTGGAGTGTAAGTTTTCTTCACCTAGCCTCCTAGTTTTGTTTTGCATTATGCAGTGTAAGTTTTATTTGGGTTTCTTTTGTTGGTCGTTTGTTGTTGTATCCTTTTCCGGCAGAGGGACGGATGCTTATTTTTCAGGTGGGTCGACCCCCCAAACAATTCTGGGACTAGTCCATCGGCTGCTGGATTGCGCACCGAATTGAAGGAAATGTCGGACAGACTCGACGCCATGCAACAGAAGCTTGACAAGATTGGAAGAAAAATCAAGCTCGTCAAGCTAATTTCGACAATTACTTGGGTTCTTCTGTTGGCCATATTGATCAATATGTGGAAAAAATTCTGATGAAGTAGCAAAATGCCTAGCAATGTTGCCTAGATTAATTAAGTCTGTAACTTGCAATTGTTTGTGTTAATGTAGTGTCTTATTTTCCTCCAAATTAGTAGTGTAATATAATTGCAAGGTGTATTTTTGTTCTATTCGTATGGCTAGGTTGATGGATTAGCAGGTTCTGATTTTTTTGTTTATTATAGTTAATTGGTGGATCAGGTTTTTCTTTTAGATAATTCAAGGATGTGCAACTTATTTTGGTTCGTTTGTTTAAGTTAATTAATGGAATAGCAGCTTCTCCATTATGTGTGATTGCATGACACCTTGATTAAAAAGGCAAACTATATTCCCTATCAATATTCCCTATCATCTTTGTCTGTTTTGTTGGATTTTTCTTCAAGAATATTTGCAGAACAGAGCATGGTCTCAATTGTGTTTCGAACTTACGAACATTCTGATGTAGATTAGCTATTGATATGACCAACGTACAACAAATTGATCCGGGGATCACTATACAGTTGAAATCAAAATGAATCAGCTATCAACTTAAAAAATACCAGAAAATCTAAAACAGGAGAAATTGCAATAGTTGCTTTAAGTATTACTGGAATGGCAGTGTAACACATCCAAAATGTTAAGAAAATTCACAGTTAAGCGAGACACACTAGTACCAGCAACCATATGCTAAGCACCTAACCATTTGTAATATCCAAAAGATGGCAGCCAAATAACCCATAATCATTTAAAAACCTAGACTGCAAAAGGTTGCATATAGGTCATAAACTGAAATTGAGTGGTCTGCCACAAATTAACAAAATAACAAAATATACGAAGTCTTCATCAAAACAAGTTTTCACATGGAGTTGCAGCCAGGTACCAACCCATCAATGTAAGGCATGTTACTTCCAGAGGCCAACTCTTTCATGGTTGAAAGGTGTACGTTTTGAATCTGGTTGGATTCTTCGTCTATGTTCTGATCAATAGAGTTTCAGTACTCTGTAAAGGCTCCATCCAAATAGGTGTCTTCTACGGGTTGAGCTCCTTCACCGTGATCACTGACATCGGCAGATTCTGGCAGCTCGGAGATCACTGGGTCAACATTATATTCAGCAGCAATTTTCTTCTTTCCACATTTTCTCTTTGGTTGAAGTTTAGGTGGCACCCCAGTGTTCTTCCCACTCACATTCTGATCAACCAAGCCAACATCGAAATTGAATTCCCAAACTAAATTGCTTCTTAATTGACCAAATTAATAAAACACTAAAACAATTTTTACCATATTGTTAAATTCACTATTAACTTGGGACAGCTGACTAACAGGAACTTCTTGACTACCTCCAACATCATGGTTTTCCTACATACAAATCAGAATCCACCATATCAAAATGAGATAATCAAAAAAATAAACATCATAATAATCTGAAATTTCAATTTTCAATTTTAGGAACAAAGTTCTTGCCTCGCTCACCATGTTGTTATTGTCCTTGAAAATCTGCTCAAGAACTTCCTCATCGTCAATATCCTCTAATCCGCAATCTTGGAGTATCTTCTTCATCTCTTCCCTTTCAGCTTCGTAACGGCCAGTTTCATCCTAATTTTGATATTTAGGGTAATAATTTTTCAGATTATTTTTTCACCAATATTATTTATTACCGTCATTCCACAAAAACCTATATCTTATGAAGGAGTACTTACAAATGGACAGTTCCAACGGTTGTGACCGGGGATCCCACAGTAGCCACATTTGACAGTAGTCTAGTTCCTTTTGTTGTGGTGTTCGTCACGATTAGCGGGTCTGCCCCGTCTCACAACCTCCCTTACCTGCGGCTCATCTGGTTCCCGTCTACGGGCTTTCGGTGGTCGACCAGCTCTTCTAACAAGTTTCGGAAGAAGAGGTGGGATTGCATCCACGCTTGCCCACTCCTGCCTGCCATTAATAGGCTTTATAACCGGCCCATACGCGGCGAGATAAGTTTCCACTCGATAGCATCTGTTGCAATTTCAAATAAACAAACACCTTCAATTTAATAACACGATTAAATCTGAAATTTAGAACTGTATCAAACAGTTTACAGAAAAACATAAATCTGAAAGTTGAAATTTTCAGCCAAACTGTTTACTAACAGCAGTATAGAACATTTCAATAAAAACTAAAAATTAATTATAATTCAATCGTTAACTAAAAATCAAGAAATCTGAAATATCAGCGAGCCAAATCAGTTTGGATACATAAATTTAATTTTTGAAATTTTCAGACCAACAGTTTACTAACGTCAGTTTACTAAGATCTTCAATAAATACTGAAATTTCATTATACTAAATTTTCACTTTTACCTGTGAACGTAAGCAATGTGATCCTTCCCTAAGCGATGAATTGCAGAAAGTGCGTGCTTGCAAGGAATTCCTGTAAGGTCCCATTTCCGACAAGCGCACGTCATTTGCTCTAAATCAACAGCATATTGGTTTCCATCAAAGCAAGCTATTTGGAATTGAGTATCACTCGCTTTTATTGGCATACAATCAGCAACATTTGAGTTGTTAAAATCCAGAATCCGTTGAATTCGAGGACATATAACACCCTTCCATTTCTTAGATCGGTCTCGGTTCTCTGTACATCGCTTCATCAGCTCATTCATGATGGTTTCAAGCATTGACAATATTGGTAGTTCTCTAGCTTCCAGAATCTTGCTGTTAAAACTTTCACACATGTTGTTCATCAATAAGTCACACTTTGGATAGGTATCGAAATGTGATCGGCTCCATTGGTGAGGGGGCTTTTCATTTAACCAATTAAATGCAGCCTTATCCATGTTCTTCAGCTCCTCCATCCTTCTATTAAAGTCAGCTGTTGTGCATGCTTTTGCTGCCCGCCACACAGCCACTTTGAAGGCATTTCCCCTAAACCCCGAGTTTCGCATATTCAGGTGCATATGCCTTACACAAAATCGATGTGCAGCACCTGGAAATTCTTCATCAACAGCCTTAGTCAGCCCTTTTTGCTTATCACTGATGATAGTCCACTGCCATGTGTTCTCAATTCCTAAGTCTGCCTTTAGTTGTTTGACAAACCAACACCAATTATCTCCATTTTCGGTACTGACAACAGCATATGCAAAAGAAAATGAGTTGTTGTTGGGGTCGACGCCGACAGCGGTCAACAAAATCCCCCCATGAGGACCTTTTAGAAAGGTCCCATCAAGTCCGAAGACTGGCCGGCAGCCTATCAATAAACCCTCCTTGAGGGCAGCAAGACAGACATAAAATCTTGAGAACTTGTTTCCCTGTGGAGTTTGGTCAACGTTCAAGATCACAGTTGACCCGGGATTGGTTCTCCTGATTTAATTCCATAGCAGCTTATACTGATCATCCGACCTCCCTTCCAACCCCCTCACACTCCTCTGTTTGCACAAGTAAGCTTGCCACTTTGTTATGTCTACCCTAGTCTCGGCCGATGCATCATCCCTAAAAGCCCTTATCTTTCGTTTTTTATCTGTCTGGAATACGTACCCGAATCGGCTTGCTAACCACCTACTATTCATATTTCTTACGGTGAACGAAGGGGCACACGTGTGATTGGGTATGCAGGTTGTCACAACGAACGAAGATTCACCGGGCCTCCTCAAAGCATTCAACCTAAATCCACAGTCCGAGTCGTCACAAATAGCATAAATCATATGCTTGTCTGACTTCTTGAAGCTAACCGACCTCTTTTCGATGATGGCATGGGTATCCATCATATCTCTGAATTCCTTCTTTGTGCTAAACACCATGCCCAAGACAAGCGTAGGTGATCTTCTGTAATCCAATCTCCACCCGGGTGCCCTGGCGTCAGGATTGTCATCGTCCGACTCATGGATACTACGAAAATCATCTTCACTCAAACACACATCATCTTCACCCAGTGGATCAAGCTGCCCCGCTTCGTCCACACCACTACCACCTCCTGCCTTTTGAATTCCAGCCCATTCGGCCTCTTTGTCCGTGAATTTATCAAAATCTTGGTCATCATTATCGATTTCCTCATCTTCAACCTCTTTATAGTCGTTATCCCTACACTCGGCATCATCCTCTTCAACATCCTCAACATCAATCACTTCCACCGGCCTCTTACCCCTCTTAACTTCTTCCATTTTTTTCTTTTCCCTCTGCTTCTTACTACCCCGACCAGAACCGGTTTCAACATGTATCTCCTCAATCAACACATCATGCAGCCCGTTGTCTTCTCCTACCTTAGAAGCTTCATTTGTATTTTCGGAATACAAATTTACCTCCCGGATGACTTCAGCATGTTTGAGCAAGAGTTGCAGCTCAACATCATTTGTAATCGGAGTAAAATACTTCTCGGTATGACACCTACCCCACAACAGTGGCTCCTTGCATTTCTCAAGATGAACAATAAACTTGATTAACTCCTTCAATGAATATCGGGATGTGTTAACATGATCAAACTTCAAAACATCGCCTCCAATATAGACCCCCTCCCAATTTTCAACTATGCCACCGTAATGAAAGCCAAAAGTGTACAATGCAGTGTTGGGACCTGCATAAATGAAGGCACAATTCGGTTTAGTAAAATACGGTCAATTACAGTCAATTAATAAAGCATGTAGGGCACAATGTATAATACCCAAAAACCCCTCAAAAGAGCAGTAGAGGCAAACATAACTGTCATCCACAATTGGCCTGAAAAATAGCTGTCCCTCAACATTTTTTTCAGAGATTACATTAAATCCTACTAGGGACCACAAGTAGCACCCTCACAGTAGCAGACAAAAAACCCAACCCCACCAGCACAAAAAATTAAAGAACTGAATCGTGAGGACCACAGCAGCATAACTCCTACAGTTTCGAAATATGCTGTCCCCTTAAAAAAAAAAATTATGCGAGAGACCCCACCCATGGCAGTTTAACATAGCATATCCACACTAAAAAAATCAATAAACTAGCCCGAAACCCTATCATTGACATAGATAACAACAAATTAGTCGAATAAACAAAGGCAAACTCAGAATGTGGCCACAAAACACATTGTTCGAGCAAAATATTATAATAGCCACAGCAAAATCTCAAAATAAAGCAACAAATCCCACAGTTTGTTCGAGCTAAACCAAAAAAAATAAACCTGAAAAATCGGAATAAAATACACTTACCATAATCGGGGCAGGGCTCGCCGTTTTTTGTTGGATCTCGACAACGCATGCTGAAAACCTAGCGCGAATCGACGGAAATGGTGATTGAAGATGGGCCACAGTTGACTGTGGTCGCGATTTGGATGAAATTGCGGTTGCGCGATTATGGGGGATTGTGAGTTGTTAACCCTAATTTAGGAAATGAGAGTGACACATAGTGTTTTCTCCTCCCAAAAAGCCACGTCTATTACAACGTGTCCAAACAGACGCACACATCAGCAGTGGCTCGCCACGTCAACAGGTTACCGGGTGGGTAACCTGTTACTGCCGGTAGCGTGGCATTTTTTTCAAGATTTTACAAATTACAGGGTAATTTTTTAAATGACCAAAGTTACAGGGTAATTTTTTAATTACGGGAAAGTTAAAGAGCATTTTTATCAATATTCCCAAATTAAAATATTCCTCTCAATGAACTAATTTAAGAAAAATGGCTCCGCGTACCTTTTCATAGTTCATGGCTAGCTCCATCGTGTTTTGATGTTAATTCGACTATCAAAATCAAATCTCGAAACCTGAAAG
This sequence comes from Ajuga chamaepitys, assembly GCA_958295605.1. NCBI lineage: Eukaryota > Viridiplantae > Streptophyta > Magnoliopsida > Lamiales > Lamiaceae > Ajuga > Ajuga chamaepitys. The sequence goes on along the minus strand of OY282496.1, from coordinate 29,769,933 downwards.
CATATACATTATATGTTCTAGTAATCATATTAGGATAAAACCAGATGTTTATTCTATATAGTTACACGCAGATATAAATAAAGACTATGTATATATGCTCTTCAGATATATATAGCAATTAAGGATACAAATTCTGGAAAGATCAGAAGAATAAGACAGTGAGATCTTGAGTTTGTACGAGCACAATCACATCAGTTATATAGAGTTTTCAGCCAAATACTGCATAATCTTGCAAATGCAAGTGTGAGATATGGTTGGATAGATATACATATGCACCTTATTTTCATCTGAATGTTTCTACTTTCAAAGTGAAGATACAATAAGGAAACACATTTCAAACTTAGGAGCATAAATTGCCTACAAGATATATTTTGAGGGATTTTGATCATTCAACTTCAACACACAAATTGTCGAACAAGAATTAGTTCATAGTTGCATCTGAACATTACACAATCTTGAAAAGAAAGAAAACAAGATTAACACAAAACATCCCATTGCAGTTCCACAATTTATCAACAGATATATCTATAAAATTTAAGGAAAAAAAAAAAAAAAAAGCCAAACTCGAAAAAAAATAAACACTCTGAGAATGATGTACTCACCCCTATGGCTTCTGAAAATCTTAAGTATCAAGCAGTCTGTGGAGCAATTCAACAACGCTCTGAGAATAATGTCTACTCCACACTCGCTTTATTTTTCCAATTCATTACAATTGGGCCAAGAATTAATTACACCAAATTCTCTGAAAGCCTGTAGTCTCTCTGAAATCTGCAACATTGCCCAGAAAAAGCCTGAAATGGGAAGAGAGAGAGAGAGAGAAATCAGTAGTGAACAACAAATACTAAATACTAACACAATCAATGGTGCATTGTTTGCTGTGATTTCAGAATTTGTGACAGTTAAAACCGAACCTCAGAGCCGCATTTCACCTCCTTTTCCATAACACACACTCCTATCGTTATATTCTTTCAAAATTCATCGCTCCAAAGTTCGTCGGTCGTTATCCATCTCATCGTGACTCGCCATTCCTTCGCCATTATTCGCCCAACCGCACCGCACGCTTGACGCTGCTCTCCACCAGTAGATCGATGACCTCTCCTCGCCATTATCGGGTTGTTTTGGGTTGCCAAGAACAACTAGTTCAGGGTTTGGGACTTGGAAAAAAAATTCAGAGGAAAGAAAAAAAAGGTTTTGCTTTTTAATATTTTTCGAACACGATAAGTAAAGGGGAGCTAAACCACTACATTTTGAAAAATCAATTAAAAATATTTAACTATTTTTCGACGGGACATTCCCGACGGAAAATTCATTGAAATTTAAAATTTTAAGGATTTCAACGATTCATTTTACCGTTGAAATTGTCTGTGAAAATTTTAAAATTTCGACTAATTTATATTTGTTGGAATTTAGTTGCTTTCTTTCCAACTGATTTATGTTCCTTGGAATTTAGCTATTTTCTTATTATGTCAATACTATTAGTGATTTCTATTATTTATAATGTTGATATTGTTTAGTCTCATGGCTAGATTTATAGAGGCCGCACAATGGTGGGAAAACAATGGTAGTTTCCCGTTTTAGATTTTTTAATTTTTTTAATGTATAGTTTATCTAACTTTAATACAAATTAGGGCATATATGTAAAGAACTACATGGGAAACATCCTAAAATTTGGGTGGTCTTGAGCTGGAGAGCTAATCAAAGTAGCTTGATTCAGTTAAATTTGGATTCTTTCACCGTTGATCCCCAATAGGTTTGTGAGCTGATGGGATGCCAAATATATGTTTGTCTTGTGGTATTACATCAGAAACAGAAGACATACATTTAGCTCATATTTGGTTATTGTTAGAGTTGGCAAAATCGGTTCAATCAGATGGTCGAGCTTGTCCGCGTGATATTTTAGATAGGTTGGGTCATAGGAATGTGGGTTTAAAGTACCACCAGACGCAATAAACTTGACCGGATGGGCTAAAAGCCTGACGTGCCCTAGGCAGTTTGAAAGTCCTATTATATTTCTCTTTTATAGGCTGGCGCGGGGTTGATAAATTTTGGCCCGACAAAAAATTCGACCCAGCCCTCAACATATAATTAGAGCTACCAAAATCGGTCATACCCGATGGGTCGGCTCAGCTCGTCTAATAGTTTAGATGGCTGGGCATATGAATGTAGGCTCAAAGTACCATAAGCTCGGAGTGCCCAAATTCGACTCAAAAATTTTAGTATATTAACAAGATAGGTTGGACCATGCTCGATAATTTTTGGCCCTATAAATTTTTTGACAGTCCCGACATATAGCGTTGACCCGATAAATCATATAATGAATATCTTGGAGGCGAACCTTAAAATTCAACTAAAATAAATGCATCTACCAATTGGTATAAAAGTTATATGCCAGATATTTTTATTTTTTTTACATTGTATTAATGTACAAATACAAATAAATGAAACAATCAACAATTAATTTGTAGCCAGTTGAGTTGGTGGGATGGTTATTTTAGTTCTTGTTGGTCCTAGGTTTGACGGTCTGTTAAGGATAAATATTTTTTTTTTTAATTACCATTACTAATGTTATATATATTAAATAAAATAATTAACTTTCAATTTGTTAGCTAGCTAAGTTGGTGTGGCAATCATTATAGTTTCTGCAGGTCCCGTGTTCGACGCTCTGTAAGGGATGAAAATTTTTATTTTTAATTACCACTACCATGATATATATATTAAATGAAACAACATCAATATGTTAGCTAGTGGAGTTGGTGGGGCGATCGTCCAGATTCGTGCAGGTCCTAGGTTCAATAATGTTTGGGGGAATAATATTTTTAGTTTTAATTATCATTACGTTATAAATAATATTACCAAATTTTAAGTATTCTAGCCTTAGTCGAGGTGGTAGAAGTTTGGTTCTGTTTAGGTAGAGATTTTGGGTTCGAATATGTCCAATATATTTTTATACGTTTACCCAATTATACAATATATAAAATACATAACGAGAATTAATCACTAACTTATATTGTTAAAATTGGTTGAGACATGGTGATAATTGCTGAAAGTTAGGTTTGATTCTAAAAGGGTCAATTACCAAAAGCAACCTGTATTATGAGCCTTTTTCAGTTTTACAACCTAAACTTTTTAGTTTTTCCGATGACAACCTATATTAATTATTTTTTTTCAATTTGCAACCTCCGGCTATATTTCCGGCTATATAGGCCATGTGACTTGCACATGTTCTTTTTTGGACCAATAAGATGGCGACACGTGGCGGCTAATAAAATATTTAAAAAAATATTAATAAATATTTTAAAAATTTCAGAAATTTCATTAATAACTCTAGAAAATACAAAAAAAAAAAATATGAAATTCTTTTAGAAATTCTAAAAATTTATTTAAAATTTAAAAAAAATATTTAAAATTTTAAAAAATTATTTATAATCGAAAAAATAAAATAAAATAATTTTGTAATTAATTAAAAATTTCTGAAAATTCATTAATAAATCTAGAAAATTAAAAAAAATCTAAAATTCTTTTAGAAATTCTAAAAATTTATTTAAAATTTAAAAAAAATATTTAAAATTTTAAAAAATTATTTATAATCGAAAAAATAAAATAAAATAATTTTGTAATTAATTAAAAATTTCTGAAAATTCATTAATAAATCTAGAAAATTAAAAAAAAATCTAAAATTCTTTTAGAAATTCTAAAAATTTATTTAAAATTTAAAAAAAATATTAAAATTTAAAAAAATTATTTATAATCGAAAAATAAAATAATTTTGTAATTAATTAAAAATTTCAGAAATTTCATTATAAATTCCGAAAAAAAAAATTATTTCTAAAATTAATTTGAAATTCTAAAAATTTATTTAAAATTAAGAAAAATCATTTAAAATCAAAAAAATAATTTTAAAAACAGAAAATAAAAAATAATAAAAAAAATTTTTATACCGGAATATACGAAGTTCCCTCTCTTTTATACTAATTTTCTACAATTTATAATTATTTTTTAGTATTTAAAAATTAATTTCTAAAATAATTTTTTTAATTTTCTAAATTTTAAAATTAGCTATCTGATTTTAAATGATTTTCCTTAATTTTAAATAAATTTTTATTATTTTTTATTTTCTGTTTTTAAAATTATTTTTTTGATTTTAAATGATTTTTCTTAATTTTAAATAATTTTTTTCGAATTTTAAATTAATTTTAGAAATAATTTTTTTTTCAGAATTTATGATGAAATTTCTGAAATTTTTAATTAATTACAAAATTATTTTATTTTATTTTTCGATTATAAATTATTTTTTTAAATTTTAAATATTTTTTTTAAATTTTAAATAAATTTTTAGAATTTCTAAAAGAATTTCAGATTTTTTTTTAATTTTCTAGATTTATTAATGAATTTTCAGAAATTTTTAATTAATTACAAAATTATTTTATTTTATTTTTTCGATTATAAATAATTTTTTTAAATTTTAAATAATTTTTTTAAATTTTAGATAAATTTTTAGAATTTCTAAAAGAATTTCAGATTTTTTTTTTTTATTTTCTAGATTTATTAATGAAATTTCTGAAATTTTTAAAATATTTATTAATATTTTTTAAAATATTTTATTAGCCGCCACGTGTCGCCGTCTTATTGGTCCAAAAAAGAACATGTGCAAGTCACATGGCCTATATAGCCGGAAATATAGCCGGAGGTTGCAAATTGAAAAAAAATAATTAATACAGGTTGTCATCGGAAAAACTAAGAAGTTTAGGTTGCAAAACTGAAAAAGGCTCATAATACAGGTTGCTTTTGTAATTGACCCATTCTAAAATAGAGTATTTTTTTTGTTTTTTTTTACTTGAATTATGATTAGAGTAATCTTATTTTTTTTAATTATTTCAAAAAATAGCGATTACTTGGTATTCATCGTCACTAAAAATGTATGTTGTGACGAAATAATTTTGTCACTCACAAGATTAATGACAAAAAGAGTATCGTCACTTATTAAATGGACTATTTAACAACAAAATAATGTCTCGTCACATAAAATTAGTATTCTCGGTGATAATATTTGTCATAGTCTAGCAAATTCTTGTCCTTTTACTAAAAAAAAAGCAAGTTCTTGTCCTTAATAAAGTGATTTATATCAAATCGATGACAATGTAATTAGTATCACAATATTTTATTTCCGACACAATAAATTTTGGACCACATGAGTTTGGTCTCTGATATTCAATAATTGAAAATGATATATATATATATATATATATATATATATATATATATATGTGTGTGTATATATATAGTAGTATTGAAAGTTTTTTCAATAAAAAATCTTCAATACTAAAATTATTTCTGGTAGTAAAATTACCTTTATATTAAATGGTTATGAAATAGTATACATGGAATATAACACTTGTCACGAAAATTTTTGTTGTGTTTACGATTAATAGAAAAAGTGATGAATTGGTATTCGTCGTCAATAAATATGAACATCTATGACAAAAGAATGTTGTCACTTAACTTTTTAAAAGATTAATGACAAAATTTAATATTGTCACAAATTAAACTATGACAAACTATTGTCGATCATCACAAAATTTAATTAAATAAGATGAAATAATTCCATCACTTATTCATACAACTAATTAATAATGAAATAATATTGTCACACAAAAAAAAAGTATTTGTAACGATAAACATCATCACAAGATAATAATTTTTTTTGTCTTTATATAAAGTGGTGACAAATTGATTCACTGTCACTAAATATAAGGATTGGTGACAAAAAAGTGTTGTCGTTAATTTCTTTAAACAATTAGTGACAATATATGACATTGTCATGAAAGAAAATATTTCGTGACACTAAATGTCGTCACTAATTATTTTATAATTGTTATCAAAAGGTTTCTCTCCAAAATTTTGTGCGAAATGTGACATATTTTTTGTCATCGTCACGTACAAATTAGTGACGATAAAAATAATTTATAGTGACAAAAATAAAAGTTGTCATATTTTTACGACAAAAATAAAATTCGTCGCTATTAAGCAACAAAAGTGAAAAAACTTTGTGCGTTAAGAAAAATTTCGTCACGAAATGTGAGATTTCTTGTAGTACATTAATAATATATGCTTCATTATAATTTAAGAAAATTAAACCTATAATAGTTAAAAAGAACTTTGACATTCTAAAGTTTAACTTCTTCGGTATAATAGTGGATATATAAAAGACTCTTAATATGAAATAGAGATATTTAAGTTAATATTGAATATAAATTATAACATGATTTTAAAATTTATTCTTTTATATTCTCCAAATTTATATATTCTTGTTGGAAAGTTGCGCTCCTTGTTAGAATAATGTAATTTTATCTATATGTAATATTATAAATCTTATCACTACACCCAATTTTAATTTACAAGAGTTATATTCAGGTATAAAATATGTTTTAAAAAATTTAGATGATCTGGTGGTGAATAAAAAGGTAATATTTTGTCTTAGGATTAGTAAAATAAAACATATAATTGTTCAAAAAAAAATAATGCAAACTGGTATTCAAAGCCCTTATAAAATTTATCTCCAATCTCATTCTTGAGAAAGTAAAAATATATTATTACGTGTAAGTTTTCCAACTATAATATTTATATACGCATTCCAAAAACTAAAAAAAATATATTGACAAGAAAACTATAGTGCCACATGTATGAGATTTTCTAGCTAACCACTTCATGTGAAATTCTTATAATATACAAATGACTCAACATCAAAGTAGGTATTTGATCAATTTTTTTTAAGAAATTAAACATGCAATAATAGCTTAAAAGAATTTAGGTATTCTAAAGTTTGATTATTTGTTACAATAACATATACAAGACTCTTATTTGGGAGGAAAGAAGTAATAAAATTTATTTATTATTGGATATAAACTATACATGATTTACAAATTCATAATTTTATATTGTCTGTATTTATGTTATTATATCAAGACCGACTTATTTATTATAGGTTTTACATTTTTATAACATTACAAACTTTCATTATATCTAAATCTAAAAAAAGTGATTCTAAATTGTAAGATAAGAGAAACAAAATTATTTTACTAAAATTACAATAATATCTTCAAATTTAATACTTGATAAGAAGAATGTTGTAAATTGCCACTATTTTTCATAAATGTTCTACATCACAATTTTATTTTGGTTAAAGTCAAATAATTGTTAAGAATAGTAAGCAATCAATAATATTAACTAAATACTTTTGCATGTAATGGAAAGTAATTATGAACAATATCATAATGTTGTGTTTTATTTGTCGATGTAACAATTTAGAGTTGTTCGAGACATGATTTAGTAACGATATGTGACTTATTTCTCTAAAAAATAGAAGGTTTTTTTTTTTTTTTTTTTTTATGCGCTTTTAGCATGTGTATCATTTCGATATAACTCATCAAAATTACATGACAAATATTTTAGTTAGGTAATTCTTTCATAAGCATATAATTATCAATTTTACTGAAGAAGTAAGTATAATATGATATCTAATAATATTATCAGTTTACATAATTAATTTAATAAAATATATAAATCATGACATGCATATTAATTAAAGTATTTTAAATGAGCAGTTTGTTAAATTGAAAAAAGAAAAAAAACTAATTAATAAGTTTTTGTGATGAGATTAACTTATCTTTGAGTAAAAATAAATAACATAATTCAAAACAAAAATAGAATATGTAATAGTTAAGCCAACTTTGATATAATATTGGTGTAACTCATATTTATAAGATCATTCGTTAAAAACGAATGTTCACGTTTTCTTACGAAAAGAGTTTTAAAAACTTGAATTTTAAATTCATCCTATACCTTCTTTTTTTACTTGAAATATCTAAAAATAAAGGGTTTATTACCAAAAGCAACCCGAGGTATACCCGTTTTTACCGATTGCAACCTGATTTAAAATTCGTCGCCGATTGCAACCTGAATTACTCGCGTTTTACCGATTACAACCTATTTTATAAATTCCGGCCAAAATCAAGAGCGTGCCACACACGCGCAATTTTGAGCAAGTGGTAAAAACGGGTATACTTCAGGTTGCTTTTGGTAATAAACTCTTTTCTTTTTTTCTTTTTTTCTTTTATTCCCTCCATCATTTTCAACAGGAGAATTTGATGAAATGATCATGTATAGATACAAATACATACCAATTAGAACAACTTCTACCTAGATCTTCGTCTGAGAAATAAATTGAAGAAAATTGAACTATCCTCAACAGGAGAATTTGAAGAAATGAATGAGTATAGATACAGAAACATACAAATTAGAACAACTCCAAGCTAGATTTTCTACTGAGAAATAAATCGAAGAGAATTGAACTCTTATCCAACAGTAGCATAGAATCTTCCAGTAGCTTTATCAATTATAACCACAACTTCTAAAATTTCACAGAAATGTTCAAAGTACTTCTTCTGGATAATGATCGAATTTTTGATGATTCGGAGTTAGTTTCTTCTGGATCTGTAAATCAGAAATGAAGAAGAGGATTCGTGTTGAAGAAACTTACGGAGATTAGTGGAGAGAGGAGGGAGGGATAGGGATGTACACGAACCAATTCGCTCGTAAACTGTTCAGATCTCGGTTCGTGAAAAGCTCAATCGGGCTTGTCTAATGTGGCTCGTTAAAATAAACGAACCAAACTCAAGATTGATGATATTCGATTCGTTAGCTCACGAGCAATTTCATTTGTTGGCTCGAGAGCTAGTTCGTAAATATTAAGCTAATGTACTTATAATTAATTTCTAATTTTATAGTTATACTTATAAAAAATATAGAATTATATAATTAAAATCATGCATTTGTATATATGTAATTAATTAATCTTAGTAGGTATTTTAATCTTAATTAAAATCATGCATTTTAAGAATTTATGGCTTATTTTTAATTATATAATGATTAGTAACATATTTGTAATTTATATTTATTGAATTCATTTGGGCTCGATTAGACTCGCTAGAGGCTCGAGTACGTTCACGAGCCGTCCATATATTTGATAAATTAAGCTCGAGTTCGGCTCGATAATTAATGAACTAAACTCAAACTCTTAGATATTCGATTCAACTCTGTTTGTGTACATCCCTAGGGAGGGAAAAAAAGGAGGATGAGAGAGAAAATGATGGAGGGAAGAAAAGAAAAAATAAAAAAGAAAATGATTTATTACCAAAAGCAACCCGAAGTATACTCATTTTTACCACTTGCTCAAAATTACGCGCGTGTGGCACACGCTCTTAATTTTGGCCGGAATTTATAAAATAGGTTGTAATCGGTAAAACGAGAATAAGTCAGGTTGCAATCAGCGACGACTTTTAAAATAGGTTGCAAGTGGTAAAAACGGGTATACATCAGGTTGCTTTTGGTAATAAACCCAAAAATAAAATAAGTGAGACTATTAGTTGTTAAAATTTACTATGCATAATAGTACCAAAATACAAACATATTGCAACAAATCTATCATACATAAAATCTAAGTGGAAAAAAATAAGAGAAAAACCTTCAAATCATATTTCCTTTTTTTTTTCCCAAGAAATATACTTATCACTCTGATTTTGACTATTTTGTATTTCTTTTAGGATTTTAATTTGATTAATTCTAGCATGATGCAAGTTTATCTTTTATTTGATTGATTGGGGTTACATAGGTATCGGTAATTTATACGATCAACTATTGTTATATCATATTATCCTCCCGTTCTCAATAAGCAATACTCCCTCTTGTAAAAAAAAAAATAAATAAATAAAAATCGCTTTTGTGACACTCCAAAACCAAAAGCAGCTGACATTCTCGTTGGCATTTCAATTAATTTTCCAGAAAGTTTTTTTAAGTTTATTTTAAAGTTTTACAAGTCAAATTCTTTATCCAAGTATTGAGACAAATGAAGTATCTAGAAACAAAGTGTTTCTACTTAATTGTGTAGGAGCAACTATGAAGGAACCCAAGCTTACTCGTACACTCGTCCGGTAAATGAAAGAAAGTACAAAAGATAAAAATCATTAAAAGATATTTTAAGTTTTATTAGATAAGTGAAATATCCAAATATTTACTTAGATATGTAAGGCAGAAACTCGTATGTGACCGTTACACGGCCGTCACACGGTGTGACGGGAAAAAGTATCACTTTTTGTGGTAAAAGTATCACGTTTATCTGTAAAAGCATCACTTCTTTTTAACAAAAAAGAATATCACTTTTTGCACTAAAAGTATCACATTTATCTGTAAAAGTATCAATGTAGTAAAAGTATCACTTTTTCCTGGAAAAGTATCAATATTTTCTGTAAAAGTGCATTTCGTCACACATGTGACCGTTCACACACAAGACTCACTCGATATGTAAATAGTATGCATGTACATCAATTTAAATATATCAATTTAAAAAAGTAAGGTATGGATAGTTTGTGTACGTAAAATATAATAATATTTACAAGTCTTGAATTGATAGGTTAAAGTAATACATTTATATTAATCTATATATATATATATATAAAAGTAAAATGAAGGGCTTTTATGTAATTATATCTTTCCCGCCTAAATTTTTAGGTCATAAATGATAAGTTTTAGTCACTTTTGGTAAGTAATAACTTTCTTTCATTTTTTTTAAAATACAAATAACTTTTTTATTTGTTTTTCGTATTTTATGCATAATATATCAAATTATTCATCTTTTCAAGATCTTCAATTTGACATTCATATCACATATATTATACTGAGTGTTTATTGTGAATTGGATGCAACAAAAATTAGTAAAATTATTTTCAAATAAAAAATATTAATTGAGTATTTTTTTTTAATAAAAATACAGCTAATCAGTTTATTTTACTTGACATAAATTTTCAAATATTTCGTTATTTAAGTTACGCAGAGAAAAGATCATTGATTAAATAATGAAGTTCTACTTTATTAAATCAAAGACAAAAAATATACTCAGATTTTTAAATCATCAAGTCTGTTAATACTATTTTATCATGAGAGTATGTGAACTTTAAGCATATGTATGATTATGTATTAACAATGTTAACGAAACTATTTTTAATTACTTATTTATATTTTTTTATAATTTATATTTTGTTAGAATGACTTTTTTAAGGAAATTTACTCTTTGCAACTGAAATTATGATATTTGTTACACTTTGCAATCCTCTTTTTTTTTTTTTTTTTTTTTTTTTTTTTGTTTTACGTTAACTAAACCTCAAATATGTTTCTTAAACTTTGTAACCTAAACAATACTTTGTCGCACTAACTAACCTCAACTATGTTTTTTTTACTCTTTTGAAGAACTCACAGACTTTAATTTGTTTTTTGAAATATTAAATAACTTTTAGAATGCATTTTATTAAAGTAATGATTTATTGAAAAATAATAAGTATTTAAGTATATTTGAAACCACAAATGAAATGTTAGAAGTTGCAAACGAGAATTTAACTTTAACAAAAAAATTAAAATTAAAATAAATATTTATAATTAAAAATAAAAAATTATTTAGATACATTAAAAATATAAAACAAAAGTAGGAAAAAAAAAGTATAAAATTTTGGGCTTTTCAGGGGTGCACCTGAGACACGGTGCACCTAGATGAGATTTACCTACTTTGCAGTTTACATGTTAATATTTACAATTTTCAATTTATTTGTATTTTAAATATATTTTTCGCACCTTATTTTTTTTTTTCAATTTACCACTTTTAATTGATTTATATTTTAAATATATTTTTCACGTTTATTTCTATATTGGGGCGGACTTATATATATATATATATATATATATATATATATATATATATATATGTATGTATGTATATATATTTTAATTTTGGGACTTCGAATTTTGTGGACTTATTTTATTTATTATTATTTATGCCTTCGAAATATGTAGTGATTTTAGGACTTATTTTTTTTGTTGTATTTTTTTCTTTATTCGAAATAAGTAGTGATTCCAATTTTTTTTTGACATTTAATATGATTGAAAAAAATTGGTGTACCTGACTTTAGAATTTCAAAAATAAAAAATGTACATAAAATCAATATCAGTTTTCGATTCAATATAATTGAATCATAATTTGGGAGATATTATTGTAATTAATAATAGGCAATTAATTATTTAATATTAATAATCTCAGGTGAAATATGTAGAATAGGTAACAGGTATAAGGAGCTGGAGTATTATTTGATCTAACAGTTGAATTATAAGTTGACCAAATCTAATGGTTTAAAATAGTCCAGGTGCATCGTGTCCTAGGTGCACCAAAGTTAGACTCTAAAATTTTACATCTGAAGTATCCAACTTAATTATTAATGTTTACTTTATTATATATTTCAGGAATGTTTTAAACTATTTATGATTAGAATTGAATAATTAATTTCATAAACTAAAAAATCTATATATATATGTGTGTGGATATATATATATATATATACACGTGTGTGTGTATGTGTGTGTAAAAAACACATCAGGGGCAATTCCGCAATTAATATTTTTCAGCTTAAAATTTTGGACTATAATTGGTAAGTTGGTAAGTGTTGTCACACTTGGTAAGAATCAAAATTTATTTAATCTACTTTTTAAAGTTACAAATAACTTATTCCAATCTAATTTATTTACTGTGTATATTACATCAAATTAATCCTCTTTTGAAGATGTTTCATTTAGCATCCATACCACACGATATATTATAATACACTACTACAAAAACTGGGGCTAAAATCATTTGTGGTCCCGTAACTCTTCACTTGTACAATTTTGGTCCCAAAAAAAGTTAAAAATTCAATTTAGTCATGTAACTTTGGAATTGGTTCAGATTTAGTCCCTTTTCTTTCCGAAAGTGACCAATCTGACTGGAAAATTGCATGTATCATTTACATGACTCATTTTTTCCAACATAATTTTTAATATGTAGCGCCAACAAGTGATGAGAAACGAGAAAAAATAAAAAATCCTCTTTCTTTTAATTTTTTACTTTTTAATGTTATTTTTACTTCAAAATCACTTGCCGATGCCAGGTATTAAAAAATTGGATGGAAAAATTAGTCTGGTGGCCAGCACGTGCAATTTTTCGGCCAAATTGATCACCGACGGCGAAAAAAGGGACTAAATTTGGATCAATTCCAAAGTTACAGGACTAAATTAAATTTTTAACTTTTTTTGGGACCAAAATTGTACAAGTAAAAAGTTACGGGACCAAAAATAATTTCAGCCCACAAAAACTGTTAATCACTACGCCTAAAAGACAACGGTTGTACTTATAAACCGTTGTCTTTGAGAGATCAACCGTAGTTGTTATGTCAACCGTAGTGGAACTCAAATTTTTTACGCTCAACGACAACGGTTTTTTGTACAACCGTTGTTGTTCAACCGTAGTCTTTGTGTTATTTTTCGCTTAAAGACAACGGTCAGCATTTCCGTTGTTAAAATACCGTAGTCAATTTTTTTTTTAATCAACCTATTCTACTAAAAGAAGGTTGCATAAAAATAGGAAAAGACACATGGCGCTTACACAATTTTTCGTCGAATTTTTATTTTTTTTTAATTTTTAAGAAATATTCTTAAGTACATAGAAAGCCCTAAAGAAGAGGAGCATGACATACATAATGCATATATTATAATTAAAATATTAATTTTTAAGTGTAAAATACATTTTTAGAATAGTAATGATATATTTTGATTTTCTAAAAAAATGATATATTTTGATTTCTAAACATTTTTATATAAAATTAAAATGTGATAGAATTCCAAAAATGAATTTTTTAACCGATTGAAATTTTTTGAAGATTAAAATTATTTCCTTTAATTTTACCTTTTTTATCTTAATAATTTTTGGATGATTTAAAGTATTTGGTTGAAAAAAATTCATAAAAAATACAAAATTTGTTATGTTTACACTTTACAAAGGAAAAAAAAAGCTTAGATATATTTGCTAAAGTGATTTATTGATTGAATTAGTTTGCTTATTATTTTCTTCTATTTTGTGAAAATAAAAATTATGTTAACTACAAAAATAATAAGTCGATTAGTTTTATTTGAACATGACATGACAATATAGTTTACCACTCACATACTTAAGTAACTAATATGTTTGTGGCTTCTTATACTAATATTATATTATTTAATATATGTGGCTTTAAGACGATAATTATTCAAAATATTTGCCATTGTTTTATCATTTATATGCATATATAATTATTACAACATGTGTAATGCACATTGAAATAATAGGAAGGGAAATGAATCGAATTTCAAGTGTGTATTTATAATTTTACTTAAAATATTCAGCATAATCAGATCATGCATTCAAATAATTGAATTAACAAAATTTATGAAAATATAATCGGTAGTTTCTATTTGTGATAATGAAATGTATTAAAGTAAAAATATAAAAATTTGAATAGTAAAAAAATTATGAAAATCTAACTGGTAGTTTCAATTTGTAATAATGCAAGATATTACATGTAAAAAAAAAAAATCACATGTAAGGAGGAAGAAAGATTACTTGACAAAAGAATATCAACTGATGCTTTTATATTCTCAAATCAAATAATATATAAGTTGATAATTTCATCATCATCATTATCATTATTATTATTAAAAACGTATTCATCCCGTGCATCGCACGGGTGAACATCTAGTTATATTAAATATGAATGATATTTTGTGTGATCATCAACAACGGTTATCACAACCGTTGTTACTGGTGCGTTGTCATTTTTTATATTTAATGTCCTTATTTTTTTTTAAATACTTATTTTACAAGATTAAAATACTTTTTATTGTTGTACAATTAAAAAATGTTTATTATAATTTTTTTTAAACTTTATTTTTCTTGATGTTTCGTATTTTGGCCTATCTAGTACTTTTAAGTTAGTTATACATTTTTTTTCTGTGTATACAGTGTTAATAGATTATTAGTTATTTTATATTCATTACTAGCTATATATTTAACATCATTTATGTATATTTTAAAATCTTAATAATACATTTTTTTTTTAATATTGATTTTGATCCAGAATAACAACCGATCAATATGAAAGTTGTACTGCGCCAAGTAAACCGAACACTATGAAATGATATTCTGCCTAAACCAGTCGAGCTACGGAAAATGATATATAGAAAAACATATATTTTTTTTCATGTTTTAATTAATATATGTAAATGTAATTGAAAGTTATCATATAATTATTTATTCGCATAAACAAATATTCAAAAGTTGTGAATGATGTTCTACCTAAATCAGTCGTACTACGAGTTCTACCTAAATCAGTCGTACTACGAAAAAATGATATATATATATATATACATATATATATATATATATTACTTCATATTTTAATATATTTAAATGTAATTGAAAGTTATCATATAATTATTTATTAGCATAAACAAATATACAAGTGATGTCAAAGTTAAGATTTAAAAAAAAAAGAGGGGGCTACTGAGATTCGAACCCTGGACATATTTGCTCATATGCTAATTACTAACCAGTCAGGCTATCCACACCTTCATGAGATGAAACGAAAACAAGGTTACTTATTAGCTTAAACCAATATACAAATCATGTCAAAGTTAATATTAAAAAAAAGGGTGGCGCTGGGAATTGAACACTGGACCTAATTGCTTATATGCAAAGCACTAACCAGTCAGGCTACATACACTTTCATGATATGAGTGCAAACATATATTATTTGTAACGTTTTACAGACTAGAACTAAACCTTAAATAATATCTTCTCTCCCAATCTCACGTACATAAGGTAACAGATTCTGCTCCGCCGCTGCAATTCCCTTTTCCGCTCCGCCGCTGCAATTCCCTTTTCCGCTCCGCCGCTGCAATTCCCAACTTCTGCTCCGCCGCTGATCCTGATCTGCTTCTCCTCCGCCGCACGATTCCTTTACCCTGCTTCTCCTTCGCTGTTTACCCTGATTCCCCTCCGTTGTGCTACCGTCGACGCTGCGTCTTATCCTTCGTCTCGGTGGTTGTTTGTAGTTTACAATATTCAGGTTTTCATCTTCGTCGCGTTCTTTTTGAGATTTGTATTCTTAAATAACGTTAATTAGCTAATTTGTGGATAAGTTGGTGTTGTACTTTGATGATTAGTAGTAGAAACTGATGCTGCTCTTTTGATTTAGTAGCTGTGTTTTAGTTGGATGTGTCGACGTGTAGTATTGCTTAAATTTAGGTGCTCATTGTCTTGATTACAAAATATAATGTGTTGCAATCAATTTTTTTCTATTTTTCGTCTTCCTGATAATCAAGATTCCTAGATTTCAATTATATTGTTATTATCTTATCTTGCTTCTGTTTAAATTGTGAAAAAGCTGCCATGAACCACGTCTTTAGGAATATTTATTATGACGATGAACTCATTCTTATGGTTCTTATTATATTTTGTCTGATTAATCTTGTCGTTGATTTTTAATTAAATGACAAAAATGTTAAAGGAGAAAAAGAACAGTTCTTGATTAACTTTTCAATATGTAACTAAAAATTTATTAATCTTTGGTATATATGCTTGTATTCTTGTTCAAAGATCTTTATTGCCTTTGAGAAAGCAAAATTTGGTTTTTAATGTGATGTTGTAAATACATTGCTTAAGTACGGAATTTCTTTTTATTGATATCACATGCTTTTAGTATACAACTCCGAGGCAACAATTTCAAGAACCTTAAGTAATCTAGTTGTCTAATGCTCCCCCAAGTTTCTGGAGTATTACTTTTGTTTTCGTTGTAGTTATTTTAGGCTATGAATATTATTTGTATGGCATAGAAAAAAAAAGTGATTGGAGAATTGAAATTCGACAAACTTTGATATAATATTAGCGAAAAACTAATAGTTACAGTTGATAATGAAAAACTTTTATAATTATATAATAATGGGAGAAAATCGATTGAATTAACATGTTTCTTAACTTTGTAACGTTATTGAACACGTAACAATTGATGATTACATGGATTCCGTTGTCATGAAGTATTTTTTATTATGAGATGTATAATTGAGTGTCGATTGTATATATATATATATATGTATATATATATATATTTTTTTTTACCTTAGTTCTGTGTATATTTGAATTTAATTGTTTTGTAGTTCTCTAGAAGCATACCTACACAGTATGCAATTATTTGTTGTTGTTGTTTTTTTAGGGATCATATAGTGTCGAAATGGAAAAGGAATGGATGTTTAAGGATAGGTTATCAGATGAGTACAATGTTGGTGTACAGTACTTCATGCGTTTCGCAATGCAGAACGTTGATGATCTGAGTTCAATGTCCTGTCCGTGTGCATCATGTGGTAACCTACAAAGGAAAAATTATCATGTTGTGAAGATGCATTTGTTGGCAAATGGTATTGATAAAACATATATTAAATGGATATGGCATGGAGAAGATCCTACATCAGACCAGTTAATGCATGATGGTGATCAGGTAGAGATGAATGAACATAATTTGTTAGACGAAGAACCTATAGAGATGGTTAATGATGCATATGACGAGAGTGATAATATAGATGAATTCCTGAAATTATTAGAAGATGCTGAGAAACCTTTATATCTTGGATGTTCTAAATTCACAAAGCTATCTGCAATCATGAAGTTATATAACTTGAAGGCAAAGCATGGATGGAGCGATTCTTCGTTTAATGAACTACTTCTTCTGATTGGACAATTACTGCTAGAGGCGAATGAATTGCCTTTATCATTATATGATGCAAAGAAAAGCTTGAATACATTGGGTATGAATTATGTGAAGATTCACGCTTGCCCAAATGACTGTGTCCTATATTGGAAGGAACATGATGAGAGAAGTGATTGCCCTACTTGTGGGGTCTCACGATGGAAAATCGACAAAAAATCCAACATAAGTGAAGGAATCCCTGCTAAGGTCTTATGGTACTTTCCACCTATTCCAAGATTTCAGAGAATGTTCAGAAATAAAGTTGTGTCGAAAGATTTGACATGGCATGCTGATGGGAGAGTTTATGATGGTCATTTGCGTCATCCTGCAGATTCACCGTCTTGGAGACTAGTTGACCGTAAGTGGCCCGATTTTGCCTCAGAGAAAAGAAATCTTAGATTGGCATTATCAGCGGACGGGATCAATCCATACAAGACGTTGTCTTCTACCTACAGTTGTTGGCCTGTACTATTGATCACATACAATCTTCCTCCATGGTTATGTATGAAAAGAAAATTTATTATGCTCACTTTATTGATATCTGGCCCTAAACAGCCGGGGAATGATATCGATGTTTATTTGACTCCCTTAATTGATGACTTAAGGAAATTGTGGGAAGTAGGTGTTGATGCGTTTGATGGATATCGCCGTCAAAATTTTGTACTTAGAGCGCTTTTGTTATGGACGATTAATGATTTTCCCGCATATGGAAACCTATCAGGGTGTAGTGTAAAAGGATATCATGCGTGTCCTATTTGTGGTGAACATACATATGCAAAACGACTAAAGTACGGGAAAAAAATGTCATACACAGGCCGCAGAAGATTTCTTCCGCATAATCATCCTTTTCGAAAGCAGAAGAAGGCATTTAATGGAGAACAAGAGTTCAACTCGGCACCAACATCATTGAGTGGACGGGAGGTGTTAGATAAAGTTGAAGGAATTGATTGTTATTGGGGTAAAACGAGTAACAATTTTAAGTCGAAAGTGGATGGTCGCAAAACATGTTGGAAAAAGAAGTCCATATTTTTCCAACTTGAGTATTGGGAACATCTCCATGTGAGACATGTTCTAGATGTGATGCACATAGAGAAAAATGTGTGTGAAAGTATAATAGGTACATTGCTAGACATTCCCGGTAAAACAAAGGATGGAATAGCAGCCAGGGGAGATCTTGAGGAGATGAAGTTGAGGACTGAACTGGCACCAGTTGTGCAGGGAAATAGAATTTTTTTACCACCGGCTTGTTATTCACTAACAAGGGAAGAGAAACGTTAGGTTTGTACATCTTTTTCTAAAATGAAGGTGCCTACGGGTTATTCGTCCAATGTAAGTAAATTGGTGTCGATGAAAGATTTGAAACTTATTGGTCTTAAGTCACATGACTGCCATGCTCTGATGCAACAGTTACTCCCAGTGGCCATTCGTGGTGTGTTACCGGATAATGTTAGGCATGCAATTAGCCGATTGTGTTTCTTTTTTAATACTTTATGTAGCAAAGTGATAGATGTCTCAATGTTAGATGAAATGCAATCAGAGATTGTGAAAACTTTGTGTCTGCTAGAGAAGTATTTCCCACCATCGTTCTTTGATATCATGGTTCATTTAACAGTTCACCTAGTAAGGGAGGTCAAACTGTGTGGACCGGTTTGGGCTATATGGATGTATCCTTTTGAACGTTATATGAAGATTTTGAAAGGTTATGTTCGAAACCGAAATCGGCCTGAAGGGTGCATAGCAGAATGTTATATTGCTGAGGAGGCTGTTGAATTCTGCTCGGATTATTTGTCAAGTGTGCACTCAATTGGGATTCCGAGTAGTCATCGAAACAATAATCTTACTAAACCTTTGTCAGGAGCCCGATTGGAAAACGTCGATCATGAGGAGTGGGTGCAAGCTCATCGTCACGTACTTGCCAATGATCCCGATATAGAACATTATATCAAGTAAAATCTCTTAATCGTTAATATATGTTTTATGTGTTTGAGATAAATACAGAAAAACTTACAGTTTGCATCATATTACAGTGAACACATGGAGGTTTTGAAGTCATCATCCCGTGCTAAAGCTAAGTCACAAAAATGGTTGATAGACCAGCATAACCGTTTGTTTATCAATTGGTTGCGCGATAAAGTAAGTTACTTCACCATTTTGGTTTTGTCTTAATTAGTGTTCTTAATGTTGTTACTTGACTTAATAATCATTACGTAATAATCTTACAGGTGGCGTTTGAAACCAATGAATCTGTCAGCATAGTTTCAGAAAAAATAAAGTGGCTATCGCAGGGTCCTAATACTTTGGTCGCAAAATATAACGCATATTTGGTTAATGGGGTCACTTATCATACAAAGGATCGGGACAATGTACGAGTGTGCCAAAACTCGGGTGTAAGCGTAGTCGCAAATATTATGCAACTCAGTAGTGCAAAGGATAAAAACCCAATAACATCTGATATGGAGTTTTACGGAGTAATTGAAGAAATATGGGAACTCGATTACACTGGTTTTCGAATTCCCATTTTTAAATGTAATTGGGTGGAGAATAATACTGGTGTACAGGTAGATGAATTGGGGTTCACATTAGTTAATCTTAGTAAAATTGGGTTAAAAAATGATTCGTTTATTTTGGCTAGACTCGTTAAACAAGTGTTTTACATTGAAGATCCTAAAGATCCTGCCTGGCATATCCGTCTAGCAACTCCTACTCAAGAATACTTTGAAGGCATAGAAGGTGGTGATATCGATGTTTCTTTAATTCAACATCATTCGTTTAGCAAAGGGTTGCCCTCAACAGGTGATGTCTTTACAGATGAAAACGAACCACCTTGTGTTCGTGATGGTTGCGAAGGAGTATGGGTTGAAAATACAAATGTATAGTTTATTTTTCATGTTACATACTCACATTTGTATATGTTTTTCCTTCTTTTTTTAGTTTATTCTACTAAGCTTATTTGTTGACACTAGTAATTAATTTGTGTTAATGTTTTTTCCTTTTTTTATTATTTTTTTGTTTTTTTATTATGTTTTTTTAAATAATAGTTAAAGCGTGGAGAATAAGTTTTTTCTATATATTAATGGTCAATGGAGGAAAAGGGCCACAATTGAGTTTATTTGTGAGAGCGAAGAATCATTTGAGAAATAACTTGTTAATTTAATTTATGAAATAAATATTTATTGAATGTATGATTTTGTATTATTCACGGCCCCATCTGTTAAAGTCAATCTCTTTCTCTATCTCACATAACACTTGGCATCTCTCTTTCAAATAGCACTTGACACCCCATGTCCTTATATATTATTTCCCAGTGAGTATTATAATTTTTAATTTAATTACTTGTTGGGATTTTTCGAGGGGTCCATTATGAAGTTGGTCAAGTACGTACAATCATATGATCAATTTTAAAATGTTTTGACGCTTTCTCATCTATTATAATATATAGGGTGTTTCTACTATAAAAGCTAGTGTATTAATACACCTTAGAGTTTGACCTGTAATAATGGGTTACTAGCACGCAACTTTTTATTTAATTATCTAAGTTATCCACTTATATGTATCCTATTATATTTGATTCCACTCTCATATTATATATCTAATCTCTTATTTAAAAGCATGTCATCTGTTCTATATAGATTACACCAAATTGAATCATAAAAGTTAAAATTAAAACCACGAGCTAGTAATCAATTTTTTTTTTTAAATTTTTTTTACTTATTTTGCTTATCATCTCAAAATATTTATTATTTTTCAATTAAATTAAATTGGCAAACAAAAACACCTCCAATTTATGAAGATGACAATAATAATAATAATAATAATAATAATAATAATAATAATAATAATAATAATAATAATAATAATAATAATAATAAATTATTTGAGTACTAAATCATATATGTGTATATATATATATATTCTCGCACATTTTTTACTTTTTATATAGTGTAGTCTTAAAATATATATATATATATAAGTACTATAATAAAACCTTTGCATTACCCATTCATATGTTTCATTAATTTCTTAATAAATATTTAATTAATAAATGGTATAATCACAGTAAAAAAAAAAAAAAAAAAAAACAACCCGAATGCTAGATCCGTGCAATCCGAGCTATGGGCAAATAGGTATTTAAGTTACGCCTAAACTATTACATATTATGGGTAAATGTATTATGGTGAAAAGGTATTAATGTTTCTGACTTAAAGGTATTACCTTGTTATGGATAAGTGTATTATGTAATATATCACAACTTTTGCTATAACTACAATCTCCGTCACCTATATTATTTGGTGAAGAGAATACATATTCGATATAGTAGAAGAACCCTAATATATATAGATAAAAATTTAATATATACAAAATTTAGATAGTTCCATTTTCGTTTAAAGTCCCAACTAATTTCTTTGATTGATCCATTTAATTTTTTTTTTTCGTTTATTTTTGTTTTTATGAACATATTTTTTTGGAAGAGATGGATTTAACTAAAATAAAAAATAAAAATATTTATATTTTACATAAAATCTCTTTTTTTTTTTAAAAAAAATTGATTATTTTTTCAAATAGAATTTCACTTTTACCTTATGTTAATTAAGAATTTTCACTCTTTACTTAAAATTTTAAAATTAACTTTTTAATTTTTAATATGTTATTATAGAACTCATATTTTTATACCCAAAATGTTTTTGTATTTGTTATTTGTGAATAGATTCATTTTAAGCAAATAATCCCTTATGCTGACAAATCGAAGAACAATATATATAATACACATTCAAACAAGTTTCGAAGATGGACTTAGATTAATTGGCAAGAGACCATGCTGTGTACTGCGAGACCCGTGTTCGAATCCTAGCGGGAACAATATGCAAAATGTGCTGATTTTTTAACTTATGTTCGGATTGGGCTTTAGGGTCAGTGGCCCATTTGGCCCATATTTTATTTTGGAGAGCATTTTTTTTTCCCCTCTAACAGGCCCAAATCATGTTTTACCCTAGAAAGTAAATTCAGTCCAAAAAACTTCAATTCCTCATCATTGCCGCGATAAACAGCCGCGGTTAAAAGCTTGACAACGGTGAAAACGTGGTAGTGGAGAAGAAGGAGATTCAGAAGACGATAACGGAACTCTAGCATCGGGTTTGATACGGAATCCTGCTTCTGGACGGCGAGATTTCTTTTTTACGGCGGGATTCAAGGAGATTTTGTAGATAAATAACCAAATTCTGCCGTACGAAACAATTCTTCTGAAAAATCCGGGTATGTTTACGATCATCTTGGATTTAATTTTGTTCCGGGTTTGTTCTTCTGAAAAATCCGATTGTCTGTTAATGTCTGACAAAATCTGTTTTATTTTGATTTTTATGTTGTTCCGGGTCTTTCATCTTCATTCATGTATATAATTCTGTATCTCTGCATAAGAATAATAATAAGGGTACACGCCTGGGATGACAACACGGGCCGACTGATATGCTTTTAAATAATGTTTCAGATTTCAGAATTTTTAATAAGCTCTGTTAATTCATCGGCTGAATAGATATAGATTTCAGATTCTTCCTCTTTATTTGCTTTCTAATCTAGTTCAGATTTCAGAATCTTCCTCTATATTCGATTTCTTTAACGGGCTTGCGTTTGATAGAATGTCGGACTATTTGTATATGCTGGCTACGACAATGCACAGGTTTTGGTGCGAGTATGTTTCGTTTAGTTGGTCTAAGATGTAGTTAGAGAATATAATATGATGTGGAAGGATTTTACCTGCGTTGCCTTTCTTTTGGTTTTTGTTTCTGTAAAAGAATCAAAATTAATACCAACGTGACAATCTCTAGATCTCTCCCTCTTAGCTTTCTTTACCAGTATGCCTGCTTAAGTCTTGGGGTATCCTTATTTATATAAGCAAGCTAGCTGTATTTAACTATGATACGCTATTTAAATAACCCAAGTCAAACCGCATTTACTAAATTACCCTCCAAAATTATGTAAACATAGTAATTAAGTAATAATTTGATACTACATGACAAGGAACTGAATGATGTTGATCTTACAATAGAGCAAGTACATATTCAATAAAATAATCTCTTTGCATGTGACCAAAACCATGAGTACCATGGAAAAATTGTATACTTATTCTTGATATTTAGATACATTAATGTTGTTTGGTGTGTGAAGGGTTCAAATAAATAATGGCCTTCTAAATAAATAAATTAAGGAGTCTATTCTTGATATTTAGTACATTAATGTTGATCTTACAATACAGCAAGTACATAGCAAAATATTCTATTGAGGAGTTGAAAATAAGATTAAATTCGTACAATTTGAGTCTTTAACGAATCTACTAATTTTTTGGAATTTTTAATAAAAATTAATATAACAGTATTTGCACTTAAATAAGTATTACGATTATATTTTGTTTATTAATATAGTTATGAGAGGATTTAATAAGTTGTAGTTTGTTTACAATATCAATTGTTCTACTAATTACATTCTATTTATGATTAGGATTGGATAATGGCAAAACGTAGACGGAGTAAAAGAAAAGATGATCACCAGGCTACCCCAGAAAAGAGTAAGAAGTCTAGGTGTAGTTCAATCTCTGAAGAAGATAAAACATCACATAATGATGATATTCAGTTACCTGATCATGAGGAGCCTGCTTCGGAAACAAATACAGCTTAGTCGACGAAATCGACAAAAAGTAGGACGCCGAGAGGGCGCTCCCAAATGCATGTCTTGGCCATACAAAGGGCTAAAGGTATCAAAAAAACCGGTGGAATTGAATGCTCACAAGCAACCAGTGGGGAAAGAATCTGATAAACTTCAAAGCTACATCGGTGTCTTGGCACGGGCCAAAGTAAAAATCACTTACGATGATTGGCGGATCGTTCCGGAAGACGTCAAGGAATGTATATGGGCATCTGTTAAGGTAAATGAATTCATAATTTATTTTACGATTAAAATAGAATTAGAGAGCAATATATCGATTAATCTTACAAATAAATAACTTGTTGTAGTTGGTATACAACTTGTCGGAAGAGTGGAAAGCAAAGTGTTTGAGTTCTGCTGGAGAGAAGTGGAAGCAGTGGAAAGGGAAATTGACTAGAGATTGGGTTTGTGGGAGGATTGGGAGTTCGGATCTCAATACTCCCCCGACTAAATATGTGATTGACCAGGCGGATTGGAGTGAATTTGTAATTAAGCGTTTAGGCGACAATTTCAGGGTACAAAATGTATTATTATTCTTTTGTTTCATTAGATTAATAATTGTATTTTTTACAATTAAATTATTAATTGTTATCATTGATTTTTTTTTTTCCGCCATAGCAACTAAGTAAACTTCAATCGGAAAGGGCATCGACTTCAAAAGAATATCCTTATCGACTTGGTCGGAAAGGATATGCGCGGTATGCTAATGAGAATGTAAGTATCTTGTATAATATTAATACAGTCGTAATTGCATTGTTATTTACTTTGTTGTAATCTTTTTTTTGGTGATTATTCTTTTTCTTCTTATAAACTAGCCTCATATACTATGTGATGATGAGGACATTAACCGAGCAACGTTGTGGTGCGAGGGACGGAAGAAAAAGGGACAGATCGATGGAGAAAAGCTAAAGGAGACAGTAGATAAGGTTGTGAGCAACTCTTTAAATACTTTCACTTTAATACTTTATTACTAATTTTGCTTATATTCTTATTTTTTAAAATGTTCGTACATATTTCGTGTATCAGGGTAATTTGGTAGAAAAAAAGAAATCTGGTGAGCTGGTTACATCAAGTGCCAAAGAAAGCGTCCTTAGTCAGGGCCTTGAAAAGCCTGAACACTCCGGACGGGTTAGGGGTGGAGGTAAAGGCGTCACCATACGGTCATACCTCTATACCTGTAGGAGTACTACAGAGAAGCAGTTAGAGGTGGAGTTAATGGAGGAAAGGAAGAAGAATGCCATTAATAATGAACGACTAATTAAACTGGAAGCAGCCGTTAGCAAATGAGTCGGGTTCGGTATTGACCATGAGAATAAGGCCAGCTGCTCTGTGCAAGTGCAACAGGTAGTTCGCGAAGCTGCAAAGGAGGAGACCTACGGAGCTGAAAAAAAGGAAATCGAGGATGCTGAAAATGATAGCGAGAGTGAGGATGTGAAGTTTGTTGATAATGAAGAATACCTACAGGTTTGTTACATTTCATCAAAATTAGTGGTTCACAAATTTTAAATTTTAGGTAGCGTTTTACGTGATATGTGTTTATATAATAGCTGCATATAATTTTTATGTGTGCATGAAAGAATTAATCAGAATATAAGTTTTTGACCGTAGCTTGAAATATGTATAATGTCTCAAAAAAGGGAAGCATTATTGAAAGAGTAGAGTAGATTATATTATAGTTATGAAAAAGACAAGATATTTGGAGTTGGGGGTAGCAGTAGCAATCTTATACGTGTGTGTGTGATTTGAGACAAGGACAATCTACTATCTGGTCATAAACTGTTCCATCCATTAAAAGATATACTACCATTATCACATCATAATATAAAAATAATAATTTAATGTTTTTGTATGTGTGTTTTGACAGTTCACAATTTCAAAAGTTGATGAGTGCAGCACCATACAATTAATACTCATTTTGGTTGCTTAAACGTGTGCATCTCTTGGAAAAAAACTTTTTTTTTTTTTTTTTTTTTTTTTTTGTAGTTTGACTTGTAGTATGCAAGGGTATATATTCTTTTGTAACTGCTAGGAAAATTTAAAATTATGTTCCAAATTTGAGCTATGAATTTGTAAATCCATATCAAATCTACTGATCTTGTTTGGATATAATCTTTTTTTAGGGTAACTTGCTAATTTATTGATTATTAATTATGTGCCTCTTTGTTCATTGGATAGGAAAAATACAAAATAATTACATGAAATAGCTTGGCCTAACTTTTTAATTCGAACTTGATTAAATGTTTAATTGCGCTTATATGATCAAATGGGATTATCCAGGGAAAAGCTGTAGCATTGACACTTGAGTCAACGACCAAAGTTGCTGCATACGGGGTCGTTCCAACTTCGAATGAACAAAACAAGCTTATACATGGGAAAAAGATACCTGATCGCTGCATTCGTGTGTCAATTGATGAGGCAGTGGATAAAAATGCAAAGTTGCCAATACCAACTAGTGAGTTGGAAAGTGTTGGCGATGCAGTTGGATCATATGTGGCTTGGCCCATCCACCTTATGAAAGTTAGAGAACAGGTAAAGATTATGAATTATAATTTCATTACTGATAACGTTAATACTATATTAACATATTGTATTTTTCTTGTAAACACAATAGAAGCCGAAAAGGAGGATCAAGGAACCGAAATGTCCCACAGTTGACAAATCAGATATGCCTAGAAGTCTGCACATGATCTATGTATACACTAAGCGGAATGAAGAGATGGATGGGAACATACCCATAATCCTAGATGACGAAGTCTTCGGGCACGAGAAGACCCTCTATATTCATTTAGAAGATGTTAAACCATTCTGCCAATTGTTACCAATATCCGGAACATGTATAACCGTCTACGTATGGTATGTTTTCTTCTAACTTAGATTAATGTACTTTGTTTCCCTTGATATTCCTCAATGTTTATTTGCTGAAAATATTAAAGATTTTTATATATTAGGTTGTTGTATAAAAAGCTAGTGCGTGACAAGATGAACCACAACTACATATTTGTGGATCCTGATACTGTAGCTTATTTATGACCATCTCGAAAAGACAAAACATTTGAGGTTGAGCAGTTGGATAAGAGGGCGAAGGCATTAGCATCTAGAATGAGGAGTACAACTCACGATCAACTCGTGATGGTGCCATGTAATGTGGGGTAAGCACCTACTTAATATCTCTTAATTTCGTTAATCAACTCTTCTAATGTATTTTTTCATGATGCATACACAGAGATCATTGGATTTTAACAGTCATCAATCCCCACAAAGAGAATGTACATTTGTTCGATCCGCTCCATCATGGCATTCACGATTCTTTGTGGGCAAAAGTGGTGAATCTGTAAGTTTTATGTTTTATGTTATTAATGTTTGTGTGTATATTAAAAAAAAAAAAATTGTGGACCGTGAGGCAATTATACCTTTACGTTTGTTTAGTTTAATGAACATTGAGTAATATATTTCTTGACAAAGTAACTGTGTTACTAATAACGGACATTATGTTTGTTAATTTTTAGTATAATATATTAAATTAATGTGTAATTAATTTTTTTAGGGCTTTAAAAATATTCAATGATGATATTGGTCGGAAAGGAAGGAAAAAACCGACATGGGAAGTAATCAAGGTGACTACTTGATAATTTTTTCTTATGTTATAAAAATTATTCTGCATTGGCTATAATAAAATTATTTTTATGTAGGCTCCTCGACAGCCCGATGGGTTCCAGTGTGGTTTTTATGTAATGCGTTACATGAAACAACTTATCGAATCAAATGCATCAGCGGACATGGACTCGCTGCAACCCATAGTTAAGATTTTTTTTTTTTTTTTTTATTTACTTAAAGACAATCTGAATTTGGTTGTCTAGCTAATGGAAAAAAAAATCTTTGCATCGTAGTTCACAAGATTAGTTTACACCAAGTCGGACATTGATGATGTGCGGGGGGAGTGGGCCGAATGCGTTCAAGACAACATATATGAATAATCAGGTATTAAGAAATCTTTGTGATTGTTCTTTCTATACTTATGAAACGAAGTTTAGATTACTTGGTGGAAAATTGCTAGACATTTGACCAATTAGTTTTAAGTATTTTTTTGCTTATTCTTTTCATCCAATTTTTTTAGTTATGAAATGGTGGTGTTTTTGGATTCTATGATGTGAAGGGTGACACAATTTTTAATATTTACTTCTGTTTCATGATGATAGATTATGAGTTCAAATGATTTTTTATCTCCTTTCTATGACTTTGTCCTATTTTCGTCTTGGAATTTATATATTCTTTTATTCGGATTTTGCCGTCACTACTGTTAATAATGAGAATTTTGTTTGTTCTTTCTTTAAAACTTAAATACAGGATGCTATCTCTTTTCAGAGAAGAATACCGAAGGAAGACGAACAACATGTTTGTGTGGAGAATTTTTGTGTGGAGAAATTTTTTTGGTTCTTCATTTGCAATCCAAGTGGGAGTTGATTAGATAATCCTCCTTTGTTTGCGTGATTTGAACACAACGTTGAATTATTGTAGTAATTGTTGAATGCTTGATTTGAATCGAATGGTGAATTATTTTTGTGATTGTTGATGTTGATTGTAGATGTATTCACATGTTGGAGAGAATGAGTTATCATTCATTGTCTATTTACTTATATTTTTTTTAATGCAAAATAATTATCTTATGTTTAATTATATTTTAATTTCATTAATATAATAAAAAAATGTAATTCAAAATTTCCAAATTATAATCAACAACCATTTTTTTTAAAATTTTTAAAAATCTATCACACCGGTTGTAAACCGTAGTCGATGAATAAAAAGAAACCGTAGTCTTACTTCATTTTTACTACATTTCAAACCGTGGTGAATTAGATCCAAAACCGTAGTCAAATCAATATACAACTACAGTTGCCCCTTCCAATTACTACGGTTAATAAATCCAATTTGCACCGTAGGCCTTCATATCTATTACTACGGTTCCAACCGTAGTAAAATGAAATTGTTGACCGTAGTAGTACATACCGTAGTGGTAGATCCTCTACATATAACTACGGTTGGAAACCTTAGTCGTTAGCCTATATTACTACGGTTGCAACCGTAGTCATATTAAATTTTTAAACCGTAGTCTTATGCTGTGCGAGTACACTTCGAGAACGACTACGGTTCATAACCGTAGTCTTTAGTATTAACCACTACGGTTTTGAACCGTAGTTATATGTAGAGGGTCTACGACTACGGTATGTACCACTACGGTCAATATATGCCTTTAACTACGGTTTTTTACCGTGGTGTTAAACAATTTTTGTTGTAGTGATAAGATATTCAATTTAAAATATTATATTATTAAATCGTTAATATTTGTTAACGTTTATCGTTTATAGTTTTGGTTCGGAATACAACTAAAAGTCACTCAAATAATTATCTTATAAAACAATATTTTACTTGACTATCTCATTAAAACCATAACTAATCAATTTATTATATCCGACATGAAGTATTTTCAAATTTTCTTCATTTATTAAGTTGAGAGGAAAACCAATGTATGTACAATTGAATACTTACTTTATTAAATTGAAAATAACATTTACTATTTGATTTATAATCAGCTTATTAGATTATTAATTTGCAAATTTTTATTTGTTATATCACAGGCCTATACTTTCTCGCATATACATAACTTTACATATGATAATTAATTTAAAAATTATTTTTCATTACTTATTGATTAATTAATGTAATTGTGTACACATATAGGTCAAGAGTGATAGATAAACACTAAATGTGTGTTTTGGTCAAAGATAAGAAACGATCATTTTAAATATAGATATATTTTATTTTCAATTTTAATATTTTATCTTAAGCTAATTTATGGTATATTTACATATACATATAAATATATATTAAGTTATATTAAATTCATATATAACGGAAAGAAACTTATATTTATATTACTTATAATTTATTTATGTTTAATTCAAAGTTCCTAATTATTTATTTTATAGGATAAAACCGTCACACCTTTGAATATTAGATTATCTCATATTTAATTTAGTTAAAATAATTACTTTTTAAATAAACTTCCGTGCATCGCACGGGAGTAATACTAGTAATGATATAATAATATAAACTATTGGAGTGAGAATCTATATTGCAAGTATTTGTATGCACAATAGTCAATTATTCCACATCGAAACTAGTGGAGAGGATAAAAAATTGTGATTACTATAAATAGGTACATCACTTATACTAGGAAAATAAAAGTACAACAGAAGCATATTTCATATAAATGACGTATGTGTTTATATAGAAATTCCTTTAATTAGGAGATCGTAATTAGTTTATTTTTTATGGTGTTCGAAGGTCCGGTATGTCCAACGGTGTTTGGAGATTCTATACTTTTAGGAGTCGTTATTTAGTGTATTTATTTTAAGGTGTGTCTTCTTTAATAATTTTCTTTCTTATTTTTGTAATTTATATAGATTTAGAAATTTAATTATTTTACTCATTTACGCTAAGTAGATGTTATATAGAATGCATATTAGTAAGTATAAATGACTTATGGGTCTTATATGGTTGACCGTCAATTCACTGATTTTGCTACGTATTGCAAAATCGGCATACGTATGTTAAGCATATGTGTTTTGTAAGATTTAATATATTGATTATTTATGTTATTTATATAATTATAAGAGAGATTATATTATTTAAATGTGTGAACTCTATTTGAATACATTGTATGTCAAAATTCATGTTCAACATACAACTTTGAAAAATTATATAAAAATATTTACTTAATATTATTGAAAACTATTATAGTATGTGGTGTATATGATGTTAGTAGTATAGGATGAAAATTTGAAGGCATTTCGTTAAGTTTATGATTTTTTATGAATTTTACAAAGATAAGCTGATTTTAGTTATAAAATAGTCAAATTGCTTCTAGAAAATGAATTTTATAAAATTATTCCCTGCAACTTTTTAAAAGTTGATTTACTATTTGATATTATATGAAGTTATAAGTTTATAATTAAAATTTAAAAGGTTTTTATAAAATATATGATTTATAATGAATTTTACAAGACAGGCTAGTTAGAGATCTAAAAGTAACTATTTTTAACTATAATAGAAGATTTTTATACACTTGGATTAATGAAGTATTTTGGTATGTTAAATTATAGGATATAATGTATAGATATGTAAATGGCCATGATTATATGAATTATGTGAACATAAATATATTAATAAATTAGTTAAGTTACATGCATGTTACTATACATACTATGATTTTATGTCAATATATTATAAATATGATTAAATGTATCTGTATACATGTGCACTAATTATATGTACGAGCTAAGATTATAATAGATATAATAAGTTATGACAAAGAAAAGAATAATAAATAAAGCTATAAGACTAAAGGTCTACAATCGGCGAGTGCAGTACGAGTTGGATCGGACAACCTTGAAGCTTCCTCAAAGCAATTTAAATCAAAGAACATCTACATCATTCAAAGAAAGTCTTCATGAAAAGTGTGTAACTATGTAGCATTTATACTATTGAATATGTATTGTGATTTATATGTTTGCCTTTGGACATATGTTTATTCTCTAGTCGTAAGATGCGCTTTTGAGTAAGATTTTTGAGTCTTAAGATTGGCTCATAAGTCAAATGCTTTTGAGTAGTAAGATTGACTCTTAAGTGATCTTAACAATATGACTTTGAGTCGTAAGATGGACTCCTAGTCAGACTTTTGAGTCGTAAGATTGGCTTCTAAGTCACACAATATGACTTCTGAGTCGTAAGATTGACTCCTAAGTTAAAGGCTTTTGTATCGTAAGATTGGCACATAAGTCAAGGATGTATTTATTATGGTGCATATTCAGTTAGTACAACTGCCTATAGAGTTTTTCCACTAGGTTCGCATAACTCATGATGCTATGCTTAAAACATTTTCAGGTCCAATGGATGACAGGGGATCTAGCTAGCGGGGGCAAGTTCCCAATAAGGAGGATAAAAAATAAAGTAAATGCATTTGAAGTTAAGTATCAAAGTAGACGTCTTAATTTTACATTGACTAATTTTATAAGTGATTTAAGGTAGTTTTAAAGTTTAAATATTAAAGTAGAGCAAGTGTTCATATTATATATGTTATGCTAAAGTTATAAGTGGTTTGTCTTTTAAATATTTTAAATTAGAAGTTTTTACTACTTATAATATTCTAAAAATTATATTAGAGATTTTAATTTAAAGATGTGAGTTTTTATACGAGTTAACTTTTTATGTATATAATAGTTTAATTAATTATTAAGGAGAATTTTTAACTTGTATTTTTATTAAAAGGTCTTCCGGTGATAAATATTTTGAAAGTAGAAATATGTTTTGTGGCAATCCTTCACCTGCTTATGGGGCTGGGGTTTTACAACCTTAGATTTTTGAAAAAATTAAGGTTGAGTGGAAATGACAAATATATGCATACACAATCTATTTAATGGGGAAATGTTTGTGGGATAAAGAAATATAGTCAACTAAAATAAGTTGGTTGTTTAGGATAAGATAGGAAGAGTTGTGGGTGTAAGTCATTTGAAATTAATAAACCGTCATGATAAACGACTACATGTTACTTTAAATAGAACGACACAAAGTATTACTTCATTCTAATTTATTTTTCTGCAATAATTCCAATAGGAAAACACCGACCACGTGCTTATTTCTAAATATGAGGATATTAGGAAATTAATTTGTATATTTTAGTGTAAGCCTAGTATAGAAGTCCTGGGACTCATCAAATAAAATAAAACTTTGGTGCAAATTTGAGACTCCTACGTTGAATATAATGAATCATAAAAAAATTAGGTACAATGTTTCTTTTGTATAGGAGAGTTCAAGATAAATGATGGAATAAGGCTTATGGGCATCCCACAATTGAAGAGTGAGAGGTTAAAATTAGGGCGCCTCATACTATGTACACTACAAATCCACCCGCGGCTCTATTAACTTCGATTTACCATTTTTCAATTTTTACTACACACATAGTTTTTGTCTATCTTAAATTTGTATTGAGCATCCTCCATCTCTCCAGCCATCACTTAACGTACAATATCATATTGTATTGAAATCATTTTCGTCCTTTATTATGCCATTCTGTTATATTATATCATTTACAATTAAAACTATCATATTTCATTTACGACTTGTCAAAACTGACGTAGAATGTCATATCATCACGTATTGTTTACTCCACGATAAGTTAACAAAACAATCCACGTGACACTATTAATGTTTAAAAATTTAGTAATTATAAAAGTAAACTCAGAATAAAGAGATAGAGAAGAAAGCAGAAATAGGCAGAAAAGCGGCGTATATTATTTCACAAGAGATGTCTCTTATATAGGTATACATTGTAGGGTTTTATGTATACAGTATATAATGAAACGCCTAAAAATCAATTACTTTTGATGAAGGCACACTAATGTGTTTTTCCTTTAACACTCCCCCTTGTGCCAAATCAAAAGGGTGAATGGTGCATGAATGTTGCCTCATTAAAAACCTTGCCAAGTAACAAAACCCAATGGGAAAAATAAACCTTGGTCGAAGGGAAAAAGAGTGCAACGCACCTATGTTGAGACTCCCCCTGAAGTCTAATCCTTTCACCTGATACGTACATCTATCAAGTGAGCTCAGAAAGTCTACGCATCCCAATCCTTTTCACATGTTTCTCAAAGATTGTCTTGGGCAGTGATTTTGTAAACAGATCAGCTGCATTTTCTTCAGAGCTGACTTGAGTTACTTGAATCTTGAGCAAAGCTTGTTGTTGCTGGTTGTAGAAGAACTTCGGTGATATATGCTTTGTATTGTCGCCTTTGATGTATCCTAGTTTCATCTGTTCGATGCAAGCAGCATTGTCTTCATATATACATGTAGGCTCTTCAGTGGTAGAACTTAAGCCACTACTTCTCCGAATATGTGTGATGATCGACCTTAACCAAATAGACTCACGAACTGCTTCATGTAAGGCAATGATCTCCGAATGGTTTGATGAGGTAGCTACAAGGGTTTGTTTAGTAGATCTCCAAGATATCGCCGTATTTCCAATGGTAAATACGTAACCAGTTTGGGAACGACCTTTATATGGATAGGAAAGATAACCAGCATCAACAAAACCAACTAATACATTATTTGGTGTATTAGTGTAGGGGGTAGCTTCAACATTCGCTTTAGGGATTACAATTTCATCTGTGTTCCCTTTTCTCTCTTTGTAAGGAAAGAACAAGCCCATGTCAATGGTTCCTTTTAGGTACCGGAATATATTCTTGACACCATTCCAATGACGCTGAGTTGGTCCTGAACTAAATCTAGCTAACAAGTTCACTGAGAAAGCAATATCTGGTCGAGTACATTGAGCTAAGTACAATAATGCGCCTATTGCACTTAAATAGGGAATTTCAGCTCTCAATAGCTCTTCGTCGTCTTCCTTTGGACGAAATGAATCTTTCTTTAAATCCAAACTTCGACCGATCATGGGAGTGCTAACAGGATGCACTTTGTCCATGTTAAATAGCCTGAGCATCTTTTGGACATATGCAGACTGGTGGATAAGTATTCCACAAGCTCGGTGCTCTAGTTCAATGCCTAGACAAAACCGAGTTTTCCCAAGATCCTTCATCTCAAACTCGGATTTCAAATAGTTCGTGGTTTCTCTTATTTTATTAAGAGTACCTATTATGTTCATGTCATCAACATAAACTGCTACAATCGCAAATCCGGAACTAGTTTTCTTTATGAATACGCAGGGGCACTGTTCATCGTTCTTGTAACCTTTCCCAATCAAGTAGTCACTTAGACGGGTATACCACATTCGTCCAGATTGTTTTAATCCATAAAGTGAGCGTTTCATTCTGATTGCAAACGCACTCCGTGGTTTAGAGTCACTTGACTTGGGCAATGGAAGGCCATCAGGCACTTTCATATATATCTCTGAATCAAGATCCCCATAGAGATATGCAGTAACCACATCCATCAGCTACATTTCCAGTCCTTCGGAAACTACTAAGCTAACTAAGTAGCGGAACGTTATGACGTCCATTACGGGAGAGTACGTCTCCTCATAGTCAATTTCCAGGGCGTTGTGAGAAGCCTTGTGCTACAAGGCGAGCTTTATATCTCAGGACCTCGTTTTTCTCATTACGCTTTCTAACAAAGACCCATTTATGTCCTACAGGCTTTACACTCGGTGGGGCTAGCACTACCGGACCGAATACCTGTCTCTTTGTCAAAGAATCAAGTTCTGCCTGGATTGCTTCTTTCCATTTAGGCCAATCTGCTCTTTGTTGACATTCTGCAATAGAGCGTGGTTCGATATCATCATGCTCTATAATTTCTTGAGCAACTGTATAAGCAAATACATTATCAATTTGAGTGCAATGTCTGTCCATCAACTCGTTTGTACTCTCATAATCCATAGAGATTTCTTTATTTTCTGGAATCATATCAAACATCGGAGCGTCCTCCAGTAATGATTCTAGGACATAACTATAATCAGAGATAATCTCATGAGATGGATTCTCAACATTGATGATTGATGGATCGTGTTGTGCCGCACCTACCCTTTTCTTCCTTGGGTGGGTGCCAATCGAACCAAGTGGCCTCCCCCTTTTCCTTTTGGGAGCCACGACCTCAACCACACCTCCACCAGGTGTGATTGCAACACCATTATCTGCGGTGTTGTGCCCCTTATTGGGGACTTCTAACCTTGCAGACACATTTGCAGCTGGTATATGAGACCTAGTACTTTTGCAATATCAGCAAACGCATCAGGCATCGAATCTGCTACGTTCTGAAGATCAATTATTCTTTTTACTTCACTTTCACATTGTGAAGTTCGGGGATCAAAATGAGACAGAGTGGGGACAGACCACGATAATTCCTGTCGTTCCCTTAGAAATTTCTTTTTCTCATCTCCCCCTAACGACGGGAAGACTGTCTCATTAAAGTGACAATCCACAAATCTAGCGGTAAAGAAGTCGCCTGTCAAAGGTTCTAAATAGCGGATAATTGTTGAAGATTCATATCCAACGTATATACCTAATCGTCTTTGGGGACCCATTTTTGTGCGCTGTGGGGGCGCAATAGGCACATATACTGCACAACCAAATATGCGTAGGTGTGAAATGTCAGGCTCATATCCAGTTACCAACTGGTACGCAGAAAATGGTTGGTCAACAGTGGTTCTGAGACAAATAAGTAAAGCTGCATGTAATATTGCATAACCCCATGCAGAGATAGGCATGTTGGTGCGCATTATCAAAGCCCTAGCCACCATTTGTAGTCTTTTGATAGTGGCTTCTGCGAGACCGTTTTGTGTATGTACATGGGGTACGGGATGCTCTGCATCGATCCCGATAGACATGCAATAGTCATCAAATGTTTTTGATGTGAACTCTCCATCATTATCAAGTCTTATGGACTTGATAGGGTTATCAGGCTGGTCAGCCCTTAAACGAATAATTTGTGCTAAGAGTTTTGCAAATGCAAAATTTCTTGTGGACAATAAAGCGACATGTGACCAGCATGTCGAAGCATCAACCAGAACCATATAATACTTAAATGGTCCGCATTCTAGATGAATAGGTCCACAAATATCTCCTTGTATCCTGTGTAAGAATGGAATATTTTGTTTGGTATCTTTAGCATAAGACGGTCTCGGTGTTACTTTTGCTAAAGAACAGGCTTTGCAAAATGAGTGATGTGCCTTTGAGATTTGTAATGAGGTAGGGTGGGATGTAGATAGTGCATCTGGTGCTTCAGAAAACACAGGTTGCGGTGGAGCAACAACATGACCGATATCGTCCATCGTGTCGGATTTGCGTCCCTTTTTATGGTTCACTCGAAAAAAAGGATGTCTGTGTGAGTTTTTCAAAATACGGATCATCATATCACGACCGGGATGTCCAAGACGGTCATGCCAAAGCCTGTATAAACTACTGTCACATAGTTCATCATTGGTGACAGCATAAGATTCGAGAATTCAAATAGTAGTGATGTACAACCCACTAGATTGACTCATTAGTTTCTCTAAGATGTGTTTTCTTCCACATTCATTAGAGGTAATATATATAAATTCAATTCCATTCTCACTGTGAGTTTCCAAATGATAGCCTTTGGCACGAATATCTTTAAAACTTAACAAGGTTCGATTAGCTCTTGGTGCATAAAGAGCTTCTTTGATTTTAATAATTGTGCCGTTAGGCATCAAGAATTTGGCAGTACCTCGCCCTTTTATTAATTGGGATGATCCAATCATTGTAGTTACAGATGAAGTGTAAGGAATAAGTTCAATGAATAATTGTCTATTCCTTAAAATTGTGTGGGTAGTCCCACTATCAACTAAGCACTGTATTTCTCCGCGAGACATTCCTACAAGTAAATGTGATATATGTTATTAATTTAGTTGGAAATCTTATCTCATTTTCCTTTTAAGTATTTCAATGTTAATAGAATGATTTACTTGTCTTTCGATATTTCCTTTTATTCCTCAGATGTATTACTTTACATTGGGATAGTGCTATTTCGAACCATGTATATTGATGTACAATAAATTCAAATATATTCAATACTTGAGAATAACATTCAAATTTATTGAAAAACCAACGTCAATAAAAGTAAAGTCTCATACAAAAAATCTAACTCAAAAAACAATTAGTCTAAGTAACTTGAAGACTAAAAAACAATTGTCCAAATAAAATGAGGCATAGTGCCTTAACAATATTATTGAAAAGAAATAGTAAAGCAGATCAGTCAAAATCGGGAGTATCCATTGACTGGGCAAAGTCCTTGTTGCCATTGAAATCTGCAATCGTGAGGTTAACGTCTATGAGTTAGTTGATCCTCGCCTTCCATGTAGTGGGTCTTTTGTTCTTTAGATTCCCTATACCTCTTATAGTTGGCTGCTACATAGTTGCTTGCACGACAGTTGCTATACCAATGGTCGGTGTCTCCACACCTATAGCAAGGTTCATTGCCAACTCGTTCCTTTTTGTTCGAAGGGTTTTTAGGTGCCTTTTGCACCTTGGCTCCACGACCACCGTGGCCACTAGGAGCACCAACACCTACTTGCCGCCCTCCAGTGGGAGGGCCACCACGGCCCCTATCACGGCCTCTACCATGGCCTCTACGGCCCTTACCCCGTGGTGCATTATTCCCACGATGGTAAGGATGAGCACGTCCTGCCCCATTTTCTTTGGGGTTCTTTCCACTGTTCCCTTGATTAAAGTGTGCCTCGGGAATTTTCTTTGTCCCTGCAGGCCTGGCATTGTTGTTCAAAACTTGGTCATGCCTCTCAGCTACTTGCAGCATGTTCATCAGCTTATTAAATGTTGTGATTCTTTTGTTATCATATTCAAGTCTATACTGGTTTGCCAGTATAAGTGCTGAGGTAGGAAAAGTGGAAAGAGTTTTTTGTATCATGTCATCTTCTGTGATTTTCTTTCCACAGAAAGTAAGACGTGCTTTAAGGCGTAACATATCCTTGTTGAAATCATTGACCCTTTTGTAGTCAAGTAAGCGGATTTCATTCCACTGGACTGTTAGTTCTGGAAGCAGAGTGTCATGTATGTTTCCAAAACGTTCCTTTAGGGCATCCCACAGTTCTTTGGGGATTTTCAATTGCAGGTACTCCCAGCGTAAACTAGGATCGATATGTTGCCTAAGAAACATTAGGACATTTGCTTTGACTTTGTCAGACGGTTCTTTGTCCTCTGGGTCAGTGGATGATTTGATTGTGGAAAGATAATCCTTCCCTAAGAAGGTAGTTTCCACATCAGAAACCCAACGATGGTACTTAATTCCTTCTGAGTCCAAAATTTCAAATTCAGGTCGAGTTCGTTCAGCCATCTGTTGTAAAACAAGAGGGGATATACATTAATTATGCAACCGTAGCAGTATATGGTTTTTTTTTCTTCAAGAAAGTGAGTTAAGTTAGACTTTGAGACAATTGGTCACATATATTTTTCGATGCTTTGTGAAAATACTTTATCACATTTGTACTCATATGTATCATCCATGAATTTTCTTTATCATGGAAACGTATCAAATACGAATTTAAATCAGATTAACGGGAACCAAATTATTTAACAGAACCAAAGCAAATTCGACGGAGTCAAACATACCAAAAAAACGGCAACTATGATGGCCAATTAGGAAATAAATCATGCATATTGATTAGGAAATCAATTATGTATAATCATATGCAAGAAGTAATCAATAAACGGTCTAATAGGTCATGATACTGTGACCACAATTATGAATTATACAAATTGATCAACACAATAAGTGATTCCAAAGCAAGTGTATATCCTATGAATTACTAGCCGCAACAGATGGAAAAAAAAAAGCTGTATATATAAACTGATTTCATTTTTATCCATAAAAGATATCGCACAATTTTTCTCAATATTTTGCAATATAAAAGTTTTCAGTCAGTGCCTTTATCAGGTATTAACAAATCAAATTGATAGTTCCTCAATACAATTAAAGGTAGAAATTCACATCTGTTATCCATTCAAATAAGCAAATAATGACATGAATATAAAACACCAGAGCATACTATTGTGTTACATCCCATGTTTGAAACCAATATTATCATGCAATTGTATACAGATATGAATACATGCTGATAAGAGATTCCTCATACCATTTTTAATTGAAAATAAAATTAATCCTTCAAATTGAGGTTATCATGCTGAACTCTAAATCATGTTAAACAACTATACTAGCAAAGTTCCATGATCCTTTTTTTTTTTTTTTTTCATACAGATTAATTACATAAACAATTATGTCACAACAAATACAAACTATTGAAGCTTTATATAATTACAGTGTTATACTTAATTACATGTAATATATGCATAACACAATAAACATAGTAATCAAGAATTTGCAATCAGAATCACAAAACAGGTTTATTAACCCCAATATGCAATTATGTAACCGAGATGTGTAAACATGCAAATATGGATGAATTATCCGACGGTTCAGAATGAATGAATTAATTAAATAACATAGGACATAATCACATAAAAGGCGTAACCAGATTGAAGTAGGAAATAGATCAAAGCAAAGGTTCGTGTACCTTGCAAATATGGTCTTTTCTTCTTAATGATTTTCCTTAGCTTCACCACCGGCTTTTCATTCTTCACCAAAGAGCAAGATCGTGCTGATAACGTATAAAAGTAAACTCAGATAGAGAAGAAAGCAGAAATAGGCAGAAAAGCGGCGTATATTATTTCACAAGAGATGTCTCTTATATAGGTATACATTGTAGGGTTTTATGTATACAGTATATAATGAAACGCCTAAATTTCCCCTCTATCAATTACTTTTGATGAAGGTACACTAATGTGTTTTTCCTTTAACAGTAATATCATATATTGTAATATGCTTCACTGTTTTACTAGTTCACGATTTAACGATTTTAAATTCACAATTTTGACATATTTCCACGGTTTTCACGTTCTCACAATTTTCGATTGTAATGATTAAGTGTATATTAAAATATTTACATCATTTCAATCTTTTACACAATTTTCAAAATTATCACCATTGCGAAAAAAATTCCGATGGTACGTGATCGTCGTGTGTCGCTACCAAATTAATTAGTGTATATAAAAAAATACACTTATTCCTATCCCACTACTCTAACCAGTAGAGTGCTAAGTAGGAGTCGAATCCATGAGGAACGGTTGAACAGTATGGTCTTGATATGCCAAGCGATTATGTATTACAAACACGAATAAACTCGAATAAAGAAAGCAATAAAGGTGGGGGGGGGGGGGGGGAGGGGGGGGGGGGTTGTTGTGTTTGTCAAGCTAGAAACCACTATTTAGCTATGATCAACTAAGCTAAGATTCAATTAACAAAAGATAGCAAGATAGATAAACCGTTTTTTGGATTTTTAATATATAATTTAAGTATCTACCCTTGATCGAGTATCCCTTTGGTTCCAATGAATTACACAACTATTGTTGATGCCCAATGGAAAGCATTTCAAGTCCCTATTTCACGACTACTAACAAGCTCTAGCAACCGTATTATCTCGTAATTATAGCTAATCAAAATAAGCTCTTCGACTAACCCTATCCAATTAAACCAAAATGTAGAACTAGCTCTCTTCAATTTGGCAATCGAATGATAAAAGCTCCAAGATAATGAAACAAATTTGACATAAACCTCGATAGCTCGGGTTTAGAGGTCGAACTCTACACTATCACCAACGAACCACTCGTTGTTTGCTACTAGGGAATCGGAAATCCTACAATTACAGATAGTGATTTCCAATTCTAGCAACACACTCATACACTCGCTAGAGGTTGATCAAGCCAAGAAAAAGCATACAAATATGAGTCAATAACAGTAAATAGTATAGAACACTTGAAATTGCAATCAAATGGTAACATCAACTAG
Organism: Ajuga chamaepitys; assembly: GCA_958295605.1. Lineage (NCBI taxonomy): Eukaryota > Viridiplantae > Streptophyta > Magnoliopsida > Lamiales > Lamiaceae > Ajuga > Ajuga chamaepitys. The sequence continues at coordinate 29,728,114 of OY282496.1, read as the reverse complement.
CAATAATCATGTAAACATTGTCACTCGAAGTTTTACATTTGATCAAGGGTAGAAATAAGGGTGCTACTCACCCGTGGAAGCTAAAACAAACAGAAAATAAATAAAAAAATAAAGAAACATGATACTAAGATGGATGAATCCAAAGATGTCAATTGGAGAAGATGATCCTTCAATCTCTTGTCCAATCTTCCTTCCTTGGTGGCTTTGGTGGCTAAAAAATGGCTGGAAAGTGTATTTCAAAGTCCCAAAGTAGGTTAATTTCGAAAGGGAGGATATATATATAGGGGAAGAGTTGTTACTTCAATTTAAGGCAAAATCGCGTTCAGGAATTTAAAACAGGGCAAGAAATCTCGGCCGAGATGCAAGTGTGTCTCGACCGAGACGTGAAAAAGGATTTTTCAGATTGTAAAATGAGGGATAATCTCGGCCGAGATTGGGTTGCATCTCGACCGAGACGTGAAAAGGGGATTTTAAGGTTTGGGTCATCTCGGCCGAGATCTTCATCTCTTTGAAACTCTGATTTTCTCTGGAGAGCTATCTCGGCCGAGATGCCGTACCCGTCTCGGCTGAGATCTTCAATTTCTCAAAACTCCAGGTTTTCCCTGGAGAAGTATCTCAGCCGAGATTTTGCCCTGTCTCAGCCGAGATCTATCCCTCAGCCCTGTTCCTTGTTTCTTCGACCGATCCCTCGACTCCGCGATCGTTTGATGTTCTTTTTTTATCCTTTTTCACCTGTCTTAACACAAAAATAACACAAACGCATTATTTTACCCATGAGAATACAAAAGCACTAAATACACGTAATTATGCACATTATTGACACTAAAATGACACTAAAAGTGCCCTAAAGTGCATGTACGGGACACGTGTACCATCCGATTACATGGATTTGATGATAATTCACGCTTTAAAAAATTACACAATTTCGTTACATAAATTTGCATGACTATCATTATAGTTTATGAATTTACAAAAAATTGTATGATTTTGCAATTTTACAATCGTGCATGATTATAATCGCTACACACTAATCGTCTGATTAATCATGCAATTTTATACTAATTTACGTTCGTGCATAATTTTAATTTTACAGTTTTCTATTTGCATAGTTTTGCACGATTTACACACTGATTGTTATCGTTACAAAATAAAATACTGATTATGTGTATGATCAATCTTACAGATGGATTGGAGAAGGCCAGGTGGTAATTCGTTTTGGTGGTTATCGTGATGGGCAACATTATCGGGGTGAAGGGAGGTGTTAGGTATACCATCTTATGGAATAACATATTCCAGTTTGCTTAAAAATATACACTCCATTGTATAGATGAATTTGAACAAAAAATCTTATATTTTGTATTGTTTGAATGTTGATAAGAATATTACATGAAAAATAAAAATAAACAATCATTTTAATGTGCAAATGTATGTTGCAACTTATGAGTGATCATGTCATATTTGTTACATCGAATCCAATAAATATCTTTTTCAATAAGCCTATTCCGGTGAGCTAGTACATGGGAAGTTTTGAAGAAAGTAGAGGGAGCGGGTAGAATCATGGTACTATAGGTGATGTTGGTGATGTTGATGATGCAAGTAGTACAAATAGTAATTTTGATTTTAGAGATAAGCATGAAGCTTTTGAGCAATTTTGTTAATTCTTGAAGAATAAGAGGAGGTTGAATAGTCGTAGTTCACACCATAACGGTAGTTTATCTGATCAATTAGATATTCCTGTTGAACCTGAATCATATGTGACATTTCACGATACCCAGGATTATACCGGACTTGCTACATATGTCCCGAATACACAACTGTGGGTGATTTCATCTATTCCTACTGTAGTCTATCCTCCTCTTATTGAGAGAAATAGTTCTAAACGAGAAAAATATATACTAAGGATTGAGTTAATGTACAATAGTAAAGAGGAAATGGTAAGTGAGTTGAGTATCATCTTACACATAAATTTGAGTGTCTCGGATAAGAGTCGATATTGTGTTGTTTGTAAACATGAAGGATGCAATTTTATAATGAAGGCGAGTGGTAAATGTGGTATTAGGAGAGTTTTTAAACTAGATGAACACACTTGCCGTGTTGATCCAAATTAAAATGCACCTTGACAGTTGCCCTTGAAGTTGATCAATGAATTCTTAGCAAATGAATTGCTTGTTGTTGGAACCAAACTTGTTCCAAAGAGGATGATGAATTTCTTCAACAAATAGCATTCATTACAAGTTCGTTATATCGTAACTTTGCATGCAAAAAAACATGTTATGGATTCAGTCTTTGGAGATGACCAGGATTCGTTTAGGCGGTCTCCTTTATGTTTATATTTTCTAGGTAAGTGTAAATTCTGTTATGGACCTATCAATTTATTCACATGGTATGTTCAAGTATGTTTTTGTGCACTTAGGGAATTAATTTTTGGGTTTCAATATGGTCGATGTGGAATCAGAGGAATCCCGGACGTAGTTTATGCAGAAACTCATATTAGCGTATTGTTGTCCTCCTGTTTGGACGGCCAATTGGGTATGAGTACTGCTATCCGTGCATCATTTTTATTAGTCTCACATGGTCTATGTTCCTACCACTTTTAGAATAATTTGGCCAAGTTCTGGAAACACGTAGTACGTATTTTCAACAAGATATCCTATTGTACAGTGAAGACTACACCCGATATTGGGGAAACCTAGAAATCATGGGCAAGTCTACATTTGTTTGCTTAAAGTGTCATGGAGAGAGCAGATGGAGTTGTACCATGCATACTGTGCATTAATTCGATTTAATAAATTCTAGTGTTGTAGAGAGTTTTAACAATAGTCTCTTGTGGGCGAGATGATTTATCATCTGTCATGTCCTTGAAGTTGCAAGAACAATTATCGAACAGTGGTTCGATGAGCAACACGCCCTTGAAAAGGACAGAGTAGACCCATTAACGGAATGAGCATTGAACAAAATTTTGGAGTCTATCGAAGATGGATCAACGATATGGGTTGGATTTATTTCTAGTTTCTCGTATAAGGTGAAGGATGAGAGGAAGATGTTCACATGCCACTGTAGCTATAATGTGTCAGTTGTATCTACTTTTTTTTATTTAATATTTATGTGTATATGTTCACAACCAATTTAATATTTATGTTGATAACCTTTAACATGCACATGAATCATGATGAACATGCATATGTTGTGAAATTTTACACATCAGCACTTAGAGGAATGTGAGTCGGTACAGTAATGTTAGTTCCGGATCCTACACAGTGGGTTGTACCAGTTGATATTCTTGTTGAGGTATGTGAGCCTCTGGGCAACCCCAGGCAAGCAGGGTGCCAAAAGAAAGTAGCCATCAGGTGCAGAGTTATGTACTTGCCCTCCTAAAAGTCAATTGTGTGGGAGCTATCACACAAAGGACACAATCGAGTATGTTGTACATGTAACGTACCTCTGAGAGCTACAAATGAATCAACACAACTGATAAAACGCAAAAAATAAAATGTACTTAATGTCATTCAGAAAAACATACTCGCCCTAAATGCCCTCAACATCCTGATCTTAACCTTCCTCCAAACCTCTGGTTGAAGTAAAGATGTACTCAATTAAATTTGTTAACTATGATATATTAAAGTTATTCCATTAGTATGATGTACATGATTAGATGTAATACATGATATCAATGTATAATATACTATTTTCACTCCATATTTTACGCAATTTAAGGTACATATTCATAGCTAAAAGAGTGTAAAAAATACATGAAATAGTACTTCCTAACCATCATTTTCATATGTTTATTGGATTTCACTTATTTGTTGATTTTATATTGAGTTAAGTACACAATAGTGCATATTTGAAGTAATTGTGAGATCTCAGTGCAGCTCGAGTAAAAGAAAGGTTTGGATGGAAGGAAACAAGTAATTGGGCTAAAAGGAGGCATTAGATCGGCCCAGAATGGAGTTGGATCAGCCCACAGGAAAAAGGCAAAAAAGTGATAAACTGAAGAAGCATTTGCTCAGCTAGGCAGAATTCTTGTCCGGTCGTGCAAATGAGCCATATTTGCTTATGTCATGGAGCATTTGCACAGTCGGGCATAAATTTGCCCGGTCAAACAAAATGTCGCCGTCAAGAAGAGATACGCTCTTGGAAGGGCTTTTATCCATTTTAATCCCTACTTTAACCTAATGTTGTGTGCTCCCATATATGTGTAGACTTAGTTTTGTGGAGATGTCAGCGTATCTCTTTACTTTTACATTAGATAGGTTTTAGAAACTAGCATAGTTAGGGAGTCGAGGAATAAGGAGTAGATTAGTTGCATTCATCTAGATCATGCAATCTTACCATCGTCTTCATCAATGAACTGTGGTATTTCTACTTTAAATTCTTGTTTGTTTTGAACGATGTTTACTTCAATGTTTATTTTTTTAATTATTTTTGTCATGGAGAAGTTGTTCTATATCTTAGGGTTTAGAAAGTAGGTTTCAATTACAATGTGTGTGTGTGTCTATATATATATTATCCATAATTTTTATGCGTTCAATTGTTACTAGATGTGTTGCGTTATGATTGATGTTAGGGTTGCACCTAGTCTAGCACCTATGACTCAAATATTGAACATATTGGAAGATGAGCATATTGATGGCCAAACAACACACGACATAATATGTCTGAGAAACCAGAAGAGTAAGGACATATTATACGGCAATTCTTAGGCACCATTAAGAGTCATATACACTTCTTTCAGGAGGATGATCTATTGTATATTATCTATACCTCAAGCACTCTGAGAGGGGTTTTAGATACAAACCGTGAAGCCTCGTAACAATATGAACATATGAATTAGGGATAGATATGTTAGAACCATGATTCCTATACGATTCACAATATTAGATATTGACAATCAGATATATCATTGTAAAATCGATGTATTACTATATGTTCAACTAATTAATTAATCTATACAAGAAGCTTTACGAAATACCTCTGTAGCGTACTTTATCAATGTTCCAAACCTCCAAGCCTTCTTCAGTGTTCCCACGAATTGCACTGCAACATACGATGTTTGGGCATCTCCATAGAATATAGATATGCGGGTGTTACTAGCCGTGAGAGAATTGAATATGTATTTGATACACACACACACAGAGAGATACACACACTAATATATCACAACATTCTTTCTCCTCAAGTAATATATCTTGATGAGTTTGAAGATACCGGCTATCTCCATCTTCTATAATACTATAAAGGCATCATCCAAATTAATTAAAGTAATAAATTATAATATTTATAATTCATTGCAATTCATAGTAACGAAAGGACCTGATCGAACACAATTAAGGTAAGCTCCAGTAACAAAAATTAAAAAAACGAACGCTTTTCTTAGTCCAGTTCAACTCCTTAGGCTTGTGTTTTCTTTTTCTACTATTGTGCTTTCTTGGTGTCAGATTTCCTAGACTCTCTAGCTGTACTAACACATCCTCCCTAGATAATTCTCTAGGTGCTTCACTATGTTCTCTTTTACCATTAAACTTCCTACTATACCTCCAAGCATGGTCTTTTGGGTAGAAAATAACGATGACCCATGTAGCAAAGCTTGCTTTGCAATCTCAAAGAACATGTATGATCATTGAAAACTGGGCATGCCATGTACCCTTTAGTACTCCATCCAGAAAGATCATATACTAGAGAGTCATTAATTGTCCACAGAACAGCAACATGCAACTAAAAGTTCTCTTTACAAGAAACATCAAAGGTTTCTGCCGCTTTACACCACCAATATTTTAACTCTTCAATTAATGGTTGTAAGTAGACATCAATGTCCTTTCTTGGTGACTTATTTCAAGGAATTAGTAGAGACAACATAAAATATGGTTTTTTCATGCAAACCTAGGGGGAGATTCAATAGGGCCAAAATTACTAGCCACATGCTTTAGTGGTACTTAATTTCCAAATGGAATAAAACCATCTGTTGTTAGAGTTAATCTAACATTTCTAGGATCATTTGCAAATGAAGGAAACTCATTATCAAAGTCTTTCGACGATACAAAATTATCCGGATGCCTCATTTAATCATCATCAATGTGTTTTTCTTTATGCCAAACATTTTTTTGGATGTTTTTGTAGACATATAAAGACGTTGAAGCCTAGGTGTCAAAGGAAAGTATCTTAATATCTTGTGTCAGATCTTCTTCCTTGTACCATCATTGACTTTCTGTCTTGATATCCCTACAAACAGGGCAAGTGTCTCGCCATTAGATAAAGCTGACTTCATCAATCGTAACATAATATTGATAATTTTATTACTCAATCGATTATAGACTTCAAGTGGAGTAATTGGATAACGAATGATGTCCTTGAAATCTTTTTACAACCAAGGTATAATTGTGTTTCTGCATCTAATATGAGTGCTTCAAGATATGGTGGGAGACCACTACTGCTATTATTAAACTAGCTGGTTTATTATCAGTATCCCCTTGAGAATAAGGCTCACTAAGGTCAAATAACTAGTCTTTAACACCATCATCTTCTTCATCCTCATCAGTTCCTAATGAATCACAATCAATCCATTCAACCTATGCATTCTCTAGATTGTTTGAACGTGATTCACTGTGGCAACACCATGTAGTGTACCCTGGATCTATCCCCCACTACAAAGTATGATTTTTAACTGTTTTTCTTTTATCTTTTATTAATAATTTTAAATAGCTGGTACATGGGCATCGGACGTCACAATCTTGACCCATACTTATTTCAAAAGAATTCATAAAATCATTTACTCCATCTATATAAGGTTTAGAGCACTTAATTGTACGCATTCAACTCCGGTCCATTTTGTAATCCCTGAAAAAAAAATGCTTCAAACACCTAATAACGACCAAATTCTTTTTCATGTGAGTTTCCATTAAAAAATGCAATAAAATCCAAAACAAAATTATAAAGTAAAAAATGCAATTGATGGATGATAATAAGATATAAAATTCTTCAATATAAAGGTACTTACATAGTAAAACAGTAATTACAAACTTGCTTTCATGTAGGCAAATATGTATACTAAAAATAAGAGTTTCATTAACAAACAATTGCATTTAAAAAGTAAGAATAACATCTACCTATTCTTGTAATTCTACCTTCAATTGATCGAATCCATCAACTTGCCAGTGAAGCTAATCTTAAGAAGTGAAAAAGTTTGTTTCCATATTATATCAGCTTCAACCTTTTTATTATATGTTGACCACCACAAATGTGTAAACACTAAAAGATCGTGGCAACTACTAATGTAATGTAACTAGTTTGGACACTAATTTAAATTTGAGCGCAAATAAGGCACACAATTGCTTGAAAGTAGATTTGAGCAGAAGAGACATGATATTTTCCAAATTGACATAATTGCACGAGTACATGAACACAACGAAAAAAAAAAAAAAGTACAATTGTGTAAAACTAACGAGTTCAAAAGTCCTGGAAGGGATGTAATTTTTCCAAACTATGTTGTTTCTACTTCCACCAGCCTCAAAGAATATAACAAGGACAATAACTTCTAGTAAGTGTTCCATCACAATCAATGGAGATAAAATTCATCATTATCAAAACAAAGATAACGATTTATAAGCGGTGTAATTGAACCACTAAAAAATTCGAGTCAAATTAAACATGAAAAAACAGAAGTAGTGAGTAAGGGAACGTTGAACCTGTCCAAAATTGAACAAGAAGTTGAGGTCACTCTCTAGATTACCAGAGGATGATCAATGTCGTCGAGTTGTAGTCAAGACCAAAGATATATAACGATGGATCTATTGGAGATCTACCACAAAATTCATTGCCGTCACTTTTGAGGTAGAGGACGGCCTAGATTGGGGGATTTTCAATGTATACAAATCAAATATCTTTGTGATTCTATGGAAACAATGACGATGACTATGAGAGTGATTTTGAAGTAGTTCAAGTTGTTTAATAGCAGAAGCACAAGAATTTCGCGAACGCAGCCGCTGGTATGAGTTAATTAGAATATGACCTTGTTAAACTCTTTATGATTCTTACTTTCTCACTGTATTATTAATATATAAATAAAACAAAGATTAATCAACTAAGCTGGCAGAGTTGGGCAGGAAGTTCGCCCGATACTGGTAGGTCGAAGGTTCATTAGTAACAATTTTTTTTTTAATTACAATTGCTATCGATACATATTAAATATTGTTGAATCTCAAACATTAGCTTTAGCCTAAATGGTAGAATTTTAGAATCTTCAAGTGTCTTAGGTTCGAATTTGTTTAATGAAATTTTTACACGTTTACAAAGTTATAATATATAAATATATAACGATATTAAGTCTACAACTTGCATTGTTGAAATTGATTTAGACCTGACGGTTGTTGCTTAAGGTCATAGGCTCAACTCCATATTTGAGCAATTTTTCTTAATGGTTTTTAACTATGTAATTAACTATTTCAATAAAATGATGATAAATTGGTATTCGTTGTCACAAAAAATAAATATTAGTGACGATCAAATGTTGTCACTCATTTTCGCAATATTATTGATAAACATCACATATTCGTAAATTCAATTAAGATGAAGTAATATACATTGTTGTAACGCCCGAAAAATTTATGTCTATTTATTATACCAATTTGTGCGATTTATTTTCAATCATCATTTTATTTGATATTGGGCCGACCCATTTTATATAATTAATATTTTATATTTGGACTTCCGAGCCCATATATATTATTAGTGGCCCATTAGTTTTAATTATTAGTAGGCATAACTTTCATTTAGGCCCATTTATTTACATAAATTACCCACATTCATTTATGGGCCCAATAATCTATCTCCATTTAATAATTGGTGGGCTCAATCATTGAGCCCAAATCCAATAGAGAACAGATAAATTTGAGGAACATAAGTTTTCTAAGTTGGAACAGTTGAGAACGTGTGTGTGAAGGTGGGGTTAGTGGGAGCGTGGAGGCTATAAGGAGTAACTGTAGCAGTAATCTCTTATAAAAAAAAAAAAAAAAAAAAAAAAAACAGTCTGAATCACTTTTGACTAATTATTTTGCAAAACAGAGAAGGTAAGCAATTGTCGTAACTCTTGTTGTGTTTCTCTCAAGCCAATCTGCCTTGTCCAGTCAATTCCGACTAGACCCACCAGCAAATTCAATACCATTCCTAAATACAAGTTCCAATTCACCACGAATCATGATTTTCTCCTCCTGTTCTCGAATTCCCGGTACTGAATGGCAACCCACATCTACATCATCAATCGGAATTGAGACAATTTTCGAAGGTCGGATTTTCCGCCGCCACCGATCTGCTGAAGCCGTTTACACCGCCGTGATGGTATCCTGGTTGTGGCCAGTCATCGATCAGCCGACTCTAACGGAGGCACTCCGCTGTATGCTTTTATTATTTGCCGCATATTGGAGAAGAAAAAAGCAGGGGGCTGTGAGTGGAATGAAAAGGAAATGGAGGAGAGATGAATATTTCAAGGAAATTACTGCAGAAGATACAGACGATGAGGGAAAAGAGAACAGGAGACTGGAAGTCAGGATATTAATTTTCTATTAGAAATCCTAATTCAAGTCCAAAAGCCCCAAATTCATTATACGCCCATTACCTATGTTTTGTTTTATATATTTCAGCCCATATCATATTGTTGTCCATATTCAACTAAAATGGCCAAAGACCCACCACCGGATTCCGTTTCCTTTATTCTCTTTTCATTTTCTTTTCTTTCTTTTATTTATTAATTTCTTTTATCAAGTAAAATTTTCTTATATTTATTATATTAAAATATTCTTATCCTCTATTAAAATATAGTAATCGAGGAGTGCGAGTACGGACCTAGGACTTTTGACTAATACAAGCATTTACATATCACTCATCGCACTTTTCCAGGTGTGGGTCCTAAATATTTATTGTTTTAATTATAATTACTTAACTCTATACATGTGCTTTTATTTTTATTATTACTTGCCAATACAAGTGATTTACAATTCGCTACTTGCCAATACAAGTTTTGTTTATTGTCATTATGCTACTTGCCAATACAAGTGTAGCCCATTATCAATATACTACTTGCCAATACAAGTTAGTTTTATGTCTTGCCAATACAAGCGCATCATTATAATAAATGTTACATTGTATGCCTCTTTGTCTTTATGATTATTGTAATAAATTGTGACTCCCACGAGCTAAAAGAAGCTCACCCCAGACCATTATTGATCCTCAGGTAGAGATGAAAAGTGTGATTGAAGTGGAGACGGAGCCGGATTGCATATGATTTATAAATTGTAATTGATTTTATTTGGGTTGATACTTGAGATTTTAAATAATATTGCTTGATGAAATTTGTTTTATTTTAATGTTTAGACTTAACCTAGGTGTTTGCTTGAAATATTACTTGAATTGTTAGTATGTTTGATGTTATGATGTCTAATGTATTTGATTATGTAGTAGGATTTTTCTTTTTATTTAAAAAACTTCACATGCTAGGTGTTTAGCTAGAAAATAAACTTAATTAAATGATTTCTTATTTAAAGTTATTTAAAATATTAGAGACTTATGATAGATTTCTAAATAAATAGAATTATATATATGTCTTAGTTGTGCTAATTCGACTTTTCAATTATCTTCCGCTGCACTTATTTAATATTATTATAAATCATTTTTAAAGTACTCAAATGAAAGTATATTTCCAAAGTTATTTTGCGTACCTTAATTGGTAAAATAAATTTGAACTTGGTAAAATTTAAAGTTTTGTAAATATAGATCTTTAGTAACGGCTTGACTAAGTTTTTTTTTTTTTTAAAAAAAAAAATGTGCAGGTTTAAAATGAACGAATTTAATATTATTGACACTTTATTATTCTCTAAAATAATTTAGAAAATTGGGTTGTTACAATGTGGTATCAGAGCGGTTTACTTTTATGTAGAACCATCTCTTTTCAAATTTTTATGTTAAATAGATTGAATTAAAAATTGAATTATGATCACAAGTACCATATGCTTTCTGTCGTCTCTACTTCATCGCTCAGTTCCAAGGTACCCGTTCAATTATTTATTTTAATGCATTCAATCATTCACATCATATTACAATACAATCACTCAATTCATTATCAATCAATATATTATCCAGTCATTGTATTATTATGTACGTGTTTCATTATAGTTGCATTATCATAACCCAATATATATATATATATATATATATATATATATATATATATGTTTTATTGTTAGCATGACACGCACATGACAGATAGCACGTAAGAGCACTATCATTCATGTTCACCCTCCCCCTTTGGCACGAGCTGATTAGTGGGACGATCTCAGACTTCCCAAGAACGAACCCCATTACATAGTTAATTGACTTGAGAAGTGGAATGCTTATGGAAGAGAAGGATCTATTGTAGAGCAGGTCAACCACCTGATAAATGCTTTACCTGAGAACTGGAACGATACCATTCTTGACTGTTGGCACCAGTCGCAAGCTAGGAGCCCAGAGGCAAAAGCAGTGATAGATGGATTTCAGTACACGGCGAGTGAGCTTTTGATGAGGTTTGCTTGGGACATGATTCCATACGATGATGATGATGAGACAGACGAGGATGAGGATCTTCCACATGCACATTTACCCATGCCCAAGCCCGAGCTTGTGCTTGAGCCCGAGCCTGAGCTAGAGCCCATGGAGGAGGAGCCCAAAATGGACAACTACGAGGTTGATTCTGATGATGATATCATTTCATGGATTGAAATTCCACCACCCATGCCAGTCATTGAGATCCTGAGCAATGATGATGAGGCCTAGACGTTATTTCACTCTGATTTAGATAGTATTGCATTTCCCTATTTTAGTTGTATTTTGTTATTTCCTTATTACTTTTCAGTTGTAGACATTGACATTTTCACACATGGGTTATGATCATTAGTAATTTGAATTAATAATTTCATTTCACTTCATTTCATTTCATTTAATCTCATTTCATTACTTATCCTTTATGTGTTGTTTTATTATTAATATTATTATACGTTATCACTATCTTATCCTATTTCTTGCATCCCTATAACTTAGCAAATCGGTGAACCATTGGCAGGACAATGGCTCATCGAGCTGATAACCCGAACGTTGCTTCATGTGACCCCATTCAAGGTGTTTGGAATGCAAACCAAGAAGCTGCCCCTCAAGCTGCGAACCTCAATCCCGAACAACTACTTACCGGGATAGCTGTTCTTCTTCAAGGAGCAACCATCACTCCTGCTGCAATGCGTGAACAAGTGCAGTCTAGGGTGATAAATATGTTCAATCAGTTCAAGGCCCCTACATTTCATGGCTACGAGGGCTCTGAGGTACTTGAAGAGTGGATCAGGACTTTAGAGGATGTCTTTGAGTACATGGCCTGTTCGGATGCTCAGAAGATTTCATGTGTTGTTTTCCAACTCAAGGAAGACGCAAGAGTATGGTGGAATGACTATTGGAGATTAAGGACGGTGGAAGAGAGGAATGCCCTTACTTGGGCTATGTTTAAGGAGGTGGTGATGGAGCAGTACTATCCACACATCTATAAGGACCGGATGCAGAAGGAGTTTATGGATCTAACTCAGGGAGGAATGACAGTAACCGAGTATGAGAGAAAGTTTATTCAGATGTGCCATTTTGCTCCCACCCTGGTGGATACATCTGAGAAAAAAGCACGAAGGTTCTGTCAAGACTTAAGACATCAGATTCAGCATCACCTTTCTGAACATGGGAATATAACATATGCGGAGGTCGTGAAAAGGGCGGAGGACATATCCGCTAGTTTTGAGATGGAAAGGCCACGTGTGTCACTTACTGAGAATTTAAATAAGAGGAAGTTTCAAGGCCAGAGTGGTGATACCAGTGGGAAGAAGCAGAGCTGCCGCCTACGCCAAGAGGGTAAGGAGAAAACCGCACTTGTCCTAAGTGTGGAAAGAAGCACAATGGAGTGTGTCTGCAAGGACTGAACATATGCTTTGGATGCCATGAGGAAGGCCATATGATTTGGAACTGCCCAAAGAAGAATGTACCTGATAGAAGGGGTCATAATCAGGGATTGGGTGGAAGAGCTCATATGTTCGGACTACCTAAGATGGAAGTGAAGGGTGAAAACTGTTAACAATTGCTGGTATTCCTGCTTTTGTACTATTTGATACCGGTGCTTCCCATAGTTTTATCTCTAAGAAGTTTTATACTATGACTGGCTAGAAGCAGGGTAAAGGGATGGTGCGGCGGAGGAGTAGCAGATGAGGATCAATGACGGAGCAGAAGCAGGGAATAGCAGCGGTGAAGGCGTATGTTGTTCCCAGTTGTGTACGTGAGATTGGGAGAGAAGATATTAAGTTTTAATTCTAGTCTGTCAAACATAACAAATATATCTTGTTTTCGTTTCATATCACGAAAGTGTGGATATCCTAACTGGTTAGTGCTTTGCATATAAGCAAACAAGTCCAGTGTTCGATTCTCAGTTGGCGCCCCTTTTTTTTAATCTTAACTGACATCACTTGTATATTTTTTTATGCTAATAAATAACCTTATTTTCGTTTCATATCACAAAAGTGTGGATAGCCTGACTGGTTAGTGCTTCCCATATATATTTTTCTATCATTTTTCGTAGTTCGACTTGTTTAGGCAGAACATCATTTCATAGTGTTCGGTTTAGTTCGCCGAACAACTTTCATATTGATCGATTGTTATTCCGGATCAATCTCAATATTAAAAAAATATTTATTTGTAAATTTTAAGATTTTAAAATATATTCAAATAGACATAAATTAATTAAATATATAGCTAGTAATGAATATAAAATAATTAATAATCTATTAACATTGTATACATAGAAAAGAAAAATGTATAAATAAATTAAAAGTACTAGATAGGCCAAAATACGAAACATCAAGAAAATTACAGTTTAAAAAAAAATTATAATAAACATTTGTTAATTGTACAACAATAAAAAGTGTTTCAATCTTGTAAAATAAGTATTTTAAAAAAATTAAGGATATTAAATTTAAATAATGACAACGCAAAATGGTTATGATAACCGTTGTTGAAGATCACACAAAAGTATCATTCTTATAGTTAATATAATTAAAAATTAAAATGACAACGGTCTTTTAACAACGGAAAAACGGACCGTTGTCTTTAAGCAGAAAATAACAACTAGACTACGGTGAAACAACAACGGTTTTACAAAACCGTTGTCTTTGAGCGAAAATTTTTTTGTATCTACTACGGTTTACATAACAACCAAGGTTGAACGCTCAAAGACAATGGTTTATACGTACAACCGTTGTCTTTTAGGCATAGTGATTAACAGTTTTTGTAGTAGGGTTGCTTCTCTTTGTGTATTGTAGGTCGTGCAGTTGAAAACTTGGAAACCTTAATATTTGGCTATTTATTTTTTCTTAAGTGTTGTAATTCCTCGTAGAAACTAACCACCTTTCACTGCTAATACTTCCATTGATATTGTGTTCTTATTTATTCATAGGCATAGCGTTCACTTTGCATCACAATGCAAGATTCATATTCTATTTAGCTCAAGTATTGATTGACAGCTAAAATGCTCTAACATAGGATTCACTTTGGGCCGCTTAGTTCAAAATCAAGAATGATAATGATACTAGGTATGAATGAGGATCAATCATACTATGGAATGATGTGGGGGACTTGCTAATAAAATTGAGTGATGACTAACTTATTCGTGTATTCCAAACATAAGAAATATGAATTGGGTCTCTCTTACTCTTATCCACCCCTACTCCTACGTGCCAAGTGGTCATTTAGTTCTAAACTTCTAATGCATCAAAGTAATTTTGATTTATCAATATTTTTAGACTTCTTTTTTGTCTATTTATTAGAAATTTTGGTTGGCAATAACATTGTAATACTTTAATCTTCATCTATATATCATATATTAAGTAACTTTAGATAATAACTATTGATTTTCATTTTTATAATTACAACACATATAAAGTCTTTTGACATAGTTATTATCCCTCTCAAGACTTAATAGGTTGAGCAAGGGTTAAATAAGTTGGCCCTAGCTAGTTCATGAACCAGGCTTTTGCTAACAGCACAAATTGAAATTACCAAAAAACCATAAAAAGAATAAGAAGAAGAATGGAGATAGAGACTCTTCCTCTTCAACTGAAGGCAAAAGTACAAAAAAGTTGAAGATGAGGTATCAAGATTCATATTCTATTTAGCAAGTTCAGTTTGCATCACACATGAATAAGTTAACAAACAACATTCATATTATTGATGCCTCATCTTCCCCTATATTATAATGACTTGAGGTATAAGTTAAGAAACAACATTTATTAAGTTATTATAATGAAGCAATGTTGTGAGATCATTATCTTTGTAATGTGTTCCACCCCCAACAATATATTTGCCTGTGACATGTAAAATCGGCAGCTAAGGAGTTGGTCAGGTTGATGTTGGATAGTTGTGTCATCATATCTAATCCTTCCCTTGATCCATCATTTAATATAAGAACATATACTTCTTGGGACTATAAAGATCCGATCTGAAAAAAATGAAAACCGTAGAGATCATAAAACTATTTATAAAGAAATTACCTGAAAGAATTAAAATCACATAATCACCCACAATTGAGCTTTCCCTTCTGATAAACTTTTGGAGAAACTCATCGTTTGAATCTCGATGTCTTATTGAAAGGCCGGTGGAAAGAAGAATTAATCCCTGGAAAAGAGTGGAACATTATGAAATTCCTAGATTGAAAAACACATCATCTACATAGTGGCGAAGTTGGAGAGGGGCAACTCTACTTTTATAAATATATATTCACTTCTCTAGAACTTTATGCCTTCAAATGAAATGGTGACGAGCTAATGTCCATTGTCACTAAATATGAGCAATGGTGACAAAATGACATTGTCACTACTTTTTAAAGACAATTAGTGACAAAATATAACATTGTCATAGAAAAATACTGATTAGTGACACTGAATGTCATCACAAGTTATTGTGATATTGTCATCGAAATACTTCCGTAAATTTAGCAATAAATTCTACCTTTATATATTATCATGACAATCTTTTGGTTATTGTCATAACATAAGCAAATAAGTGACTATATAAATGATTAATGATGACAATGGTAAAAAAATTCATCAACGTGAACACTTTAGTAATGATACAAAATGTGAGAAAATTTCATGCGCCACAAAACAAATCGTCATAATATATGCAATTTCTTGTAGAGTGACTTGCTAATACAGACTTAATAAACTTGAGATTGATTCCCACCAATAATATCTCACGGATACAAGATCTCACTGATATGAGTGTATTCTCTCTAGTGTATTCGATGGTCTTTGTTTTCCAACTGATCCTCATATATACACGATGAATTAGACGAAATCCTTCTCTCTTTCTCCAAGCAACCGTGTATCTGGATAAGGTAATTAGATCTTCCTTTCATATCTTTAGATGCTCTTCCTTTTAGGATTATCATTAATCACACTGTCTTCCTACTTTCCTGCAATTAAAAATATAATTAGTACTTAATAATATATTTTTTTACAGTAATACAAAATTAATATCTTTCACATTGTGCAATACATGAGTGTGCAACATAGTTCTTTGCCCCCAACCCAAAGCAATTATGATCATGGAAAACAAACAACATACTACGAATAAAATCTAAAAGCGGTAAATAGGCTGAAGAACAATCCATGTCACCCAACGATGAAAAAATAGCAATGCTCGAATCACCCATCACACAAAAATCCTTCTTGCAAGTCTGATTGCCTATCGAAGTGCTAGGAATTCAACATACTCAGGATCAGTGATCTTCGAATAAGAGAAGGCCGTAGTACGAATAAAAGCACCTTCCTTGGAGCAAGCAAAGAGTCCCGCAAACGCAGCCTCACACGACTGGTAAACACTACCATTGAAGTTGTTGGTTGCATCCATATCTGATGGATCCTAATATAGTTGGGATATATATCTGACTAGATATTTGATATCTTATAAGATATATTTCCCAAAGGGATGGAGATCCTATCCATAATAGGAGACAAATCTCTCCCACACCAGTATATATACGAATATATCTGATATTCGTAGGGTACGGAATTAATACACTTTTCTTCTTGGAGTATCATCGAAGTCTTCCAAGAGTCTAAGGTGTGGAGCAAAAGGCGGATGCTTTAGTAGTGTTCGTCAGGATGGGCTTGTAGACGAATCAAGTAGATCCGTCGTTTGGTGAATCGATCAAATACACTTTCGCTGCAATATAATTAAGGTATATCGATTCCCTATATACGTGATTATATGTTTTATATGCATTAATTACTAACAGTGGTATCAGTGTGAGTATTGATACGTTCTCGCCTGTGTTATTTTTAATTTCCTATTTCGATTCTTTATTCGATTGGGAATTTTTCCTGGATTAAACTTTTTTTCAAAAAAGCTACCCTGTCCATTTTTTGTTCAACCTGCTCTCGTCAATTTGAATTAGACAAATGACTATGCTTGTCTCTGAGATGATACATAACTTCAATATAGTTATATTCAATAGTACCTCACCATCATGTATGAGACACATATATGAATTCAAGTCAAAACTATTTTAGACCAGTCCGCCGGCCATGGCGGCGGCGCTCGCCGTTGCTGTGTTGCTGCTGCGCGAGGCGATGACGAGTTCAGGTGAGGCTCGACGGTCACGAGGGTGCGCTGCTTCGCTGCAACGACGGCGGCGCGACCGTGACGAGAGGCTGCGTGACCACGCTGCTGCGCTGCTTTTGCTGCCCGACTCCGGCGGCGGTGTGCTGCTCCTGCAGCGCGACCTGCCGCTGCTCCTGCTCTGCTGCCCTGCTTCGCCCGTTGCTGCCCTACTTCGCCGTACTGCTGCACACCGGCGGTGGTGGTTGCAGCGGCGGCAGCCTCCTGGACTAGGGTTTATGTGTTCCGGGCTGGGCTGTATTGGGCCCAGTCTTGGGCTGGACTAAATCTTTTATTTTTTTATTTTTTTTAGGTCTGGTTTTTAATCTAGTTTTTTTATCAAGAAATGGGCTGCCTATTTAATCTGGCTGGGTCAGAATTAATTGGGCTTGATTATTAACTTGGGCTTAATAATTTAGACCAGACTTGGGCCTCATAATTCAGGATTACCTGGGCTCTTTTTTAATTAATTGGACTTAACATTTTGGGGTATTGGAGTCTGATTCAAAAAAAAAAAAAAAAAAAAAAAGAAAGAAAGGGGGTTGGGATGGGCCTTATTCACGGGAAAGCTGGGTTTTAATAACTAGGAGCAAGGAATGCTCCAATTAATAATCCAAATGTGGCTACCCATTTTGTTTGGGCTTGCTTACTTGCTTTTTCTTTTTTTTTTTTACGTGCATTATCACTTAATATAATTGTTTGCGTACTTTTATTACGTGATGTGATGTTAATTGATGTATGCATGTATGAAATGTTGATGACGGTGGTGGTTATACGATGTTGATATGTAATCATTTTATATAGATTCATGTAGTAGGAGCGAAATTTATAATTTTTTTTATTATCTTTTTTCGTTTCTTACTAGGACACATGTATTAGAGGGGCCATTTTTTGAAGCCATGTATTTTTTTTTGTTTCATATTTAACACCATAGGTCATTGACATTACACTATACTTTTTTTATGGATGTTTCTTGAGATGGACATTTTTTTTTATTCGCAATCATTTAATTTTTTATTATCGTCTTCAATTGAGTGGGAGATGATCATGAGCCTGTGTGGCGAAATTTTCGATCTCATTCACTTGTGAGAAATAATAAAATTTTATTTGGATCCAAATAAATATATTAAATAGACAAGCTTCTAACATACTGCGCAAAATATTAACAGAAATGGATGCCCAAGTAGCTTTTTCTGATCTTTATGGCTCTGGCAAATTAGATGGCCAGAACTATGGAATGTGGCACCGTAAGATCCAGTTTCTGCTACACCATATGAAGGTCCTTGACCATCTCAGAAAAACTATGGCTATGCCTGTTGAGCCAGAGAACAGTCAAAATGCCCAATATCGTCGCGATTTGGACGCGTACAATAAGTGGGTGAAATCAAGATCATTCTGCGCGCTATACTATGTTGAGCTGCATGCAGGATCATCTGATTCGTAAGTTCGAGACATTTCCTGCAGCTAAAGAGCTGTGGGATTGCTTAAAGATCACGTACGACACTACCTCGGCTACGAGACTAAGGGCTTTAACCCTTAAGTTCAATTAGTACGTATTTGACCCAAAGCACACTACGGACCAGCATCTTGATGTCATGAAAGATATGATTCAAGAGCTTCAAAACGCTGGAAATGAACTCACCGATGAACAAAAAGTTTTGGCAGTCCTAAGGTCGCTACCTGAGTAGACTCGGGGACAAGTTAAACTTGTGCTCACACACAACGAACAAATCCAGACCTTTGATAGCCTCGCTAGTCATCTTAGACTCGAGGCTGACCGTCGAGAGGCAAAAAGAGCACAAGCGGCTGCTTTCGTTGCACATGCTGCGCAACGCAAGCCTAACACATGCAACCATTGGAAAGAGCAAAAGAATGCTGGACAAAGCAACGCCAAAAACCGAAACTTGGGCCCGCAGGGTGAAAAGGCTAAAAAGCATCACCGTGGTAAAAGGGGCGGAAAGAAGAAAGACACTTGCTATAACTGTGGAAACACGGGTCACTTTGCTCGTAATTGTACTGAGCCAAAGAAGGTAAGACCTGCTCCTAGCTCTTCTAATTTATTTGTTTGCTCACATGTGTTCGTTGCTAACTCTCTCTATGGTTGGATTGTACACTCGGGAGCAACCAAACATGTGACAAGAGATAGAGCAGGATTTATAGATTATCATCGAGTACCAGCGGGCAGCCACTACATTGCTATGAAATGACGCGCAAGAAGAGGTGGTGGGAGTTGGGTCATACCAGCTCAAACTTAGCACTGGGCGCGAGCTGCTCCTTAGTGATGTGATTTATGCGCCTAGTATTCGGTGTAATTTACTTTCAATTTCATCACTTTTAAGTGAAGATTTTTCTTTCCTGTTTAAAAAGACAAGTTTATCCATTTTTCTCAGCAACAACCTTTATGGCATAAGACATATGAATAATGGATTTTTCATGTTGGATTTATCTATTGCATGCACTTCTTTTGTTTCTTAGTATGTTGATGTTTTGAATGATTCCATTAAATGGCATGCAAGGTTAGGACACATAGTTCGTGAAAGGATGACTATGTTAGCTCGAGAAGGTCTTTTAGGTAATCTCGCTAAAGTCAACCTTCCTGTGTATGAACCATGTCTGGCAGAAAAAGCCTGCCGGAAGCCTTTTGAAAAAGCAAAAAAAGCTACTCATCCTCTAGAATTAGTTCACTCGGACATATGCGGACCCGTAAATGTGAAGGCACGACACGGTGTATCCTATTTCCTCACATTTATTGATGATTATTCGCGCTACGGTTCAGTGTATCTCCTATCTCACTGCTCAGAAGCGCTTGATTGTTTTAAGCGATTCTTAGCGGAGGTTGAGAACCAAAGAGATAGGAAACTTAAAATTTTACGCACTGATAGGGGGCGAGAATACTTATCTGATCAGTTCAGACAATACTGTGAGGAAAAAAGAATCATTAGACAACTGTCAATTTCATACACTTCGCAACAAAATAGTGTTGTAGAGAGGAGGAATAGGACACTTCTGGACATGACCAGATCAATGATGACGCAAGCAAATCTACCAATATCTTTTTGGGGAGATGCAATCTTAACTGCTGCGTACATATTGAACCGTGTGCCATCTAAGTCAGTTCCTTCGACGCTGTATGAGTTGTGGCATGAAAAAAAGCCTAACTTAGAAGACTTGCGCCATTGGGGGTCAGCCAGGTTTGTTCATAATACTTCTCATAAGCATGGGAAACCTGGTCCTAGAGCAGTTAAACATATCTTTATAAGATATTGTGACCACTCGAAAGGCTATGTGATGTATGGTGAACATCCTGATGGAAGAATGACAGAAATTGAGTCACGCGATGTCAATTTCCTCGAGGAGGAATTTCCAACAATTGGAGAACTTAAAGGATTAAACTTTATGAGTTACAAGATCCCGAAGACACCACTGGAATTCCTTGCGAGGATGCGGTTTCACAACCAAATCCAGAAATCGACGGGAATAAGGAGAGCGATCTTCGAGTCAGTGGGAGAAATCCATTGCATGAAGACTCTCAAGATCTAGAGTTGCGCTGGAGCAAGCGTGGAATGGTAGCCCGAAGACGTTTTGAACTCGAGGGGGAATCTTTCATGTGCACAACAATGGATGTTGATGAGCCAGCCACTTATGAAGAAGCTTTAACTTCTCCAAATGCTAAAGCGTGGATAAGTGCTATGGAGGAAGAGATGAGTTCGATGGCTAAGAACCAAGTTTGGGAGCTACTTGATCTACTGTAAGGACGCAAGATGATTGGGAACAAGTGGGTTCTCAAAGTCAAGCAAAAAGCAGATGGCTCGATAGACAAGTATAAAGCTCGTCTGGTGGCGAAAGGCTTTACCCAAAAAGAAGGTGTGGACTATGAAGAGACATTCTCCCCAGTGGTGAAGTTTGCCTCGATCCGTCTCATTTTAGCAATTGTCGCCCACCTGGATTTGGATATATTCCAAATGGATGTAATGACAACATTTCTCAATGGAGAACTGGGTGATGTGATCTATATGGATCAACCTAAGGGTTTTCAGGTAAAGGAACAAGAGCGCAAAGTGTGCCGCTTAAAGAGTGAGCAATAATCTTATTTCGTTGGCACCATATAGAGTGAGCAATTACCGCAAAATACTCTTAGTTGGTAATGCTATTTCCAGCAAAAAATCAATTTTGGTCCCGTAAGTATTTGTTTTTTGTTTTTTTTTTTTTAGTCCCACAAGTAATTGATTTTTCAATTTAGTCCAATAAGTGTTGAAATTATCCAATTAAAGGATAATTTTCGCCGAAAAACACTAAGTGGCCGGAAATAGTTACGTGCAACCAGGGGCTGCTCATCACTTTCTGGGGCCCTAGGCGAGATATAAAAAATGAGGCTCAATTTGTAAAATATATAATAAATTAATACTAAATTCTTGATTTCCTTTTAGATATTTAAGATGCAATATGTTTAGTTAAACTTTGCAATCAAGTTTGGCTAGTAAATCATTTTTAATTGATAATATTACCAGATTTAATAATATAGTAATGACAAGTTCAACATTCTAATTCCTAAAAAGTCATAAGAGAATAGAAAGTAAAAAATTTAGAAGTGAACATAAAAATAAGAGTGAATCTGGTGCATATTTAATTAAGATTGAGAAAAACATAGCTATAACTTACTAGGCATGTAAATCATGCGGCAAGTTTATTCATAATGGATCCTTTTTTTTTTTATTAATAAACATAACTTAACTTTCTTTAAATTTATATACAAAACTAATTTCAAGAGCTTATTTATTTTTAGTTTTTAAATAAATAAAATATATTGTAAATTATATAATATATGCACATACATATATCAGGGGCCTCCATTGTTTGGGGCCTAACGCGATCACCTTAGTCGCCTACCCATTTGAGACGCCCATGCGTGCAACTCACATGGCCCATATTTGGGAGAATTCAACAACACTAAGTGACGTGACATTAAATAGCTGAGTCGGACTTATATTTCTGTCAAATTTTCATTCAAAATAAAAAGAATATTCGTACTTGGGAAGGGCCCAGCTCACAGCCTCCTTCTTCCGCACAAAAAACCATTGTGAAGCTACTCTCTCTCTCTCTCTCTCCTCGTCGCTGATAACTCCTAAATCCGGTTTTCTATTTGGGGAATTTATGGGATCTTTTTGTATAGGTTCTTCAAAGAAATTTTGTTCTATGTTTTAGGGGTTCTGGCTTTTGGAATGTCAAAATATGCTATTCGAAGCTGATGATTAAAATTAATTACGTTTAGTTGTTGATATTTTTTTAACTTTTAACTTTACTAATTATGTTGTTTCTTGCAAATAATAAATCGGTCATCATATTTGAATTAATGACATGGATATTCTTTTTATTTTGAATTAAAATTTGAACGACATATAAGTCGAACTCAGCTATTTTGTTCCACGTTGACGCTTAGTGTCGTCGATTCTCCCAAATAATAAGGTCACGTAAGTTGTACGTGACTATGTTTGGTCAATTTAATATTTTCCGGTGAAATTATCTTTAAATTGGGCAATTTCAATATTTACGGGATTCAATTAAAAAAATAAATATTATGAGAATAAAATCGAAAAAAATAATAATCAGGGAGTCAAAATAAAATTTTGGCCTGCTATTTCCTAATGACATATCAGCTAATTATTTAGTTCATTTAAGAGGAAACCATGTAGTAATTATTATGATCATTTAAAATGATTTTTTTTTTTTTTATATATAACTATGACTGTTCCGTTATCTGCAATATATTTTAGCCCTTTTGTCTGTTTGTGTAGAATTTAAGCAAAACGAATATTTATGTTCATCTATTGGGTTTGGTAAATAATGACAATGTAGAACGGATAAAACCTAACACATAATAAACTATTAATTTGGGTTTTTGGCATATATGGCGCATAAAAACAAATGTATATTTTGTTTATTCTCATCATTCAATCATATTTATGACTCATCATGTGCTTTAATTAATTTAAATTTACATCGCGAATCTCTATTCTTTTCACCGGTTTATGACTTCAACTTATAATCTAGTTATTGGAATATACAATTTAAGACCTTTTTATTTCACCAGATTACACACCACTACATACTTATTAAGCTCTTCGTTTCTATTCTAGTAGTCCCAATCATTAACCATTGTTGCAATAATTGGAACTTGTAATTTTTTATTATAATTTATATTTTATTCCCTTGTTAGTTTATATTAATATATGGAATATATAATCACTACGTAGTGAAACAAAATATAATATACTTCCTTCGTTCCATTTTAATTGACGTTTTAGGATGTTTTCTTCTTTTCCTATTAATTGACGTTTTACATATTTTTTCCTACTTCTCCCAGTTTTCTCCATGCACTCAATCCTTAAAAATCTCTACTTTTAAATCTATCAGAGATATTTTTACTTAATCAAATCTTTATCCCCTAAATATTCCCGCTCATTATAGCGCCTTCTTCCCTCTCCCTCCTTATTCCACGCTTTCTTCCCCTCTTCGGTAAGCGCTTTTCTAGGATTCATATGAGAGAGATAAATAATTAAGTGAGGGTGTATCTATCAAAAAATTTCATTCTTAATTCTTCTCTTTCATTCTAAAACGTCAATTAAAATGAAACGGAGGGAGTATATAATAGAAGAGACACTCATGTGCATAAGATGCACATTAGTTTTATTGTACACCTTGTGGGGCCCACTTAAGATTTTTACGCGCGTGATATATATATATATTAAGGTGTGTTTGGAATCACAAAACATGCGTTGACTTAGTTGGTAAAGGCGCGACACTGTACCCTTCAGTGCGCGGGTTCGAATCTTAACAACACCTTTTTATTTTTCACCAACAGTATATTCAAATTCCGAGCATAGTATATGTTATTTTCATCAACAGTATATTCAAATTCTGAGCATAGTATATGTTATAAAGCCTGAGAGTATATGAACACCACCTTTTTATTTTTCACCAACAGTATATTCAAATTTCGAGCATAGTATATGTTATAAAGCCTGACAGTTACGTTATGTTGCATGACAGTATACGTTGTTTTAGTTAAGTTTTGTTTTATACTGCGAAATATTTATTTTTTCCAACTTACAATACTCATAGTATATTTAATATTTCGATACAGTATACGTTATGATGCCTGACAGTATACGTTGTTTTAGTTAATTTTTGTTTTGTACTGCGATTTTTTTTTCCAACTTACAATACTCACAGTATATTTAATATTTCGATACAGTGTACGTTGTGATGCCTGACAGTATATGTTGTTTTAGTTAATTTTTGTTTCATACTGCGAAATATTTATTTTTTCCAACTTACAATACTCATAGTATATTTAATATTTCGATACGGTGTATATTATGATGTATGACAGTATAGGAAAAAATTAAAGGGCAAAATGAAGGAAGAAGGAAAAAAGATTTAATATAACACGCGCGCGCAAAAAAAGAATAATATAATAATTGGCCGGTTCAGACCGGTCTGAACCGCGCATTTTTTTTGGACCGAACCAGTAGGGCCCACAAGGTATACAATAACACTATGGTGCATCTTATGCACCCAAGTTTTTGCCATAATAGAAACAGTGTAACAATATTTCAATCTCTACAAGAAATCTACGAAATTTCAACGGAACCCAAAAAAGAATCGTTGGAAATAATTCCAGCGGCAAAAGTCGGTGGAATTGTTGTTGGAATTTTTTTTCCAACAACTATTCCAACGACTTTTATCGTTGAAATATGTCCAACGGCTTTTGTCATTGGAATTATTTTCAACAATTCTTTTTGCCGCTGCAATTTCCGTTGAAATTTGACAATTTTCTTGTAACGAATACATATAAGCAAATGTTAAATGTGTCAACTATTGATAGAGCAAGATGACAATACATACTACCTCCATCTCATAAAGATAGACTTATAGATTTTTTACACAAACCAAGAAACAAGAAGTTATTATAATTAGAGTATTAAAATTTACTTTATTTAGTAAAAAGATACATTAAATATAGACAAAGATTGAAATGAGATATTAATGATGTGCTAAATATAATAACAAGTCTATCTTTGTGGGACAAACCAAAATGAAAAATATATAGACATTGCTCGCACTTCACACCCAATACAAACACTATGCACACTTCCTTCACACGCACTACACACATTTCACCACACTAGATACACCACACAAACCTACACACATTTCGCATACAAATCAAAATGTGCATTTAATAGTGAATTTCAAATTTATTTTTCAAATTCATAGTTATATTATTCGATTCAATTATAAGCCTTATAAGCTTTATTATTAGAGCACTCTGTTAATTTATAAATCTTTGAAACAACTTATGAAATTGAAACTTATAAGATGGAAATAAATTTTAGCCGAACACACTTCAGAGTGTCTTATTCATAAAAAATTTACACCAGTACATATGAACATGCATGTGATTACATGTACTCAATCAATGAGTGTAGCATACAATCACCCCTTCAAATGAAACTGAAGAAAACTTACATAAATGCAAGCTGCAGGGGTATTACACAGAAATTGTTTAAGCAGATACCTTCTTCACAATCTTAAGTCTAAACTAACAAACTAGAAAAGTCTTTAATAAAAAGAAAAAAAGACATGTTTTTAATAAATAAATGAGTATTATATTTCTGAAAATCCCACTACAGAGGCAGGGCTTCCCAAATTTCAGCAAAAACTTGAATGATAATTTTATGATGATGATATGAATTGAGCGACAGAAAACACTTCAACAAATTCTCCAAATCTTTTGCTGCAAAAATCTGTTTCTCCACAATCATTTCCACCATGGAAGTCCTGAAATCACTGTACGGATCACTGGAGCGCTTCACCACCGCCAAGGAAGTGGAAGCGGAGGAGTGTCTGCCACCGTCTTCTTCATCGCTGCTGAATAAAGCGTTGTAGTTGCATTCTGGAAATTGATGTTCAAATTTATAGCGTCCTTTTTTGTTGTTTCTGGGCTTTTTCTTCTGTTTGGGAAGTTGATTGAGAGGGGAAGCAGGGGGGCAATTTCGACCATTGACATCAGGGGAAAGAAATGGGAGTTTAGTGTTGAAATAGGGGTTTTGCGGCGTTGGGGAGAAGGTGAATGGGTGAGGATGTGGAGAGAAAAGGTCGGCTAACTGGTAGCGTTGGCGGGTTTCGACGACGTCAGAGATTTGATCTTTGGATTTGCATGAGGCACGGAGAAACCGCCGGATCTGGATTTTCAGCCGATTCTCCGCCATTAAATAATGGTGGTGGAGGTTATTGAATTTCTTCGTTGCTAGCCTAGAGTAGACTTATAGAGGGGGAATTTTAATTGAGAGTTTTTCCTTGATAGACTATATCCAGGTACCATTTATACTCATATAAGAGTTAGCAAGATTTTGAAATAAGCTTGGAGTTCAGAGCATCACCGATCAATACTTAAATTGTACCCGCTGCATCATTATCATATAAAAGATTATTGGGTCTTTCTACTATATATATTCCATATAATCAATACAACTACATCTTTACCTGTTGTAATTGATAAATAACAGGTTATTTTTAATTTATTTTAGGATCCTTCTACTATACAACTATTATAATAATACAATCATAAATAATAATCATTAGATCTTCTCCTTTTAATCTTAACCCTTAAATTAAGCCACCTACAACCTATTAAACTTGTTATCAAATTTTAATTACTAAATTCATGACCTCTCTTCTTACCCTCTCATTTACTTTTATGTTTTGCTTTTTTTTTCTCTTTTTATTTTTCCATTTTCTTCCTTACCTGACGTGTTGCAGGGAGTCCCATTACTTCATCTTTTTTTTCGCCCTTTTCATTTTTCTTACTAATTTTTTTGTAGTTAAAAATTGATGATATTTTTGTTGACATAAATTGCACAAAAGATATAAGGATATATAAAAAATAATTTTTTACATAAATGAAAGTAAAAATAATTTCCTCACAAACTTTGAATAAAAAGTTAGCACAATTTTTATAAATAAAATATGTGTTAACACAATTTTATAGTGATTATGAAAACTCCTAAAAACCCATCTAGCAAATAAAGAATTCCACAGAAAAGTGGACTGCACCCTTAATTCGGGAAGACAATGAAAAAAATAGAACGGCTATCTTTTATAAAAACATCTTGGAATTTTCTTTTTATTTTCTGATATTTTCCTTTTTTGTACTTTCTTGCATTTTTGTTTGGATTTTCCTTTGTATTTCTGGGAAACAATTTTTTTTTTTAGTGGGAGAACTTTTTGTATTTCCTAGTAAAATCCTTCCACACATTTCGGTCGTTAAATATGACATCTTGATTTATACTTGTTGTTGTCATTACTATAACTATTACTACTACTAATTGATAAGAAAAATTGCATGTGTGTTGTATCAACATATTACTTAGAATTGAGAGAGCCCGTCAATTTTTATTTGATGAATTTATGCATATTTCAAGTGAGAATTATTTTCGAAAAAAATATAATTTAGTGTTGTCAATACTTTTCCACACATTGCTTGGCTTCACTATTTCAAAAACTATAGACATTTGGCTCATTTAGCAAATCAAAATGTATTCAATATCATAACTTATTATATTTATAATTAGTTTTAGCTATTTTTTGTATTTTCTTCGGACAAAGTATAGATAGTAAAATTCTTCTTTGCATTTTAGCATGGATGCAAAATGCGGTCTAGGCGCCAGCTAGGCGCTAGGTGCCGTCAATCCGTTCCACTTTTGCCCAAATCACCCTTCCCAGGAGTTTATGGGCCTAAGCGGGGCTAGGCGTCGCCTAGGCGGTCTCATTTTTTTTTTCTATTTTTTATTTTTTTATATTATTTTTTATTGAAAACGCCGTCATTTTTTGAACTTGAAGCATTTTATTAAAAGTTAAAACGCTCACTCTCCCCATTCCAATGATAGAAAATATGAAACAAAAGTTAAAACCCTCTCCCCCACAATTGGAGTTCCTCCGTTGCCTCTCTTTTTATTTCATCTTCCATAATTAATTAATTATATGAACCTTTGTAGTAAAATTTGGTATACTTTAAGTATAGACCTTTAAATTGACATGTAAAAATTAATTTTTTTTTTTTTTAAAAAAAAGGAGGAATTCTCTAGGCAGCGGCCTTGGAGCGGCCTAGGCGGCGCTTAGGCAGTCTAGGCGCTAGGTGGTCCCAAACCGCTCCGCCTCCGCTTTCCGCCTTCTGCAACCATGCATTTTAGTTGTTAAATGTGGCATACTAATTTATTGACAAGTGTTCGAGATAGTTTGATGGAGATTGATGATCTTTGATTAATAGTCGAAAGTAGTTGTTCGTGCTGTTTTTTAATTCGTTGCTTGTTGTGCATGCAGTCACGAGGCACGAATTAGGTCTTACTGCTATTGGACTTCTTGTGAATGATATTTACCGTATGCTTTTGACGGATTATTTAATGTAATTGCTCATAGGTTTGCACATTTTTCTTTTCTTCAACCGATCCGATTATATGAATAGGTTTGATTTTCCTTAGTGAGTTGGGAGTATTGTAATTGAGATTGATTAAAATTACAAAAATAAAAATCGATTTTCAAAAAAAAAAAATGTGGATGAATTATGACAATATTTTAGACGAGAACCATACGTTTATAACATAGAATTCAGTATTACCTGTACTTATCCACAAATTTGGCTCACTGGATAAAAATGTATTAATTAAATTGACTTATGTACATTTATAAGTATTTTTCGGTATTTTGCATTATTTTTTCAGTCAGACTATAACTAGTCTTCTCGTATTATATATAAATATAGAATTTTCATATTTTTACCATATAAATAATTATCCAAAAAAGAATTTATCAGTTAATATTTATAATTTTACATTGTTTGACTTCTTATTATAATACATTTTAGGGAGGGGGGGAGCTTACATTTCAAAAAAGATAGAAAAAAACACGTAATTAGGTAGGTAGAGGCGTTGTAAATTGTAATAAAATGAAGATAAAAAAGGAACTTGATTGAGTGGGTGAAGGCGTTGTAAATTGTAAACAGAACAGAAAAAAGATTAAATGAGAGTTTTCTTTTCTTAGATTAAGAGAAAAGGAAAAAACAAATTAAAATGAAGTTAAACTTTGTCAGCATTTTTGACAAGGAAAAGAAAATGGGCAATAATGGGACATACTTTACTAAATAAACAAATAAATTATTACTTGTTGTTACCTATTATAACAAGTTAAAAGTATGTTGTATCAATATAAGGGTTGTACCTTAGAATTACCCTTTGTTTTATTATATGTTTACATGTTTTTGGTTTTTCCTTTTTTTCTTTTTTTGAAGTTTGATGAAAAAATATCTTCAGAGCCTATAATGTAGTGACTTTTATTTGGACTATAACATAAAACCTATGTATGTTTTATTTGTTATCTACCAACAAATTTTTATTTTTATTTATATACAAAAATATAATTTATATATTAAAATTTGAATAAGTTGAAAGACTTATAATTAAGATTTTATTACGTAATGAATTAATTCAACAATTAGTAAATTATGAGGGAGGGAAAGTACATAAATGATTACTGGTAGTAAATTAAATCTAAGATTTGTAAACAAAAATATCATATTTTCAAAGAAATTCATGTTTTATCATTAAAATATTAAATAAGTACTACTCATCCCATACGGAAATGCAGAATACTATCTGAAGAAAAAGTTAGTATAAGTTAATTTTAAAAGTCTCTAAAAGAAACTTAATAAGTTCCTAGATAAATTTTAAATTACAAAATAGATCTGAAAAGATAATTTAATATTTGAATATTGTCCAATAAAATTGTATCTAATCTCTTTGAATTCCTTCCCTACTAATTTGTGTCCAATAAAAGCTCATCGTTATCATCTTCACTCTAATCTTCGCGCATCGTGGTAAGGAGAAAGCACATTGACAGTTAGGTGAAATTTATAGAACAAAGTCTGGTGTAAGACAAGAAATTTAACTAAAAAAGTTAAAGAAAGAAAAGAAGGCGTAGCAGCGAAAAAACGCAGAATCAACAGGAAAAGAAAAGAAAGAAAATCAAATCAAATTAGTTTGGAAGATGTGCCGTACAGTTGAATTTGTTCATTCCAAAATACATAACATACATATTTAGAATTTGCATTTTTGTCTTATCTGTCATACTCACCCCTTATTTGATATATCTAAAACTGACTTCAAAGTTTAAAGGAAATCTGTATGTTCGAGTAACAGTAATTTATTTCATTTTTTTTAAGGCCAAAACTTAGCATCCAAATCTTGAAAGAGGAAGGAAGATAAAAATTGAATGCAGGTTACAGGTGGAATAACTGAAATTTAGCAACTTGTTTAACCGATAGCAAGTCTTTACAAACTTTTTGATTCAATGGTCAAGATTAAAAAGAACTCAATTTAACGGTTCAGATTTTACTTGTATTAATATCATGGTTGTAGGGTAGAAAGACCCAAAATTATTACCCACTACATCTATTTCTCCCTGAGTTCCACATTCAAACCACTCATATTATTTTCAAATCTTTAATTTATTAAAATCTTATTTACGATTCTCACCTATACGATTAATTTAATTAATATTCATAAAAAAAATTAAATTAATATATTTTCTTGAATTCTTTTTTTCTTTTTAAAAGATTCAATGAATTTAATTTTTCCCACTTACGTTTAAGCTTCTTCATTTTACTTTAATATTTCATAAAATAAGATTTACAAGAGAAAAAATTCGAATTATATTTATAAAATGTGTTATAATTTCTGCACGTTTAACGCTCTTAATTTGCATGAATTAGATAAAAAATGATAAAATGTACAAAAAAAGAGCAGCTTCACAATAATGTTGCTTACCTTTTTTATTAAAGTTATTAAAAATTGGCAAACCAATGCCTCACTCTCCCTTTATTTCGGTGCGGTTGCGCTACACCGCCTCCCTTTTCCCTCTCACGCCCAATCTCAGTTTTTTGGTACACTCAATTATACGCATCCCCTTCTTTTTCCTAATTGTACCCACCTCGGCAATTGGTTTGTACCTACTGAAGGGGTATAAATTAAGATTTGTATCCCCCATTGCTCATTCCCTTAATGTTGTAGGAAATTAATCGCATAATCTTACTATATAATAAAAGAGAATCCTCAATTAAAGGAAATTCGATCTATTTCTCGTCATTTCACTTTTTAAAAATAGTAGGTTTATTTCATAACTAATATAATGAGATATTTGAATACATATCATAAAAAAATGTACATATATGGTAAAATCTTCCCAAAATTAGTTCCAAATTTAAATTTTGTTGATAATTTGGTATAAAAGAATATTGTTGACATCTTTTGATTGATTCATACTATAATAAAAAGCAAATAGTTTCTGGTTCTTTTTTCTGTTGTTAAGATACAAGTAGAAAATTAATCTTACTACACAATAAAAGGAAACCCTCTATAAAGAAAATCGGACATATTTTCCCGCCATTTCATCTTCTAAAATTAGTAGGTTTATTTCATAAGTAATATAATGAGAGATTTGAATATATATATATATATGGTAAAGATTTGTACATTGGTAAAATCTTTCCAAATTAGTTCCAAATTTAAGTTTTGTTGACAATTCACTACAAAAAAAATTCATATTAGAGACGAAAATTAGTAACGGATGATATTGGTCACAAAATAAAAACAGAATAGAAATAGAATAGTGACGGAAAGTGGTAAAAAATCATTAGTATCCGATTAGTGACGAATTAGCAACCGAAAATTTGAGACGGACATAATCCGTCTCTATTCGGTAGGTAATTCGGTCTCTAATTTCATAATAGAGAGGAAAATTCCGTCACTAAATTTTGAGACGGAATAAAATCGGTCTCTAAATTTTAGAGACCAACATTATAGAGACCAACCACTTGGTCTCTAATCCGTCACTACTTTAGTTTAGAAACCGATATCATGTAATTAGAGATGGATTTTTCCGTCTCTAATTTGATTTTTTCAAGTAGTGATTTTTCTATATAAAAAAAATATTATTGACGTTTTTTCATTGATTCATTTTATAATTAAAAAAACAAAATAGTTTATGGTTCTTTTTTCCATTGTTAATGTAAAAGTAGAAACTTAATCTTACTATATAATAAAAGGAAACCCTCTATAAAAGAAAATCAAGCATATTTCTAGCCATTTCACCTTCTAAAAATAGTATGTTCATTTAATAACTAATATAATAAGAGATTTGAATATATACGGTAAAGATTTCTACAGATATGGTAAAAATCTTTCCGAAATTAGTTTTGAAACCGACATCATTCAAAAGAACATGACGCAAAGACGATGGGACAAAGTCCCCATGAAAACAAGAGTCAAAAGCAAAATTACATAGACATATAATATCTCAAACGATATTTCCAAAGTTCGAGAACTCAACCTTGCGTTCCAGCAATGCCCAAAAAAGGCACTGAATCGATTTCAGTGATGACATGAGCCAACGTCATCTCTTCCGCCAGCAAAACAGTTATACGGCAAGCCACGGCTTCAGTTGTATCCACCGCCATGCAGCTCAACAATCCATGCAGGAATCGATGTCATTTCTGTTCCAAGCCCAACCACTTCCCAGCGAATGACGAATCGACGCATCAGTATTGATTTTGAATTGTTGATTCGGAGGTCTTATCTACATAATTGCAGCTGGGGACGTGATTGATGCATGACTAGCAACTAGGCCACCCAGAAATCAGAGATGTGCATGACCGCTAGCGCCGATGCCCGAACCTGATCGATCCTCTTGTCCTGAAAATAATAATTATTATGTAAATATAGGGTTCTTCTACTATACACCTAGTGTATTAATACACCTGAATTTTAAACTCTTAGATTGAAATATATTAAATTATAGCCATTAGATTAAAAAGTAGAGTTAACCTATTAATGGCCCTGCAGGTTACCAAATTCAAATCATTATACCTACAACTTGTTCTACAGGTGAATAATTATGTCATATTTCACTAAAAAGCTTCTCACTCTCTCTAGCTCACAGCCCTTATTGGCTATTCAACGTATTCCCATAGTTTTCGACCAGAATTGATTTAGTATCTTTAATCTGTTTAATGCAAAGTGGTCCAATTGAGAAAACAATATCGTCCGTCATATTTTAAGTGATGAAATTAAAATAATTAAAATATGAAAGAGGTCTCATTTTTTATAAGAGGTTTCACTTGATATAGTTCATTATATAAATCATTGGTCAGGATATTTTGTAAAAAATAAAATATTTTTATGGAATACCTTAACAATTGAAGATTTCTGTAATTAATCGTTTTCAAATATTCCTACTAAAAATATGAATTTGTTAACATTTTTATACCATTTAAATTATATTAAAACATTAAATTGCAATTTTTTAAAATGTAGTGTCTTTTTCTTTTCTCTTTTAATTTTTTTTTGCAACTATACAATATTTTTTTATTTTTCACCTATAACATCGCATCTAACGTGACTACTTTATCGAATACGTATTTTCGTCACTAAATAAAATAGGTGACCCGAATTGTAGTTATAGCTAAAGTTGTGATATATTCTATTTTAGCAAAGAATCATTATGTACATCAGGCGGATGATGCAATTTGGGTTGAGTATCACTATTTTATACCTACAAGTATTATAAGTTCTATAATACATTTACCCAGAACAAGGTAATACCTTTAAGCATAAACATTAATACATTTTCACCATGATACATTTACCTAGAATATGTAATATTTTAGGCGTAAACACTAGTACCTTTTTGCCTATGACACGGATTGCACGGATCTAGAATCGTGCAATTGATGTACAAAAGACTTGCTCTTCTATTTTTATAACCAAATTTAAAGAGTGGTGCTTTAATTACATCCGCAAAGATTATGTGTGTGTGTTTTTTTTCTCCTGTGATTAGATCATTAATTAATTAAAGTATTTTATTTTATATATTTTGTGAAATAAAAATGTCGGATAATGTACCTCAATTTTCAAATATCTTTATTTACTCTGAAGTCTTTAAGACATTACACTTCCCGCAATAACGTGAAGTATGATAATATTACACAAATAAGTTAGCCTAGGCTAAAAGAATAAAAATATTATCATTAAGACATTTTTGTTACCCAAGCAAGCTAAACAAACAAATTTGTGAGAAATATTTATTAAGAAATCTATAAACCATATGGATGGGTAATGCATAATTTTTATTATAGTACTTCTATATATTTTAAAGCTACATTATATAAAAAGTTAAAAATGTGTGAGAGAGCGCGCGCGCACACATATATATATATATATCGGTTCAAAATAGAATCCGAAATATTAGTACTCAAATAATTTATTCCATCGATAATTAGAATGATTGCGGAAAGAGAATTAAAAATTTTAATTTAAGATTAGAGTTAAGAAATACAAATTTATAATAATAATAATAATAATAATAATAATAATAATAATAATAATAATAATAATAATAATAATAATAATAATAATAATAATAATAATAATAATAATAATAATAATAATAATATATTTGTTTTTATTATTATAATTATAATTATATTATTACTATTATTATCATCTTCATAATTAGGAGTTGTTTTGTTTGCCAATTTAATTTAATTGAAAAATAAATAATATTTTGAGATGAGAAGCAAAAGAAATAAAAAAAATTAAATTAAAATTGATAACTAGCTCGTGGTTTTAATTTTAACTTTTATGATTCAATTTAGTGTAATATATATAGAGCAATGACATGCTTTTAAATAAGAGTGATTAGATATATAATAAGAGAGTGGGATTAGCAAATATAATAGGATACATATAAGTGGATAACTTAGATAATAAGTAAAAAGTTACTTGTTAGTAACCTGTTATTACAGGTAAAACTCTAAGGTGTATTAATACACCAGTGGTATAGTAGAAACACCCGTAAATATAATGCAAACTAAAGGTGAGCACCAAACATAGCGTGAAACTCCTTCCCCGACATGCTAGAAATAGACGCCAACCAATCCGCCATCGTTCCCCTGTCAACCACATTCGAGACGTCAATCCTCAAGGGGCTTTGTTTCCATTAAAATTGAGCACATTCATAGTCCCTAAGCGTATGAATCAACGTTTCAATACCCTTTCCACACCGAATACACACAGGATCTAATTCCACCCTTTTCTTAACCACGTTAGCCGAATTCGGAACCAATCATGCACACATTTCCACATCAAATTTTAGATTTTTCGAATCCACCGTCGACCCCGAAGCACTCCCCTCATCCTCAACCATATCTCTCGTCAAGTGATAACCCGCCTTTACAGAGTAGGTACCATATTTTGTATAAAACTAGCTCAACCTGTCCCCCCCCAGTAAATCGATCGATCGGCATTACTGACACAAGGTCAGCTTTGTCTCCCACAAACACTTCCCTCACCTTTCCCTCATTCCTGACAGACTCTAATTCTAACCCTACCACAAGTATACGGGAGTAGATGTATATGGTGGAAGTCAAGGTCGATCCACATGGAATAAGCTAACTTAGTTTAATACCCTAATTATCAAGGATTATCCTAACTAGACACAGAAATTGGTGAATGATTAATTAATTATTAGACTAATATCGCATATAAGCTATTAACCTGAATTATGTAATAAAAGTTATTCCAATCAACGAGAATGTATCCCAGAGTGTCGATTTCAGGAATTATGCTAAATGGAGATTAATCTCTAACTTATAAACGTTTAAACCAATTTTTACTATCTATTAGACGACACTTAAATAACTTAGCGCTTCTCTCGAAGCAACTAAGTCCTAGATTGATTAGAACAATCACTCCCTCGAGTCAATTGATCCTAACAACTCCCAAAAGACCCTTAACTTTTGCCTACGCAATCATATACAACTTCGCTATATGTTGTACATCTATTAACAACTCCCTTCTATCGAAGCGAAATTGTTAAACGATTAGACTAAACCTAATTGATCAAATTATGTTTGATCATGAATTAAGAACAAACACATAGATAAATAATAAAATTGAACCCTAGGGCACCAGTAGTTTAGCTACTCATGCCTAGTCTCAATTCAATACAATACTTCAGAAAATACATTGTAAAGAAAATAAAAACCAAGCAAGAAATAATTAAACCCGGTTGTTAGGCTTTCGATCTTCGTCTTGTCTTGCTCGTCGATCCTTGCTCTCACTCTTCTACTCCAAGTACGTAAAAGTATGAGAAATAATCATGTGATCCTTGAAAACTCGAGCTTAGGCCTCTAGTTATAAGTTGAGGTTAAAATCCTCAAGAGATTAAGATAAAAATCCAATTAAAATCCGGATTCACTTTAGGGAAAGATTTTGGGGCGACCACGCGAGAAGTGGCGCGGTCGCGTTAAGCCTAATAACTTCGAACAGTTGACTCAACCTGCTTTTGGCGCAACCTCGCGTGGTCGCGTTGATCCTAATAGCTTCAAACGGTTGACTCAACTTGCTTTTGGCGCAACCGCATTGCCTCTTGGCGCGGTCGTGTCACTTGCTACTGCATTCTTACTTGGACGACGTTTTTTATGCGGCCGCGTCCAATCCTGGCGCCGTCGTGTCATTTCTTCAATGCGTTGGGCCTGACTTTTGGCCCAATGTGACCCATCTTGTCCCTTCTTCGACTAGTTTCTTCGTGCAACCTCATAAAATATTCTTTTAAGCCTGAAAATCACTAAAACTCCACAAAACAAGTCAATACACGTCAAACGGTCCAATATGTAAATTATGAATGATTCTCGACTAATTATACATGCAAATGTTACAAAATACACACTTAAATCGACCTAAATGCATGCATACACAACGTGTATCATAATCCCCCAAACTTAAAGTGTTGTTCGTCCCGAAAAACATACGGAATAAATAGAACAAGACCACGTGTATTTAGGCCGATTAGAAGATGAATCTAGTTTCAAATTGATTTTCTCAAAATGTCAAGCAACACAGTGTACTTGACATATATGTTAACGCAAAAATCAACTACTTTTGAGACTTTGAACTTTCGACTTATTCAATCCTCACCAAGTAAGTGTTTCGCTCGTCTCTCAAGAGATTAGGTTAAAACATATTTTCACTCAAATTGAACTATATGCAAAGCCTACCATATGCTTGTCATCGTCTAAATTAGACCTCATACTCGATATGTGTGACAAAGGATAAAAAAGGTCTTTCTTTTTTGTTGTAATGTAGACTTAATGTAAGGTGGGATACATTTGGATAAAAGTGACTGCTTTTGGACTAATCAAGTTACTTCTAACCCGACTACCTCTCAATAAATCACTCAATCTCACTCTCAAATTTCAGTAGATCACCCCGCAAAGTGACTTCTTCACCTTTACAAGTCCTTACAACTTAAGTGCTTTTCATTTATATGGGTACCACATCTTGGGACTACCTGGCTTTTCTATTCAATTCAACAACTAAGCACTTTATTTCCTAGCCTTTCCTCAAGATTATGAACAAATTATAAACATAAACTCTTTCTTTTCCTTTTTTTTTTCTTTTTCTCTTTTCTTTTCATTTTCTTTTCTTTTCGAACTAGGAGAGGCTATTCTTCTCATCTTTCCACCTGTCATTCTATTATTCCCTTCATCTTTTTGACTATCCACTAATTTTCTTTTTTCTTCCCAAAATTTTTACCCAACTACCTTCCAATCCTCTTCCCTCTTACTTGATTAATCTAACTAAGGCCAAAGGTTTAAATCGAAAGGTTTTCGGCTTGTAATGTCGGGCTTATAAAATAATAGGCTATTCAGCTCAAATGGGCTAACTAGGTATAAATTATGAACTTTTGGTACAAATGGCAACTTTTCAAGGCTAAAAAGTAGCTGAAAACAAGAATTGTCTAAGATCATTTCCTAAGTCACAACACATACTCGGCACATTCATAGTAAAGAGTCAAGATAAGTTCTAGAGACTAATACACATATCCAATCAAAATTCGGATCGAAAGAAATCATATTACTCCAAAAATAGGAATACAATTAGGCTCAAATTCTCACAAGGTTAATTTTGATCAAATATTCTAAGTCAAGCTCAATTTCGTCTCAAATTACCTCTCATGCTTTACTGTGTGCTAATTTATCAATGTTTTACTCAAAATCACTTCATCATTAACACATCATCGTCTATCATTTCCCTAAATTCTTCCCTTTTTCACAACTCAAACCACTACTCGGGTTCATTACTTCTAGACTCCAATAATAAAATAAACAACTAAAACATAAAGACTACTACGACCAACATGACTAGTAATGCAAAGAGCACACGTGGCTCACAGACCCAATGACCTCACTATAAAAATACCAATACGCACGAGCACATAAGTTCATCAAAGCACAAATAAAATACATAAATGAGCAAAAGAGACACAACTAATCATATACAAAAAAATATAAATAGCTGCCAAGTCATCCCACTATTCACCCCCTCCCCCAAACTTGGTCGAAGGCTAAGTTTGTGGGATAAGAGTCGTACATCTTGGTGCTCAACTCACAAATCATTGCGGAGGTAGTGGTTGTTGGAACCCGTGTTGGCTCCAAAATTGAGCCAGCGCATCCCAACGAGCATCTTGTTGCTGTCTCCAAACTCGAGCCTCATCTCCTTGTGCGATGATCGTGTGTAACATGGGATTAATTTCTTGCAGCGCTCCTCGATTCTCTGTCCGATCCATCTCGAAACAAGTACTAAGGGCAACGACCTCAACTTGAAGGGACGTGATCATCCCCTCAATGTCTTCATTTCTCTCTGTTGACGATGCAATGTCAGCTGCTTCCTTCAGCTGTTTGGCCCGATTGAAATACCGAGTCATCCGGTCTTTGGGAGTTCGCCAAATGCTCGTCAGATGACATGGGAAGGCTGTAGGTATCGGCAAGGCTCATAACTGATGTGAGCTCGGGATCGGGGAGTCGAAAATAGGGCCTCGTATTTTGGAACACATGTGGGACCTTCCGATCCTCTCCCAAACAATCAACCTACATACTCTCTAGTAGCTTCCATGTAAAATGAATGTCTCCCTTTACCGGCTCCAGATCGACAAGTAAAACGCCACAAGAATCAGCAATCATCGTGATAATACGTCCAATGATGATGTTGTCTTTTTGCTTTTTGATGACATTTACAAATTGCTCCTCCAGTACCGCCATTAACAAGTTTGTGGTCTTGGAGTCCGTCCCACATCAAGTTGAGTTCCGTCTGTCTTATGGCACCCGTCTCCTTTCTGGCAAAGAGTGTATGTTCCAACATCTTCTGGAAGTGCCTTATCGTTGGGTTCCGAATCCATGATGCTTTTGCAGTATTTGAAGTATAAGCTTGAGGAGGCAGTAATGGCAGAGCTGCTGTCAACTGCCCCCAAACTCGTTTGGGTTAAAAACCTCGGGCGTGTCACTCTCAGTTGGTGCCGGGAATTTGAATATTTCGTCAAGCTCATTAAATGTGAACTCCTCTTGTTTACCCATCAACTGAAAAGTGATCTTGTTCGGTCATTTCTGCTCAGACTGGTTGGATACAATGATTTCAAAAGTGCTTAAAAACTTCAAGTGTAAGCCTTTCATATGTACGCTCAGCTTTCATGAACTCCTGCAGTCTTGCAACTGTGAGCAATGCTTGTACATTCTCAAGTATGCCTATGGCTCGTGTTAGCTTATTACTTGAGAATCAAGTGGGTACAACTGTGTGCTGACGAAGCAGTTTAAATCTTCGTCGGTGCTCGTTCCTCTCTAATGCAAAACCGAATATAATTCGGCTATCATTTGGTGTTATCACCACCCTCTCTGGATCCGTAACAGAGGCTTCTTCAACCACCTTTTTCTTCCCTTTTCCCTTGCTAGTGCTAGCTTTTCTTGGAGCCATTTTTGGGAACCTAACACACACCAAACACAACCCAACTTCAACAACCAATGATGATCTATAAAACAAAAACTAACTTAAACTACTAAATCTTGTTCACAATTTGCTCAATTAAAGTTTTGCTCTAAAACAAATTTATTGTTTGAAGATTAGTTCAATCATCTTTATATAACATGCGTATCACTTAAGCAACACCTAACAACTTGTAACTCAACGTTCACCCCCTAGACTATGCATATAGTCTAATTAGATCAAACTATTGTGTAATTCGACTCTTATGAACGTCTAACAATTAATATGTAAGCAATTCATCATCTTATTACACCCATTAGGCCTAAGAGGTTCATAAAATCAAGTTAAAGCTGTATTCAATCTATGCACATCACATGTTCGATGAAATTTCAATGAAGAAACATGTTAATCATAATAATGGTGCTATTCACCCATTTCCAACATCACTAGTTATCAAATTTCATGCTCAATTCACACCAATTTTATCTAAATCAAACAACCCAAGCAAGAATTCAATATACATGGCACTACATGTGCCCAACTTAATGAACTCCTAACTAGAACAATCCACAATCTCAAATACAACCAACCTCAACAATAAGCAGGCATAATTATGAAATATTAAGCATAAAAGTTCGAGTTAGCAAGTCTTACCGGAGAGCTT
Source organism: Ajuga chamaepitys (assembly GCA_958295605.1). NCBI lineage: Eukaryota > Viridiplantae > Streptophyta > Magnoliopsida > Lamiales > Lamiaceae > Ajuga > Ajuga chamaepitys. The sequence goes on along the minus strand of OY282496.1, from coordinate 29,686,825 downwards.
TAGTCAAAATAGGAGATTTTTTGGATGTGCCCTAACTTTGCTGAAATTGGGGTCATCTAACCCAACGTGGATCGGTGGAATGGAGAAGAGAGGTGTGTGAATGTGTTTATGGGTGGTGGCGTGTGATTATTGGTTAATGGTTGTTGAAGAATGGTGCTAGTGTGTGTTTTGTGTGAGTTTCGCGTAAAGAAAGTGAAGAGAAGAAGAGGGAAAGAATGAACCTGACGCGGCCATTTTTAACCTGAAATTTAAACGGACACGACCGCGTCGAATTGTGCTGGCTTGACATTTCTGGGTGGCTTTTGATATGAAAGCGTAGAGCTTTAGCGCGACCAGATTACCCAGAACAAAATTGCAAGTTGTTCCTGGCTAGTTTTGACACGACCGCATCCCATTGTGGCGTGGCCGAGTTGAATTCCTTCGTCAGTTAGGCCATTTGTCCAGCTTTTTGACCCCTACTTCTTGCTATCAAATTCTTTCGCTCGTGGTTCGTCAATGTTGGTCCCTAAAATCATAAAAAACACTTTAAAAAGGAACAAAGTAACATATGAAATAAATAAACATAACAAAAATGACAAAAATTAAAGAAAACCATAAAGATCGAGTTGCCTCCCGACAAGCGCTTCGTTTTACGTCTCAAGCTAGACGACCTTTTTGGTTCAGCTGAGCTCTTTCAACCGCACTTCATGCACTATTTTAATTTGGTCCGGATTGTAGTATTTCTTGATTCTTTGTCCATTGACAAGAAAAGTGTTCCCATCTACGTTCATCAACTCTACCACGCCGGATGCTCGAACGGTCTTGATATTGAATGGGCCAAACCATCTTGACTTCATTTTCCAGGGAATAATCTCAGTCAAGAGTTGAACAATAAAACTTGTTCACGGGCTTCAAATCTTCGATTCTTTATCATAGGATCATTAAACTGTTTGATTGACTCTTTGTACAAACTGGAGTTCTCAAACGCTTGATTTCTTGATTGGCCAGCTCCACTTGGCCATGGGCTTGCGGATGATACGGAGTCGTGACTTGGTGATTCACCCCATATTTGGCTAATAACGCAGATAGCCACTTGTTGCAAAAGTGTGACCCCCCTCCCCCCCATCGCTTATCAAGGCTCTTGGGGTCCCGTACCTAGTAAGAATGTTCTTTTGAAGGAATTTCAGCACTACCTTAGCATCATTTGTTTGGGTCGGAACAGCCTCCCCATCTTAACACATATTCTACAGCTACCAAGATATATTGGAACCCATTCAAAGATGGACAAGGTCCCATGAAGTCTATACCCCACACATCAAACAGTTCAACTTCAATGATAGTGGTGAGGGGTATCTCATGCTTTTGTGATGTTCCTCACGTTCTTTGGCAACGGTCACAGTGCAGTATGAATTCATGGACATTTTTGTGGATCGTTGGCCAATAAAAACCGCTTTGGAGTACCTTTGCAGCTGTTCTTGCTGATGCAAAATGTCCCTCACTTAGGGAAAAGTGACACTGTGTGATTATGTCCTTTACTTTGGTATAAGGAACACACCTTCGGATAATAGTGTCTGTACATCTTCTGTAGAGTTAGGGGTCGTCCCATATGTATAATTTGACATCATGATAGAACTTTTTCTTCTTATGAAGCGGTAGGTCCGGTGGAATTCCACTCACCATATAATTCACAATCTTGGTGTACCAAAGAGCATCTTCCACAACTAACACTTGCTCATTCGAAAATGTGTCATTAATTGCCTTCTGTTATCCCTTTGCATCTACTTCATTCTCAATTCTGGACAAGTGATTAGCTATTGCATTTTCACATCCCCTTCACTCTCGGCTCTCCAAGTCGAACTCTTGCAACAACAATATCCATCTTATCAATCTTGGCTTTGAATCCCGCTTGGCAAACAAATATCGAAGTGCTACGTGGTCAGTGTATACTATTGTCTTTGCCTGTATTAGATATGATCTAAATTTGTCACATGCATAAACAACGGCTAATAACTCCTTGTTTGTGGTAGTGTAATTCGTTTGGGCTGAATCAAGTGTTTTGTTGGCATAATAGATGACTCGAAAGATCTTTTCTCTCTTTTGGCCCAAAACAGCCCCTATAGCCACGTCGCTCACATCACACATGATCTCAAATGGTTTAGACCAATCCGGCATGATCAATACTGGGGCAGTCACCAATGCTTTCTTCAAGGTCTCGAATGCTTGCACACAAGAATCATCGAACACAAAAGCAGTATCTTTTTCTAGTAAACGAGATAAAGGACTATCTACTTCTAGCCCCTTTTCCATGAACCTTCTATAGAATCCCGCATGTCCTAGAAAACTTCTAACCCCATTTTCATTCTTTGGAGATGGCAGTCTCTCAATGGCAACTACCTTAGCTCTATCTACTTCCAGCCCTGCAAATGAAATCTTATGGCCAAGGACTATACCATCCATAACCATGAAATGACATTTTTCCCATTTTAAGACTAGATTGGTGTCTTCACACCTTTGCAAAACTTGAGCTAAGTTGTCTAAGCAATGATCGAAAGACGACCCAGACAGAAAAGTCATCCATAAATACCTCCATTATGTTCTCTATCAAACTCCCAAATATCGCCATCATGCAATGCTGAAAAGTAGCAGGTGCATTACAAAGCCCAAACGGCATTCTACGAAAAGCAAAGATGCCATAAGAACACACAAAAGTTGTCTACTCTTGGTCCTCTGGGACATCTAAAGACTGTATAGAGCTACATGTTTCAATTTGATTTACTTCCTCACTATTATGTTGCTAGAGAGCTTTATAGATGGAAAAAGTAACTTTCTCCTCATCTACCCTTAAAGTAAGTTCCCCTTTTTGAACATCTATTAGTGCCTTACCCATTGCTAGAAACGGGTGACCTAAGATCAAGGGGACTTCTTTGTCTTCTATCATATATAGGACTACAAAATCAGCAGGGATTATGAATTTACCAACTTTTAATAAAACGTCCTCTACAATACCCCGTGGCCAACTCATAGAGCGATCAGCCATTTGTAGGGCGATTGTAGTAGGTTTCGTTGTGCTTATTCTTAATTTTTCAAATACATATAATGGCATTAAGTTGATACTAGATCCTAGATCGCACAGTGCTTTATCAAAAGTTAAATTACATATTTTACATTCAAGAGCGAAACTATCTGGATCTTTGCATTTTAATGGTAGCTTTCTTTGGATAACTGCACTGCACTCTTCTGTCAGATTCACCGTCTCGTACTCTTCTCACTTTCTCTTCTTTGCAATCACCTCCTTCAAGAACTTCACATAATTAGGCATCTGTTGTAGTGCCTCAACAAAAGATATGTTGATTTGAATCTTCTTTAGCACATTTAAAATTTTTGCGAATTGCTCATCTATCTTCTTCTTCCTCAGGACATGTGGGAATGGAACAGGAGGGACATATTCTGGTATATCGGTTTTTATGTCTCGTCCCTTGCTTGATTTCAAGGCTTCTTTTTACTTCTTTGCCATTCCTTGCGTCCTGTTTCCTCTTCCATCCGCTCCTTCTCCATTACCTTCTCTTTATCAGCTGGCAGCTTTGGACCCTCATACTCAATGCCACTTCTCAATTGAATAGCTTGACACTGCTCTCTTGGATTCACCACCATATCACTCGGGAATTGCGCTTGCTTATGCTGGGCCCCAACTATCTATATCAGCTGACTCATGTTGGTAGTAATTTCAGTAATACTACTCTCAAGTCGCTTGATGTCTACTCCCTGACCAGTCATGTTCTTGTTCAGCTCAATAAATTTGCCATCCATCTTTCTTTCCAGTTGAGATAATTTTTCATCATACTTTGTAAACTGTGACTGCACTATCTCCTCTTGTATTGGCTTCTTACCATGAATCATACCATTCGAGATAGCGAATCTAGGTGGTTGATTAAGTGAATTCTTCGTGTTTCCATAAGAGAAGTTTTGATGATTCCGGTTAGGTGGGTATTGATTGTATCTCGGCTGATTATTCTGGAAGTTGTTGAAATTCCTCTGGTTTACAAAGTTAACATCTTCGACCTCCTCCTGGCTTACTAACTGTTGTGTTGAAGTATCATTGTGTTGTGCTAATGTCAGACAAGTTAGCAAACTCACTTGATTCGTTAGAGCGGTCAACTGAGATGTAAGAGTATCAAACGACTCATTCTTGACAGGCTCTGCTTCTACAACACAAGCCACTCTTCTTGGCCGATTTCTTTCATTAGGCGACTGATGACTAGTTCTGGCCATTGCGTCCAAAATCGACAATGCAGTCCTCACGTTCTTCTCCATCAGACTACCCCTTGCGCCAGCATCTACATGATCTCGTGCTGGAGCAAGCAAACTGTGAGGTGATGTTCAATTTCATCAAGTGAGCCTATACTTTGTAATATGGTGTGTTGGGGATGTGGAACCGGAGTTAGGGAGTGGAGAACCGGCGGTTTAAACCGGGTTTTATCATCAAGAAGACAAACTGGTCATGAGCAAACCCGGTTCGAGTTAGGTAAATAACTGCCGTTTGTGACGAACAGTTTCAGTTTGTGACGAAGCAAAACCGTCACATTTGTCCTGTAGCTAAACGAACACAGCGTGAACTTCTTGCGGTTATAACTTCCAATCCAGTTGCATTCGAGCTTCAATCCATATATCATTGTAAAGCTCTCATTGAGGAGAACACAACTACGTAGCATTATCTCCTGTACTTTAGATTAGAGAGAGTATTTAGAGATAGAGTGTTCGTGCCCTAATTTGCATTCAGAATTGGGCATTTCATTTCTTGAGCTAATTCTCTGTAATTGATTGAAGTTCTTAGTGGATTGAGGTGTGTCTTGCCTCCGTGGATGTAGTTCATCTTGAACGAACCACGTTAAAACTGTGTTTGATTCATTTTTGATTCCTGTTCTGCGTAAGCTGTATTCGGCCACAACTCTGGCCGAACAGAAAGAGTTTCTTCATTCGGTTTTCAAGTTCTTTGGTGTTGTGTGTTCCTGAGTTGTTTTCACTAACACAAACCATTATAAAACTTGCACACCTGCTGCTTTTTTGAAAAAACATGTTGGGGACAACTTCAGATAAGATCTTGGAATCATTCCCAAGCCTCACCGAATGGTTCTTGATCCATCTTCTTGAACTTATTAATTTTGTTATGTTGATCTAGCATCTTGCTTTGTGGAAAGTACTTCAGAAGGAATCTCGTGCTCAAGTCTTCCCATTCTGTGACATCATCTAATGAGTTATACAATTGTAATGCTTTTTCTTTCAATGAGAATAGAAACAACCTTATCTTTACTTGATCGTGTGGCACATGATTCCTCTTTATAGTTTCAGCCAACCTGCGGAACTTGTTTAGATGCACGCTCGCGTCTTCTAGTGCACTGCCACGAAACTGATTTTGTTGAACAATATTTATTAGAGAAGGCTTCAACTCGAAGCTATTAGCATTCAACAGTGGTGGTTGTACTCCTCCAACCGGCTGATTTGGCATGAGACGAAGACAATCACTTATGGGTATGATGTCCTCTTCTGTGTCATCGTGCACAATCTGAGCTTGTCTTCGCTGTTGTGGTGGCTATTGCTGCTGCAGATTTGTGACTCTATCATCCAGATGGGCTAAGGACCCTAATATCCTATTAATTACATTTTCTTGATTCTGGTACGTCAGAGCATTATCCATCTCGACCGTGTGATTTCTTCTCGTTCGTTGTCTGCAGGCAGTCACCTCAATCTCAGGATCAAAAGGAACAAGATGCTCTTTCCCTTTTGATCTATTTGTGCATGTGAAACCTAAAAACACCAAGAAAGAAAATACCACGTAACACTATAATAAATAACTAAAAATTAAATAACAAAATTTAAATTGCAGAATAATAAAATCTAGTCTGGTATTCTCCTATTATTCAGGATAAAAACTAAGACGCTATACCTATCCCCTAGCAATGGTGCCAAAAACTTGGCAGATTCTAATTCTAACCCTAAAATACCGCAAGTATACAGGTGTAGATGTATATAGTGGAAGTCAAGGTTGATCCACAGGGAGTAAGCTAACGTAGTTCGATACCCTAATTATCTAGGATTACCCTAACTAGACACTGGAATTGGTGGATGATTGATTAATTATTAAACTAACATCACATATAAACTATTAAACTGAACTAAGTAATAAAAGTGATTCCAATCAACGAGAATGTATCCTAGGTGTCGATTTCAAGAATTACGCTAATGGAGATTAATATCTAACTTATAAACTTTTAAACTAATTTTTACTATCTATTGGACGACATTTAAATAACTTAGCCCTTCTCTCGAAGCGATTAAGTCGTGGATTGATTAGAACAATCACTCTCTCGAGTCAATTGATCATAACAACTCCCAAAAGACCCTTAATCTTTGCCTACGCAGTCATAGACAACTACGTTATATGTTGTACGTCTATTAACAATCCCTTCTCGAAGCGAAATTGTTAAAC
>OY282496.1:26660362-26670362 GCA_958295605.1 Ajuga chamaepitys | reverse complement strand
CCGATTCGGAAGCCTCCTCCCACTACACGAAGAGTGAGTTGGCATCCTCCTTGGCCTGGTTGGGTGAAGATTAACACAGGCGGTAGTTCGACGGGTACACCGGGGGACATCTTTGGCGGCGTGATCTACAGAGGATCCGATAGGCTGATCCTCGGAGGGTGGGCCTCTGAATTTGGGGTTGGATGCGCTTTTGATGCGGAACTCGAGGCCTGTATTCTTGCATTAGAAGTGGCTTACGACAACAGATGGAGGTATATCTGGCTCGAGAGTGATTCTGTGGCAGTGGTTGCTTTGTTTGCCGGTTCCTGTCCTTCGATCCCTTGGCGTTTGCGAGCCCGCTGGTCGCGAGTACGGGATTGGTACGATCGACATCATTTACTTGTTTCAGACATTCACCGGGAGGGCAACCGAGCGGCGGATGCACTTTCCAAACTTCATGTGCCGTATGTTTGGTTCCAACCACTTCCGGAGTATATCATTCGACTGGCGCTGTAGGACTACACAGAGGCCTATGTCCGCCAGACGACCTGATTCTTTGGGTTGGTGCTCTTTTTCCTTCGTCCGGATTTCCCACTGGGTTTTGCCGGACGAAGGTTTTTTAATGAGGCCAACCTCACCTGTGCTAGCTATTGGCTTGTAATAGCAGCACTTGCATGGTTTCCCATGTTACTAAGCATTTGCGTGGTCTTCCATGTTTCCGTTGTAATCTGATTGCTTTTTCAGTTATATATAATATCGATTAGCTCTCTCTCTCTCTCTCACACACACACACGCACATACACTTACAAACTCTCTCTCTCTTTCTCTGTCACACACACAGATGTACACATACAATCTCTCTCTCTCTATCTCTCTTTCTATTTCACACATGCACTCTCTCTCACTCTCTCTTCCTCTCTCTCTCTCACTCTCACACACATGTACACGTATGTTTGCTTACGAGAACAGATGGAGGTACATTTGGCTCGAGAGTGACTCCGTAGCAGTGGTTTCCTTGTTTGCAGCCCGCGACCCTTCGATCGCTTGGCGTTTGCGAGCTCGTTGGTCGAGAGTACGTGATTGGTATGATTAGCATCATTTGGTTGTCTCTCACATTCACTAGGAGGGTAACCAAGCGGCGGACACACTTTCCAAAATTTATGTTCGGTATGTTTGGTTCCATCAACTTCCGGAGTATATCATTCAACTGGCGCTGCAGGACTACACACAGGCCTATATCTGCCAGACGACCAGATTTATGGGTTGGTACTCATTTTCCTTCGTACGGATTTCCCACTGGGTTTTGCCGGGCGAAGGTTTTTTAATGAGGCCAACCTCACCAGGGCTACCTATTGTTATGTAATAGCAGCACTTGCATGTTTTTTCATGTTACACATCAGCAACAATTGCATGGTCTTCCATGTTTTATCCGTTGTAAACTGATCGCTTTTCAGTTATACATAATATCGATTAGCTCTCTCTCTCTCACACACACACGTACACTCACAAACTCTCTCTCTCTCGCACATACACGGACACTTACAAACTCTCTCTCTCTCTTTCTCTCTCTCTCACTCTCTATCTCTATCTTTATTTCTCTCTCATACACACGTACAATCTCTCATTTTCTCTCTCCCACTATCTCTCTCTAACACACACACACACAATCTCTCTCTCTCTCTCTCCTCTCTCCACCTCTCTCTTTTTCTATCATACACGCAAATTCTCTCTCTCTCTCTCATATAAACACATACACAATCTCTATCTTTCTCTCTCTCACACACACATACAATCTCTCTCTCTCTCTCGCACACACACGTACACTCACAAACTCTCTCTCTCTCGCACACACACGTACACTCACAAACTCTCTCTCTCTCTCTCTCTCTCTCTCTCTATTTCTCTCTTCGTCTGGACGGGCTCTAAGGAAAGCGAGGTGTCTTCAGCAGTGGCATATCAGCATCTTCGGCCCAAATTCCCGAGGCCTTCATGGGCCTCATGGAAATGGGCTCCTTTTATTCGTCCTTGCAGGTCTTTTTTCATCTAGAGGGCGATATATAACAGGCTCCCAACCTGGGAGGTGTTGCAGGCACGGAATTTCCAGGGACCGTGCATATGTCTCCTCTGCTGCAAGGAAGGGGAGTCACTAGACCATTTACTTACATCTTGTCCTTTTTCTATTTCGATCTTAAGTCGTATATGCTCAGTCTTTGGAGTAAGTGTTGTTCTAGATAACGGATTCCACGATCTGCTTTTGCAGGCGATGCAGGAACCATTTAGCTCCCAGATACAGAGTCTTTGGCGTGTAGCGGTGGTAACTTATGTCTGGGCGATTTGGGCTGCCCAAAACAGAGTCGTGTATGAGGATTGACGGACCAGTTCTACACAGATTCTGATGTTCATTTGGACTGCCTTACGCGAGGCGTCCGCCTTCCATAGAGGGTACACGACCGGTATGGTTGCGGAGATGGCGTGTCTTACTCGGTTGAGGATTTCACCGATACTGAAGCCTCCTCCCACTTCACGTAGAGTGAGTTGGCATCCTCCTTGGCCTGGTTGGGTGAAGATTAACACAGATGGTAGTTCGACTGGTACACCGGGGGACATCTTTGGCGGCGCGATCTACAGAGGATCCGATAGGCTGATCCTCGGAGGGTGGGCCTCTGGATTTGGGGTTGGATGCGCTTTTGATGCTGAACTCGAGGCCTGTATTCTTGCATTAGAAGTTGCTTACGACAACAGATGGAGGTATATCTGGCTCGAGAGTGATTCTGTGGCAGTGGTTTCTTTGTTTGCCGGTTCCTGTCCTTCGATCCCTTGGCGTTTGCGAGCCCGCTGGTCGCGAGTACGGGATTGGTATGATCGACATCATTTAGTTGTTTCACACATACACTGGGAGGGTAACCGAGCGGCGGATGCACTTTCCAAACTTCATGTGCCGTATGTTTGGTTCCAACCACTTCCGGAGTATATCATTCGACTGGCGCTGCAGGACTACACAGAGGCCTATGTCCGCCAGACGACCTGATTCTTTGGGTTGGTGCTCTTTTTCCTTCGTACGGATTTCCCACTGGGTTTTGCCGGACGAAGGTTTTTTAATGAGGCCAACCTCACCTGTGCTAGCTATTGGTTTGTAATAGCAGCACTTGCATGGTTTTCCATGTTCTCAGTATTTGCGTGGTCTTCCATGTTTCCGTTGTAAACTGAATGCTTTTACAGTTATATATAATATCGATTAGCTCTCTCACACTCTATCTCTCTCTCGCGAAAACACACAATTTCTCTCTCTGTCCCTTTCCCTTTCTCTCGCACAAACACATGCACAATCTCTCTCTTTCTCTCTCTTTCTCTCTCTTCCTCACACACACATTCAAAAACACACATGCAATCTCTCTCTCTCTCTCTCTCTCTCTCTCTCTCTCTCTCTCTATCTCTCTATCGCTCACACACACACACACACGCATATGCACACGATCTCTTTGATACACACATACACACCTATATGCAATCTCTCTCTCTCTCTCTCTCGCTCTCTCTCTCTCTCTCTCCACCTCTCTCTCTCTATCATACACATACAGACAATCTCTCTCTCTCTCACTCTCACTCTCTCTCTCTCTTTCTCACACACACACGTACACACACAATTTCTCTCTCTCTCTCTCTCTCTCTCTCTCTCACACTATCAAACAACTGTACACACACAATCTCTCTCTCTATCTCTCTCTCTTTGACACATGCACACTATCTCTCTCTCTCTCACTTTATCTTTCTCTTTCACACACACACACACATATGCGCCGAATCTCTCTCTCTCTCTCTCTCTCTCTCTCTCTATCACTGTCACACAGATGTATACACACAATCTCTCTCTCTCTCTATCTCGCTCTCTCTTTCACACAAGGACATTATCTCTCTCTCTCTTTATCTTTCTCTTTCACACACACACATATGCGCCGAATCTCTCTCTCTCTCTCTCTCTCCTCTCTCTCTCTCTCTTTCTCTCTCTATCTCTTTCTCAAAGACACACGTACACACACAATCTCTCTCTCTCTCTCTCTCCACCTCTCTCTTTTTCTATCATACACACAAATTCTCTCTCTATCCCTTTTTCACTCTCTCACGTAAACACATGCACAATCTCTCTCTTTCTCTCTCTCACACACACCTACAATCTCTCTCTCTCTCTCTCTCGCACACACACGTATACTCGCAAACTCTCTCTTTTTTTCTCTCTCTCTCTCTCTCGCTCTCACACACACACTTTCTCTCTCTCTCTCTCTTCCTCACACACATTCAAAACACACATGCAATCTCTCTCTCTCTCTCTCTCTCTCTCTCTCTCTCTCTCTCTCTATCTCTATCTCTATCTCTCTATCGCTCACACACACACACACACGCATAGGCACACCGATCTCTCTGATACACACATACACACCCATATGCAATCTCTCTCTCTCTCTCTCTCTCTCTCTCTCTCTCTCTCACACACACACACTCTCTCTCTCTCTCGCGAAAACACACAATTTCTCTCTTTGTCCCTTTCTCTTTCTCTCACACAAACACATGCACAATCTCTTACTCTCTATTTCTCACACTCTGCTTATCTCTCTCACAGACACACACACAAATGTACAGACACGCAATTTCTCTCTCTCTCTCTCACACTTGCACACCCATACCCAATCTCTCTCTCTCTCTCACACAAACATACACACAAACTCTCTCTCTCTCTCTCTCTCTCTCTCTCTCTCTCTCTCTCTCTCTCTCTCTCTCTCTCTCACACACACACACACACTCTCTCTCTTTCTCGCGAAAACACACAATTTCTCTCTCTGTCCCTTTCTCTTTCTCTCACCCAAACGCATGCCCAATCTCTCTCGTTCTCTCTTTCGCTCTCTTCCTCACACACACATTCAAACACACACATGCAATCTCTCTCTCTCTCTCACTCTGTCACATGTTCTCTCTCTCTCGATCTCCCGCATTGATTCACTCTCTCTTTCTCTTTTGGAAATTGGCAAGGAACGTGAATCGTACGTGAATTATTCAGATTCGCAAGGAGAATTTTCGTCAAATTGTTACGGGAGTTCGCTGATTTAATTATTTGCAAGGAGACGTCAAATTGTTACGGGAGTTCGCTGATTTCATTATTTGCAAGGAGACATCAAATTGTTACGGGAGTTCGCTGATTTCATTGTCAGGAATTTGATTTTATTCTGGTGGTTTGATTTCTCCTTTGGTTTCTTCCCGGTGAAGTTGTTTTGGTAAGTCGGTATGGGTTCGACGGAGATTTTGACGTTGGATCGCTGCTCTGGTGGTTTTTGTTGGTGGTGGTTTGAGTAGGAGACGACGAAGTCTTTTTTCTAGGGCTTCTGGTCGGTTGTTTGGAGGTCAGCGTTTGATTAGGGGTCATTTGGACATCAGATTCAATGGATTTGGAGTCAGAATAATGATCTCAGATTTATGAACAGCTTATGAATGAATATCCATGGCACCTCCGGTATACACTGTCCCGGTTTGGCTCTCGACTGTTGGATTTTCTGGTTCCGCCGGCTGTGACATGGCAGGTTCCGGCTGCCTCTAAGTCGCCGGTGTATTCTTCCTTAGAGCGAGGTGATGGTCTTCTTCCTTTGCCTATTAAGAAGGGCGCTCTAGTGGAACAGAGTTTGAAGGTGCCGGTGGTCCAGTTTGGACGGTTTACTCCAGCGGAGGCGGCTTCCCATGCTACTGATATGGTGGGTCAGCTAACGACGCCGGGCTCGGCTCCGGGAGATCAGGTTTTATTGTCGTCAGCTGTGGTGAGGAGTTCTGTAAAAGATAAGGGGGTGGGGACAGCTGCTGTTTTGCATGATACTGTTGCAGCGGAGGGGTGTTTGGATGATTTGGAGATGGGTACAGCTAGGTGTCGGGGCCCACAATCACAAGGATTAGCTGATTTACCAGATTCAGTGGAGGGGACATGTTGCAGTGGAGATGTTCCACGTAAGGAGGTTGTACAAGAGGTTAAGAAGGTTGTACGCAAGGGTGCATCACGTAAAGATTCAAGCAAGGAGGCTGCTCCAGTGGGAATGAGGGTATCTATGGTTTTGGCTGATCCAGGCGATGCAGGAATCATTTAGCTCCCAGATACAGAGTCTTTGGCGTGTAGCAGTGGTAACTTATGTCTGGGCGATTTGGGCTGCCCGAAACGGAGTCGTGTATGAGGATCGACGGACCAGTTCTACACAGATTCTGATGTTCATTTGGACTGCCTTACGCGAGGCGTCCGTCTTCCATAGAGGGTACACGACCGGTACGGTTGCGGAGATTGCGTGTCTTACTCTGCTGAGGATTTGACCGATTCTGAAGCCTCCTCCCACTATACGAAGAGTGAGTTGGCATCCAACTTGGCCTGGTTGGGTGAAGATTAACACAGACGGTAGTTCGACGGGTACACCGGGGGACATCTTTGGCGGCGCGATCTACAGAGGATCCGAGAGGCTGATCCTCGGAGGGTGGGCCTCTGAATTTGGGGTTGGATGCGCTTTTGATGCGGAACTCGAGGCCTGTATTCTTGCATTAGAAGTCGCTTACGACAACAGATGGAGGTATATCTGGCTCGAGAGTGATTATGTGGCAGTGGTTGCTTTGTTTGCCGGTACCTGTCCTTCGATCCCTTGGCGTTTGCGAGCCGGCTGGTCGCGAGTACGGGATTGGTACGATCGACATCATTTAGTTGTTTCACACATTCACCGGGAGGGCAACCGAGCGGCGGATGCACTTTCCAAACTTCATGGGCCGTATGTTTGGTTCCAAACACTTCCGGAGTATATCATTCGACTGGCGCTGCAGGACTTCACAGAGGCCTATGTCCGCCAGACGACCTGATTCTTTGGGTTGGTGCTCTTTTTCCTTCGTACGGATTTCCCACTGGGTTTTGCCGGACGAAGGTATTTTAATGAGGCCAACCTCACCTGTGCTAGCTATTGGCTTGTAATAGCAGCACTTCCATGGGTTTCCATGTTACTCAGTATTTGCGTGGTCTTCCATGTTTTCGTTGTAAACTGATTGTTTCAGTTATATATAATATCGATTAGCTCTATCATACACATACACACAATCTCTCTCTCTCTCACTCTCACTCTCTCTCTCTTTCTCACACACAAACGTACACACACAATTTCTCTCTCTCTCTCTCTGTCTCTCTCTCACACTATCACACAACTGTATACACACAATCTCTCTCTCTATCTCTCTCTATTTGACACATGCACACTCTCTCTCTCTCTCTCACTTTATCTTTCTCTTTCACACACACACACACATATGCGCCGAATCTCTCTCTCTCTCTCTCTCTCTCTCTCTCTCTATCACTGTCACGCAGATGTATACACACAATCTCTCTCTCTCTCTCTATCTCGCTCTCTCTTTCACACAAGCACATTATCTCTCTCTCTCTCTTTATCTTTCTCTTTCTCTTTCACACACACATATGCGCCGAATCTCTCTCTCTCTCTCTCTCTCTCTCTCTCTCTTTCTCTCTCTATCTCTTTCTCAAAGACACACGTACACACACAATCTCTCTCTCTCTCTCTCCACCTCTCTCTTTTTCTATCATACACACAAATTCTCTCTCTATCCCTTTTTCTCTCTCTCACATAAGCACATGCACAATCTCTCTCTTTCTCTCTCTCACAAACACCTACAATCTCTCTCTCTCTCTCTCTCTATCTATCTCTCTCTCTCTCTCGCACACACACGTATACTCACGAACTCTCTCTCTCTCGCACATACAAGTACACTTACAAACTCTCTCTCTCTCTTTCTCTCTCTCTCTAACCGACACACACACAATCTCTCTATCTCTCCACCTCTCTCTTTTTCTATCATACACACAAATTCTCTCTCTGTCCCTTATTCTCTCTCTCACATAAACACATGAATAATCTCTCTCTCTCTCTGTCTCTCTCTCTCTCTCTCTGTCTCTCTCTTTGTTTGGCGGAAGAGAGTCTTGGCAAAATGATTACAAGAGGGATCTCCTCTGGGAAGGTGAGGCCGGCTTTGGCGAAGCGTGGGGTTCGCTGTCCTCCGTTTCTATTTTATGCAGATGATATATTTATCACTTCAGCTGCCAGATTGGAGAGTATTCGGGAGATCATTAGGATTCTTAACAGGTATGGGGCTATCTCTGGGCAAGTGGTGAGTCCGGGCAAGTCGAGTGTCTTTTTCAGTCATACGGCTTCTCGTACATTTCGGGTTTCAGTTAGTGTAGTGACGCGGATGTCAGTGGGCACTCTGCCCGCTAGATATTTAGGCGTTCCTTTATTTCGAGGGGCTCCTAAAGCTTCTGCTCTGCGGCCCTGGGCTCAGGCTATTAAAGCTAATTTTTCGAGATGGAAGGGTTAGTTGTTGTCGATGGCAGGTCGTACATGTCTGGTGAATTCAGTTATTGTGAGCTCGTTTGTTCACTCGATGATGGTTTATCGATGGCCCCGCTCCCTCCTAGACGAAATGGAGACGACAATGAGAAACTTTATATGGACAGGACAACAGGAGCGGAAAGGTATTTTCAATGTAGCCTGGAAGAAAGTTTGTGCCCCGAAGTCGGAAGGGGGTCTGGGTGTTCGCTCGATCCGGATTTCAAATGATGCGTTCTTGTTCCGTTTTGCGTGGGAAGTCTTCTCTCTGGAGACTCCGGGAATGACATTTATTCGAAAGAGATGGCTCACCCCGGAGGGCAGAGTTAGGCCTCACTATGTGCATTCCTCCATTTTCTCGGGTTCTCGGGAGTATTTACAGAAGGCTGCTTCGGAGGCTCGCTTACTTGTATGCCATTCATCCTCTCGTCGGTTTTGGACAGATGATTGGTTAGGGTACTCTTTGGCGGATCGGTTGGACATACCTATTGGAGTTCGGCCTTGGCTTACGCAGAGGATTTCGGATTATTATTATGCTGGCACCTGGCACCTGGAGGAGAGTTTTGTTATGACTCACCCAGAGATAGTTCGCGACATCACTACCTATACCCCGCTTGCCCCAGATAGGGATGTCTTTGTCTGGACGGGTTCTAAGGAAGGCGAGGTGTCTTCAGCAGTGGCATATCAGCATCTTCGGCCCAAATTCCCGAGGCCTTCATGGGCCTCCTGGATATGGGCTCCTTTTATTCCTCCTTGCAGGTCTTTTTTCATCTGGAGGGCGATATATAACAGGCTCCCAACTTGGGAGGTGTTGCAGGCACGGAATTTTCAGGGACCGTCCATATGTCTCTTCTGCTGCAAGGAAGGGGAGTCACTAGACCATTTACTTACATCTTGTCCTTTCTCTATTTCGATCTTAAGTCGTATATGCTCTGTCTTTGGAGTCAGTGTTGTTCTAGATAACGGATTCCACGATCTGCTTTTGCAGGCGATGCAGGAACCATTTAGCTCCCAGATACAGAGTCTTTGGCGTCTAGCGGTGGTGACTTATGTCTGGGCGATTTGGGCTGCCCGAAACGGAGTCGTGTATGATGATCGACGAACCAGTTCTACACAGATTTTGATGTTCATTTGGACTGCCTTACGCAAGGCGTCCGCTTTCCATAGAGGGTACACGACCGGTACGGTTGCGGAGTTTGAGTGTCTTACTCGGCTGAGGATTTCACCGATTCTGAAGCCTCCTCCCACCACACGAAGAGTGAGTTGGCATCCTCCTTGGCCTAGTTGGGTGAAGATTAACACAGACGGTAGTTCGACGGGTACACCGGGGGACATCTTTGGCGGCGCGATCTACAGAGGATCCGATAGGCTGATCCTCGGAGGGTGGGCCTCTGAATTTGGGGTTGGATGCGCTTTTGATGCGGAACTCGAGGCCTGTATTCTTGCATTAGAAGTGGCTTACGACAATAGATGGAGGTATATCTGGCTGGAGAGTGATTCTGTGGCGGTAGTTGCTTTGTTTGCCGGTTCCTGTCCTTCGATCCCTTGGTGTTTGCGAGCCCGCTGGTCGCGAGTACGGGATTGGTACGATCGACATCATTTAGTTGTTTCACACATTCACCGGG